>CM070638.1:36454443-37036832 GCA_036346255.1 Ampelocalamus luodianensis | reverse complement strand
GATGACGTCACATTACGCAATAATTTGATTTTCCTTTAGAAAAATAAATCAAGAAAATCTAGTAAATTCAGATTTAGGATTTTTAATAGATTTAAAACTTCAAAAATTCATATCTTTTGCATTCGAACTCCGATTTGGGTGATTCAAGTTGCAAAATTTGTATAAAATTGTAATCTAGCTAACTAAACCAAAATACTTCAATTTGGAGTTAATGTGAGCTGTCTTTTTGAATTTATTTGAATTTGAATTGAATTTGTCGTATTTTCGCTTATAGACTTCGACGATTCCGGAGAGTTCGACCCTTCCGAAGACTTAGAACTTTAGGACCTCAACGAAGGCAAGTTATACCATTGATCATGTTGATCCCATTACTTTAAAGTTATTTTCAGTTTTTAAATTACTTAATGCATGCATATGTTTATACAATTATTTCAATTCCCTGTTTTAATTACCTAGTTATAGCAATTTTCCTTGTATGGCCAATTTGAATGTTGAACATGAATACCTTGTCACCATTAGACAAAATGCTACTAAAATTAATCTTATGCTTAGCCAATGCTTAGACCACACTTATGAATTTGGGAATGTTTAGCCAAATCTTTTACAAACTTGGTTTAAACTTTGACACTGTGGTATTGTCTTACTAGAGAAGATTTATAAAGAGGGTTTTACTCTAAATAAAATTAAAAATGGGTTTGAACTTGGGAAAATGGATGATTGGTGGGTGCAGGTTTTTGCACGGGCTTAATTCTGGTTAAGATTAAGACCCAGGGTTTGTTTTGAAAGACGCCCAAGTCATTTGAGGACCGATCTTTGAGCGTTCCTTTGCCATGCCTTATCGTACCACCACATGTCCTGTATGGGCAGGATTTGGCTAAGTAATTTGTAATGTTTTATTGTTATTTGTGCCATATTGATTGTGTGGGTGTCGGGTAGACATTTGTTCCCACCTGGCGCAAGAGGGAGCTCCCGGAGGACGGTTAGTCCAATGGAAGTGAAACCTTAGCGGGCATAAGTACATTAAGACAAAACATTGTAAAGGCGTCATGATAACTGCTCAGTCGCACGCCTACGAAAGCGTGTATTGGCCGACATGATGAGCAAGTTATCTCGTGTGGGTAAAGCTGTACAGACTCCATAGAGTAGAAAACTATTCGAATAGTCGTGTCCGCGGTCATAGACATGCTAGCAAAGCCACTCTAAGTTAGACTTTGTTTTTGGTTTCAAAATGTTTTAACACATGTTTGGAGGATGGTTAATCCTTGTGGAAAATTAGGCATCACTATGTGATAGGAGGGTATCCTTCACCTGTTCATTTGGAGGTTATCCATACTATAAAGTTGTCAATTTAAAATCTGATTTTAGATATAGTAGAAAATTGGCCTTGGAAATTACTATGAGTATTTAAACTGAAAATTGCTGCTTTATGCAAAACAACCCTGCCATATTCATTTTCCTACCTTATGCATGCATTTTCATTCAATATTGGGTGTAACTTGCGAGCACGGTAGTAGTGCTTACTCTTGCTGAATAATTTTATTCAGGGGAAGACTTCTATCCGGATGGTGAGGACACGGACGTTTAGGCCTACGCCCCCAGACGATTGCCTATGGCGAATCGTGTGGCCTACATTTACTACTTTGCTTCCACCATGTTATCTGTTATTTGTTTATCAGACTCATTTGTATTAAACTTTGATTATTTAATGTTATTAAATTCGTGATATGATTGTGATGCCAATTTTGTAAGGTCGTGTACACTTGAAATCTCGGTGGTGTATGAACACGAGAATTCGGGATCCTTCGCTCCGGGTTCGACAAAAGTGGTATCGAGCCATATCGATCGTAGGTCGTGGCCTTTGGTAGAAATGGCAAAACCATTAAGGACTATTTTCAAAAATTTAAAAGTACTTATTCGTCTTTCCGTAGTCTTACTCATCCTTTTCTCTTAAAAGATTTCTAAACTCTTGTCTTTTCAAATTTGTAGATGGCCGAGAGACCCACCCGTATCTTCCACTGAGTCTTCACGAGAATGGGCCGACATACTATGGAAAATGATGCAGCACTTGGACTTCAAGAAGAGACCCACATATCAAGGCTATAAGTACATAGTCGGAAACAAGAATTTGGAGGGTAGAGGTTATCCTCTACTCTAACTGCGCACGACACGTTGTTCTATATCTTCGACGCCCAATGCGCCGAGACACCTTTATGATGGCATCCAAGACGCAGCAAGAGAGGCGCTGGACTTGGTACACCTATGACCATCGCCTCCAAGACACCGAAGTTCACTACTACCCGATGCACATCCCAACTCGACAAGTGCTTTCGCCAACCGATAATGAGGATTCTTCGGAGATCACCCATCAGGTGGAGCTAGCCAAGGCGATGGACTACGCCTATGGAAACACCCTAGATGAGTCATGCTCGTTCAAGGGAGGTTGGAAGTCATGAGGAGAAGTCAAGGCACTGAGGAAGAACTGCTCTCTACAATACGGGCCAAGCCAATACCAACAACTCCCCAGATTACACCCCATCCACCCCATAGACCCTTTTCCTTAGTTTCGTTCATTAGCTATGAATTATGAGCTACTAACCCTTTTGTGGTAGTCATAATCAAATTAATAAAATAAAAGAACTACTTTGAAAAAGAAAATTTGTTCTTTGCCTTGTGTTTGTGTGCTTTTGGTCTATTTTAAATCTATTCCCTTAGTGCTTTCTTTTCTCTTCTCGAGTCTTTGGGAATTCAGCAGATGGTGACCACCTTGCACCTAAGTGGCAATGCCCGAGGCCAAGGCAACGAACGCCGACTATCGGAGAACTCTACCAAAGATTCTCCCCATCGCCACGAAGGACCTAATTGGCGCGGATGATGGCCAATCAGACTCACCTGATTGACTTGCTGGCCTAGTCACTTAGCAATTCTCATAATGTGCAGGCCACAACAGCAGCCGCCGCCGCAACCCACGCACCAACTCAACCTCCTCAAAGGGTGATGATGTCGGAATTCATGCGCATGTGTCCCCCGACCTTCTCCAGCAGTACTGAGCCAATGGACGCTGATGACTGGCTCCGTGCCATCGGGAAAAAGTTGGATATAGCACATTGCACCGACCGTGAGAGGGTCCTGATTTCCTCTCACCAGCTCAACGGTCCCGCTTCAAAATGGTGGGATAACTTTTGTATTTCCCATGCCAATGCTCAAGCCATCACATGGAATGAGTTTGTGCGAGCTTTTCGCCACGCACACATCCCCGCTGGGATGATGACTCTAAAGAAGAGGGAGCTCCATGCACTCCGTCAAGGCAATCGCTCGGTGAGCGAATATCTGCACCGGTTCAACCAGCTTGCTCGCTACACTCCAACCGACGTAGCCAGGGATGAGGATAGATAGGAGAGGTTCCTGGAGGGGCTGAACGATGAGATCTCAGTTCAACTGATCTCCCAAATCTTCACCGACTTCCAGCAATTGGTGGACAAGGCAATCCGCCAGGAGGCCAAGCACCAGGAGATGGAAAATCGCAAGCGGAGGATGGCTGCTTAGAGGTTCAACGCAGGAGGTCTTCCCAAGCCTCAATTCACTCAACCGCAGCCACCACAGCGTGGAAGATTCGAGTCCTCTACGTCCAGAGCCCCAGCATCGATTCAACGCCCCAACACCTGCAACTTTCGCAACAACTCATCTGGAGGGCAATTCCAGCAGAAGAACCCAACTCCCTCGGCCACAGGAGTGACCTGTTTCCATTACAATGAAATAGGGCATTATGCCAACAAGTGCCCAAAGAAACAGCAAGCAGCAGCACCTGCCAAGCCAGCATCAGAAGCTCCAGCCACCGGCGACACTTCAAAGCCGACGGTCCAGTATACCAAGGGACGTGTGAACCACGTCACAGCAGAGGAAGCCCAGGCAACACCAGATGTCGTTCTTGGTACGTTTCTTGTTAACTCGATACCAGCATCAGTCTTGTTTGATTCCGGAGCTTCACATTCCTTTGTATCAAATAAGTTTGTGGGTAAATATGGGTTACCTATATCATCCTTAGCCAACCCTATGATAATCCATTCTCCGGGCTCGGAAATGAGAACCAGTTCTCTATGCCCGAATCTTACCCTTGAAATATCCAGAGTATCTTTCCTGGCAGACTTGATAGTCTTGCATTCCCAAGGTCTGGATGTAATTCTTGGAATGGACTGGCTAGCCAAGAACCAAGGACAAATAGACTGTGCCAATAGGTCTATCTCCCTCACCAATGAACAAGGGATTTCAGTTGAATTCAAGCCCAAAACATGTACCAAAGGAAGTTCCATCCTCACTAGCTTGAAGGAAGTAAAGCTTGAAGACATACTTGTGGTGCGGGAATACCCCGATTTCTTTCCTGATGATTTACCCGGCATGCCACCGGATAGGAACATAATGTTCCTAATTGACTTAGTCCCTAGGACCGCTCCCATTTCGAAGCGACCCTATAGAATGCCAGCCAATGAATTAGCAGAATTAAAGAAGCAAATTCAAGAATTGCAGACACAAAGGATATATTTGACCCGCTTCATCACCTTGGGAGCACTAGTGCTATTTGTCAAGAAAAAGACAATAGCATGAGAATGTGTGTGGATTACAGATCGATCAATGAGGTGACGATAAAAAACAAGTATCCGTTACCCAGGATCGATGATCTGTTTGATCAGCTGAAAGGAGCAAGTGTCTTCTCGAAGATTGACCTAAGATCCGGCTATCATCAACTAAAGATCAGACCAGAAGATATCCCGAAGACAGCTTTCACCACCAGATATGGACTATATGAGTTCACTGTAATGTCTTTCGGTTTTGACGAACGCCCCTGCTTATGTCATGAATATGATGAACAAAGTGTTCATGGAATTCTTGGATAAGTTTGTGGTTGTTTTCATCGATGACATTCTTATCTACTCAAAGGATGAAGAAGAACATGAGAAGCACCTCAGAATGATTCTGAACAAACTCAGGGAACATCAGCTCTATGCCAAGTTCAGTAAGAGTGAATTTTGGCTAAGGCAAGTGGCTTTTCTTGGACATATCGTGTCAGCAGGAGGAGTTGCAGTAGATCTCGCAAAGGTTGAGGCAGTAATGGATTGGAAGCAACCCAGAACAGTCACCGAAGTGAGAAGTTTTCTCGGACTAACGGGTTATTACCGCAGGTTCATCGAAAGTTTCTCTAAAATTGCATGACCCATGACTCAACTTCTGAAGAAGGAAAAGAAGTTTGAATGGATATGCGCCTGTGAGGAAAGTTTCCAGGAACTGAAGAAGAGACTAGTCTCTTCACCTGTGCTAATCTTACCTGACATCCGTAAGGATTTTGAGATCTTCTGTGACGCATCCCGTCAAGGTCTCGGATGTGTATTGATGCAGGAAGGCAAAGTCGTGGCTTATGCATCCAAGGAGTTGAGGCCACATGAAGGGAATTATCTGACACATGACTTAGAGTTAGCAGCAATTGTGCATGCCTTGAAGATTTGGCGGCATTATCTCATTGGTAACCGCTGTGAGATTTTCACGGATCATAAGAGTCTGAAGTACATCTTCACGCAGGTAGAACTCAACCTTCGGCAGAGAAGATGGTTGGAGTTGATAAAGGATTACGACATTGGAATTCACTATCATCCAGGCAAAGCAAATGTGGTTATGAATGCCCTGAGTAGAAAGGCTTATTGCAACACCATCATGGTACAGAAGAATCAGCCCGAGCTTTATGAAGAACTAAAGCATCTGAACTTAGAGATTGCCAACCAGGGTTGTGTGAATGCTTTGGAAGTTCAACCAACTCTTCAGAGTCAGATCAGAGAAAAACAGTTAGAAGATGAAGACATCAAAGAAATCAAGAAGAATATGAGAAGAGGTAAGGCCCTAGGATTCTCCGAAGATGAGCAAGAAACAGTATGGTTTGGGAACCGCATCTGTGTACCTGATCAGCAGGAGTTAAAGCAGTCGATTCTGAAGGAAGCTCATGAATCACCTTACTCCATTCATCCCGGAAGTACCAAAATGTATCAGGATCTAAAAGAAAAATATTGCTGGGTTAGCATGAAGCGAGAAATTGCTGAGTTCGTCACCCGTTGTGACGTATGTCAGCTAGTCAAGGCAGAGCATCAGAGACCAGCTATATTATTGCGACCATTACCAATTCCCGAATGGAAGTGGAAGGAAGTTGGTATGGATTTCATCACCGAACTTCCTAGGACCCAATCAGGATGTGATTCTATCTGGGTGATAATCGACCGGTTGACTAAAGTAGATCACTTCATCCCAGTCAAGACTACCTACCCAAGCAGTAAGTTAGCGGAGATGTACATGGCCAAGATTGTTTGTCTACACAGAGTACTCAAGAAGATTGTATCCGACAGAGGGTCCCAGTTCACTTCTCGGTTTTGGAAGAGTCTACATGAAGCTATAGGGACCAGACTCAACTTCAAGACCTATTATCCCTGCATGATGGCGGACGAACGCGTCAATCAAATCCTTGAAGATATGCTTGAGCATGTGCCATAGACTATGGAAAGAGCTGGACAAGAATCGCCTATGTAGAATTCTCGTATAACAATAGCTACCAAGCCAGTTTGCATATGTCTCCATTCGAGGCTCTGTATGGTAGGAAGTGCAGGACTCCACTCCTTTGGGATCAAGTAGGAGAGCATCAATTCTTTGGGCCAGAGTTGATCAAAGAAGCTGAAAGCAAGGTTAAGGCTATACGAGCGCTGAAAGTGGCTCAATCTCGACAAAAGAGTTATGCTTGATAATCAGTCGAAGGAGTTGACCTTTGAGATAGGAGATTTTGTCTATCTCAGAGTTACTCCACTCAGAGGAGTAAGAAGATTCCAGACAAAAGGAAAACTCACACCCAGATTTGTGGGACCATACAAGATTCTAGCCAGAAGAGGTGAAGTTGCATATCAACTTGAGCTGCCAACATCCTTGTCAGCAGTCCACGACATCTTCCATGTCTCTCAATTGAAGAAGTGCCTCAGAGTGCCAACAGAAGAAACACCGATTGAAAGCATCGATCTCCAGGAAGACCTCACCTATGTGGAGCAACCAATCAGGATCCTCGATGTGGCAGAACGAATCACCAGAAGCAAGGTCATCCGTTCGTGCAAGGTCCAGTGAAGCAATCATTCATAAGAAGAAGCCACTTGGGAGCGAGAAGAAGATTTGAAGGCCGAGTACCCCCACCTCTTTGCTAGCCAAGCCTGAATCTTGGGGACGAGATTACCTTAAGGGAGGTAGGTTTCTAACAGCCCAATTTTTAAATTTCAGAAGAAAATAAAATTTAATTATTTTTGTGAAATTTTCTAGAATTTTAAAAAGCTTTTTGTAAATATTTTAAGGTCAAAACAAATTTATTTGCAAAATTGAAAGCCAACTTTAAGTTGGCTATAATCTTATTAAGTCCAAAATAAATAAGGGAATTTATGTGAATTTTTCCATAAATTTTGGATTTATTTTGCTATTTTCTAAAGCCTAAATGAATTATCAGAATTAAATCAATTCGAAAATCAAAAGAAAATCAAAACCCTGTTTTGGGCAGAAACCCAAACCTTGGCCCAACCCACCCCCATGCGTAGCCCAAACCAACCACCCACACCCCCCCTCGCGCGCCAACCGTTGGATCAAAATCCAACAAGCCGCACGCGCCCCGTTTTCTCCCACGTCACCACGCGCGATCTCGGCCGTTGGATCGAAATCCAATGGGCCGCCTCTTTCATCCCTGCAATCGTCTTCTCCGCGCGAACTTCTAGCGTAGCCGCCATGGACGTGCGCACGCGAGCTCCGCAACGGGCGTGCCACAACCGCCTGCATCTCCCGCGCACGTGCGCGTGAGACCCGCGCCCCGTCGCCGCCCACGACCCTCACCATCTCTCCCCCGTCTTCGCAGTGGTTCGCCCACGAGCCCCGCAACCGTCGCCGCCACGTCCCCCACGTCGCCGCCGCTCTTGGCCTCCCCTCGCCCAATAAAAGGGATCCTCGCGAGCCCCTCCTCCTCCTTAGTCCAATCCCCCAACTCACTTCCCCTCTCTCGCGCCTGTCTCGCCGCAATCGAAGTTTTCATCGCCGGCGACCAAGCTTCGATTCTTCTCCGATTCCGGTGCCTCCGTTGACGCTTCGTCCTTGTCTCCGTCACTGTCGGCATAACCTCGTCGTCGCGAAGCCGGTGCTCCCACCCATTCGCCGCAAGGACCGCTGGAACCCCTACTCACCGTCGACCGCACACCGCCGCCGCTAAAGACCTCGCCGCCGGCCATCTCTTCGCCCTTTGCCGCCGTGTAGTAACGCATATAGTTCCTCATCACTCCCTCGTCACATTGAGCACCTCCGTTCGTCTCGCTATGGCGCGAAGCATAGGCGAGACCAAAACCTAGC
This sequence comes from Ampelocalamus luodianensis, assembly GCA_036346255.1. Taxonomy (NCBI): domain Eukaryota; kingdom Viridiplantae; phylum Streptophyta; class Magnoliopsida; order Poales; family Poaceae; genus Ampelocalamus; species Ampelocalamus luodianensis. The sequence continues at coordinate 37,028,438 of CM070638.1, read as the reverse complement.
GCCGTCGCTCACCGCACTTGCATGGCTTGGCCACGTCGGTGACATGTCAGCGCCACCGAGGCGCACACGCCTACGTGGCTGCTTGTTTGGCGCCACGTCACACCGCCTGCACCGCACACCTCCTCCCGTTCATCAAGCGTGGACCGCGCCCACCGTGGCGCGTGGACAGGTTCGTGGGCATGGTCCATTGACCACGAGACCACATGCCGATGATCGTATTGTTTTACCGTCGGAAAATAAATCACCAAAATTCGATTTCGATCGATGACGTCACATTGCGCAATAATTTGATTTTCCTTAAGAAAAATAAATCGGAAAATGTAGTAAATTCAGATTTAGGGTTTTAATAGATTTAAAACTTCAAAATTCATATCTTTCGCATCCCGAACTCGATTTGGGTGATTCAAGTTGCAAATTTGTATAAAATTGTAATCTAGCTAACTAAACCAAAATACTTCAATTTGAAGTTAATGTGAAATGTCTTTTGAATTTGAATTGAATTTGTCGTATTTTCGTTTATAGACTTGACGATTAGGAGAGTTCGACCCTTCCAAGACTTAGAACTTTAGGACCTCAACGAAGGCAAGTTATACCATTGATCATGTTGATCCCATTACTTTAAAGTTATTTTCAGTTTTAAATTACTTAATGCATGCATATGTTTATACAATTATTTCAATTCCTGTTTTAATTACCTAGTTATACCAATTTTCCTTGTATGGCCAATTTGAATGTTGAACATGAATACCTTGTCACTATTAGACAAAATGCTACTAAAATTAATCATATGCTTAGCCAATGCTTAGACCACACTTATGAATTTGGAAAGGTTTAGCTAAATCTTTTACAAACTTGGTCTAAACTTTGACACTGTGGTATTGTCTTACCACAGAAGGTTTATAAAGAGGGTTTTACTCTAAATAAAATCAAAAATGAGTTTGGACTTGGGCGAAATGGATGATTGGTGGGTGCAGGTTTATGCACGGGCTTAATTCTGGTTAAGATTAAGGCCTAGAGTTTGTTTTGAAAGACGCCCAAGTCATTTGAGGACCGGTTTTTGAGCGTTCCTTTGCTATGCCTTACCGTACCACCACATGTCCTGTATGGGCAGGATTTGGCTAAGTAATTTGTAATGTTTTAGTGTTATTTGTGCCATGTTGATTGTGTGGGTGTCGGGCAGACATTTGTTCCCACCTGGCGCAAGAGGGGGCTCCCGGAGGACGGTTAGTCCAATGGAAGTGAAACCTTAGCGGGCATAAGTACATTAAGACAAAACATTGTAAATACCTCATGATAACTGCTCAGTCACACGCCTACGGAAGCGTGTATTGGCCGACATGATGAGCAAGTTATCTCGTGTGGGTAAAGCTGTACAGACTCTGCAGAGTAGAAAACTATTCGAATAGCCGCGTCCGCGGTCATGGACATACTAGCAAAGCCACTCAAAGTTAGCCTTTGTTTTTTGTTTCAAAATGTTTTAACACATGTTTGGAGGATGGTTAATCCTTGTGGAAAATTGGGCGGTTAGCCATGTGATAGGAGGGTATCCTTCACCTGTTCATTTGGAGGTTATTTATACTATAAAGTTGTCAATTTAAAATTTGATTTTAGATATAGTATAAAATTGGCCTTGAAAATTACTATGAGTATTTAAACTGAAAATTACTGCTTTATGCAAAACAACCCTGCCATATTCATTTTCCTACCTTATGCATGCATTTTCATTCAACATTGGGTGTAACTTGCGAGCACGGTAGTAGTGCTTACTCTTGCTGAATAATTTTATTCAGGAGAAGACTTCTATCCGGATGGTGAGGACACGGACGTTTAGGCTTACGCCCTGCACGATTGCCTATGGCGAATCGTGTGGCCTACATTCTTGCTTTGCTTCCGCCATGTTATCATTATTTGTTTATCAAACTCATTTGTATTAAACTTTGATTATTTAATGTTATTAAATTCTCGTGATATGATTGTGATGCCAATTTTGTAAGGCGTACACCGAAATCTGGGTGGTGTATGAACACAGAGAATTCGGATACTTCGTTCCGGGTTCGATGATATTACAAGCCAATTCTTTGGCAAAATTTTGGTTGCAAAATTGTGCACCAAATTTTGGCTTGGTAGCACAATGATGCATTAATTGGAAGATAAGTTTGATTAGTAAGTTTCAAATGATCATATTTCCTAAACCGAGTTTCCGATTTCTGATCCGTTTGAACCGTTGTGTTCCTTGTTATTTTATCAACAAAACAAGATCATTGTTGGCATATTTTAGGGCAAAAAAGAATATATGTCATGCAGGACCCACGTGTCATGCGGGGCAAAAAAGCAAAATTTGGTATAGTTACAATCTAAACACATGAATTTCAGTATTACCAAAATTTTGGTATAGGTACGATCCAAACAACAATTTTTTATCTCGATTTTGGCATTACCTGTATTTTAATATTACCAAAATTTTAACATAATTCACTGGGATCACAATCCAAACAGCCCCTGTATCTCTCATGCTCGGTGTTGACCGTTGATAGCCAAGTGGGATCGTAACACAAAAAAACAGGAAACTCTTAATCACTGTCAGTTGACTAAGCTGGGTGATCCAATCCAACGGGCAACGGCCCCCTCTCGTTCTGTCAATCTCTCAGCAGTCAGCAGCACCCCACTCCAGTCGAGTCCACGGTCCACCCAAACACCACCACTCCACGGCGACCGCGACGGGATCGACGGCGAGCTTCGATCGGTCGTGTTTGGCGTTGAGCGCGACGGAGACGGCGAGCCCGGGCCGCCGGGATCGGTGACAAGTGCGCGTGGCGGCAGCGAGATCGACGACGAGCTCGGCTCGGCGGCTTGCGATGGCCTTGCTATACGGGATCAGCGAGCGACCGAGACGTGACCGACGGTGGAACATTGATGTAACCTTCCGCCCCGCTCTCCCCTGCCCCGCTCTTGGTCAACCTCCATTCTCTGTTCCTGTTCCCACCAACCGAACGCCCCCGTATTGATTCCACTTTGCCCTGATTCATTCTGTTCTGTTCCGTGCTGCGAGCAATGGAATCCAAATCTTGCGGCGAGATCCTACCCAGTTCTTGTAAAAGCGTCTTCTTTGGGATGCTCCGTTGCGTTCATTAGTTGGGTTAGGTTACTTACATGTTCTAGTGCTTGTTGACCATGGCGAGTGCTCAAGTTGGTTTCATGAACTTGTTGTTCTGGTTTAGATTTCTTTTCCTTTTCTTTTGTAGCTGTGGTCAGTGACAAAATTAGTCCTTTAGCTGTCAAGATCTTCGATTCCTGCTTTTTTTTTGTTTGACATGCATGATGCATTAACTTATTCTCCTGGCCTAGTGCATCTTAATTAAGCTGGGCTAGTAATCATGATATGCTCAGTGGTTTTTATCAATGTTATGGCTATGTGGCTATCATCTGAGGGTGTAATTTTAATACTTATGCCATTGGTCAACTTAGTATGCTCTTTGGCATTTGCAGGTTTGCTTATGTCTTGTAAAAATTTCCATTAATTTTTACTCACCTTTGCATTTAGGCACCGAGCAATCTTCATGATTAATTTTGAATGGTGAAGGCATTCAGGAAGTAGAGCACAACAGGATGGCTGTTAGATGTTGCTATGCAACCCTTGCCCAGATTTTTTTATGCTTTCTGCTTTGTCCGCTGTGCTACAGTACTGTAAGTGACATCGAATGTCTGAAGAGATTGAAGGCATCAGTTGATCCAAACAATAATTTAGGCTGGACATTCGGCAACAACAGCGAGGGATCCATATGCAGTTTTACCGGTGTGGAGTGCTGGCATCCTAATGAAAACAGGGTCCTTTCTCTTCGTCTTGGCAGCATGGGTCTTAAGGGCCAATTTCCTGATGGACTTGAGAATTGTAATAGCATGACTTCGCTGGATCTCTCAAGCAACAGCCTCTCCGGACCAATCCCGGCGGATATCTCGAAACGACTGCCGTACATTACAAACTTTGATCTATCGTATAATATTTTCTCAGGGGAGATTCCAGAATCACTAGCTAACTGTACTTATCTCAATACTCTCAATTTGCAAAATAACAAATTGACTGGTACAATCCCAGGGCAGCTTGGTGGTCTTGCTCGCCTAACTCAGTTTAATGTTGCTGATAATCAATTGTCGGGGCAGATTCCTTCATCTTTCAGCAAATTTCCAGCTTCTAATTTTGCAAACCAAGACCTCTGTGGGAAACCTCTGAGCAATGATTGCACTCCTACTTCAAGCAGTCGTACAGGGGTAGTTGTTGGTTCTGCTGTTGCTGGTGCAGTTATCACTTTAATAATTGTCGGTGTTATTTTATTCATTTTCTTGTGGAAAATGCCTGCTAAGAAGAAGGAAAAGGACGTGAAAGAAAACAAGTGGGCAAAGACTATTAAGGGAGCAAAAAGAGTGAAGGTATGTATTTCATTCCAGAATTTTGAGATAGTCTTTTAGTTTGTATTTTATGTGTATGTGTAGTAGTGTATTTATTCAAATGGTATCCTTTGTCTTTTTCTAATTGACATAACCTAACACCCTTGCTCTTGGGTGCCTCTTTTACCCAATCACGCTGGTCTTGCTGTTCAAGAACTGTGGATATTGGCTACTCAGATTAACATATTTGCATGCTACCAAAGCTGCAAAGGATGATCCTCATTTTCTTATCCAGTTATATCTGTTGCCCCTTAAAAAAATCCATGTTGTCTTTTATAGGAAAGCTCTCGCACATTTATTTTAAGTATCAGACAAAAAAATCATTTATCACCTTACTACTTTAGGCATTTAGAGAAACGGTTTGATTTGCTGCATTGTCACATTTGTTTTTGTCATCTAGGTATCAATGTTTGAGAAATCGGTTTCAAAGATGAAGTTAAATGATCTCATGAAGGCAACAGGTGAATTTACTAAGGAAAATATCATTGGAACTGGTCGATCAGGAACTATGTACAAAGCTACACTTCCAGATGGTTCATTCCTTGCTATCAAGAGGTTGCTGGATACTCAGCATTCAGAGAGCCAATTCACGTCTGAGATGTCAACGCTGGGAAGTGTAAGGCAACACAACTTAGTTCCTCTTTTAGGCTACTGCATTGCTAAGAAAGAGAGGCTCTTGGTATACAAGTACATGCCCAAGGGTCGCCTCTATGATCAACTACATCAACAGACTAGTGAGAAAAAGGCACTGGAATGGCCAGTGAGGCTAAAAATCGCTATTGGTGCTGCTAAGGGGTTGGCATGGCTTCATCACAGTTGCAACCCTCGCATTCTTCATCGGAACATTAGTTCTAAGTGCATATTACTAGATGATGACTATGAGCCTAAGATTTCTGATTTTGGTTTGGCAAGGCTTATGAATCCCATTGACACCCACCTGAGCACATTTGTCAATGGTGAGTTTGGTGACTTGGGGTATGTGGCTCCTGAGTATACACGTACCCTTGTGGCCACTCCAAAAGGGGACGTTTATAGCTTTGGAGTTGTCTTGCTTGAACTCATCACCGGTGAAGGGCCCACACATCTGTCCAATGCCCCAGAAAACTTCAAAGGGAGTTTGGTGGATTGGATAACATACCTATCAAACAACTCTATAGTTCAGGATGCAGTTGATAAAGCCTTGATTGGAAAGGACAATGATGCTGAGCTGCTTCAATTCATGAAGGTTGCATGTTCCTGTGTGCTTTCTGCTCCTAAGGAAAGACCTACGATGTTTGAAGTTTACCAGCTTCTGAGAGCTGTTGGAGAGAAGTACCATTTTAGCGCTGCAGATGATGAATTGACGATGCCGCCACAGAATGCTGATGCCGAAAAGCTGGATGAGCTTATTGTAGCAAACTAGACACGTTTGTCTAATTGATGGTGTTATTCAGATTCCAAATATTCTAGGAGTTGTTGTAAAACTTCTGAATAATCAGGTCGATCTGAAGGCAACCCTGCTCTGTATCTTTTCGGCATCCAGCCCTGGTGAACAATCGTAGGTATGCTCCAAGATGTGCCATTTGGTCTGTATGATCTGTATCAATTTGTGATTTCAAACGTTCTGTACATCCTTGCCTTGTGTATCTTTAGGATTGGTATGCCCTGATGTTGTAAGATGGATGTTGTGTATCTTTAGGATTGGTATGCCCTGCTGTTGTAAGATGCATCATCTGTATCGGCATCAAAATTTTAGCCGTAGTGGCTAGTAGATTAAGTAATGTTAAACAGTATCGAGTTATCACTCGTCTACATTTTTGTGGTTCTTTCAATTAGCTTTTCTTTGTGGATGGATCTATGAAAACTCTATACCTTAAAACGCTTAAGGGTGATTGGTTGGTCATGGCATGAATCATCTCCAGTTTGACGGAAGCACCTCATTTTACTTGGTTTGGCAGACATGGGCCTGCGCCCGTCAGACTGACTGATATGATTTCATTAGAATGTTTGGTTATTTGAAAGCTGAATGATCTCAAATCTTGAACATGTGCCACAAGCCCACAAGTATATAATTGGTGTCCATTTCTTTTCTGAGGTTCGTGGTTGCCTCCAAACAAATGAGCCAGTTATTTCCATATCACTCGTGGGTCTTTTCTAAGGTTTTAGCTACTAAGTTGATACGGCACCAAACAACATTATTGCTGATTTGGCCAAAAGTAAGTCAGGTGCAAGCAAAACCAGAAGAGAGCAAGGTTCACGACCAGTTCCTGAACCAGCTCTAGAGGGTCTACAACCAGTTCTTGAAGGTTTACGACCAGCTCCAGAGGGTCTACAACCAGTTCCTGAAGGTCTACGACCAGTTCCTAAGAGGCCACGACCAGATCCACAAGGTCTACGACCAGTTCTGGAGGATCTACGACCAACTTACAAAGGTCTACGATCAGTTTCACGAGAGCTACGACCAGTACTCAGCGGAAGGAACACTCGTTGGGAATAATACTCGACGAGAATAGTATTCAGCGGAAGGAGCACTCGCTGGAAATAGTACTCGACGGGAACAGTACTCGGTAGGAGGGGTACTCGGCGGTAATAGTACTCGGCGTCAACAGTACTTGGTGAAAGCAATCTACGAGACCAGGACCAGGAGGCCCACGACCACGACTAGGTGGTTCACGACCACGATCAGGTGATTCACGACCACCACCAGGTGGCTTACGACCACGTTCAGTAGCCTACGACCACTACCAGTTGGTTCACAACTATCACTAGTTTGCCTGTGACCACTACCAGGTGGTCTACGACCACATTCAGGACGCCTGCAACCACATCCAGAAGGGTTACGACTACGACCAAGTCAGCGTCCAGGTCTTCGACCAGGTCCACGACCAGGTAGTCCAAAACCAATATGGCAAGTGAAGAAGATGGAAAGATCGGAAACCAGAGATGGGCTAGGAATAGAAGAACATACGGTTTCCCCGATCAGATACATCTGGATTGGTTCCATACCGATTCAAATCAGTTTATTAGGAAAGTAAGAGTCCGTTTTGGATGTTTAGTCTGTTTCTTAGGATAGAGTCCAGGTAGATCACGTTTCTTAGTTTGTTTCGGCCTCAGACCGTGCGTGTGTGTGTTTGGCCACACCCTTAGGTGCCAATATAAAGCCAGAGCATAGCCCATTGTAAGGGTGGACAAGTTATGAGTTAAGGAATAGATGCCTAAAAATCACCATGGTTTTGGTGGCACGTTTGACGTAGTCTTGAGATCCCGCTAGCTTGCTAGTTGGATCGTTATCAGGTGGTATCAGAGTGCCAAGGTGATCACGGTACGTGTTGATTTTTTTTTTTTTTTGCAAGAAGGGATGATGGCGGAAGACATGAAGACGGATTACTCTCTCTGGTTCGATCTGAACTCATGTGAGAAAAATCCATTGTAAAAGATTTGATCATCTCAGTTCTATGCAATATGTCAAGTGAGAGCGACTACAAGCGTTGTGATGGTGGATAAGTTTGCTGCCATGAACTTAGCAAGTCAAACCTTCGTTGACCACTTGAAGCTCCAATTGATGCCACACTCTGACCCGACAAGGTTCAATGGCAAGATCTATACTTTGTGATTAAACATCGCGTCGAGGTACGGTTCACGTTGTGTGGACTTGCTGATGTGGTGGTGTGTGATGTGCTTCCTACACATATGCGCGTGTGCTCGTTGTTGCTTGGAAAGCCATGGACCGATCGGAGGAAGTGGCAAAAGAATTATTTTGATCCTTACACGATTTCTTCGAACAGGTTGTATATTTTTGTTCAGCGAGGACGACGTCATTACATCAAGTCATACACTTCCGAGCAGTACTTGAAGGATAGTCAACAGAGAGATCATGTACAAGCTGCTATTGAGAAGAAGAAGATTGTTGCTGCTACTAATAGTTGTTCGGCCACAACAAAAGTAGAGGTGAAGCTACCGGGTAAGGGTACTAAAAAGTTTTCTACCCCCGACCATACGAAGGAGGACGATGTGCCTTCTAGTGGGCTAAACATCCAAGCCAAGAAGTTGCAAGGCGACGGCGTCGACAAGTTGGCAACATGGCAGCGTTGGAGCTTGTTCAAAACTCAATGCGAAGTCAAAGGCAAGGCTTGCATGCTGATCATCGACGGTGAAAATTTCACCAACATGATTAGCAAAGATTTGGTGTATGCGTTGGGGCTGTCCACATGGGGGCACTCTGAACCTCATTATGTGGGTTGGTTGAACAAGGCCGGAAAGCTAAAAATAACACACAAGGTACGTGTGCCGTTTTCAGTTGGCAATTATGTTGATCATGTAGAGTGCGACGTTTTGCCACTAGAGGGGTGTGGTTTGCTATTAGGAAGACCGTGGCAGTATGATCGTGATGTCACACATGCCGGGAGAATCAACACTTACACTTTCAAGCAAAAAGGCAAACGTCATGTGCTAAAACCAATGACGATAAAGGCAATCAAATCTGAAATCAAGTTATTTGAGGAGAAAAAGCTTTGAAGATTATCCCAAAACCGAGGACGGTTTCGCTTGAAGGGGAGGGGATGATACGGCACCAAACAAAGATTATTGCGGTTTAGCTAAAAGTAAGCGAGTTCAAGCAAAGCGAGTAGAGAGCAAGGTCCACGACCAGTTCCTAAAGGTCTACGACCAGTTCCTGAGGGGCCACGACCAGATCCACAAAGTCTACGACCAGTTCTGGAGGATTTACGACTAGCTTACAAAGGTCTACAATCAGTTTCACGAGAGCTACGACCAGTACTCGGCGGAAGGAGCACTCATCGGGAGCGATGCTGAGTCGGGAACGATGCTGGCGGAGCGAAGATTCAAGGAAGGAGTACTCGCTGGGAATAGTACTCGACGGAAACAGTACTCGGTTCGAGGGGTACTCGGCGGCAATAGTACTCGGCGTCAACAGTACTTGGTGGAAGCAATCTACGACCAGAACCAAGAGGCCCACGACCACGACTAGGTGGTTCACAACCACGATCAGGTGGTCACGACCACGTTCAAGTGGCCTACGACCACTACCAGTTGGTTCACGACCACCACCAGTTGGCCTATGACCACTACCAGGTAGTCTACGATCACGTCCAGATGGTCTACGACTACGTTCAGAAGGCCTGCAACCACATCCAGAAGGGTTACGACCACGACCAAGTCAGCGTCTAGGTCTTCGATCAGGTCCATGACCAGGTGGTCCAAAACAAATATGGCAAGTGAAGAAGATGGAAAGATCGGAAGCCAAAGATGGGCCAGGAATAGAAGAACATACGGTTTCCCCGATCAGATACATCTGGATTGGTTCCATGCCAATTCAAATCAGTTTATTAGGAAAGTAAGAGTCCATTTTGGATGTTTAGTATGTTTCTTAGGGATAGAGTCCGGGTAGATCACGTTTCTTAGTTTGTTTCCGCCTCAGGCCGTGCGTGTGTGTGTTTGGCCACACCCTTAGGTGCCAATATAAGGCTAGGGCATAGTTCATTGTAAGGGTGGACAAGTTATGAGTTAAGAAATAGATACCGGAAAATCACCATGGTTTTGGTGGCACATTTGACATGGTCTTGAGATTTCCAAGAGGAATTACTCTTTGGTGTGTTGAATCCAATTGAGGTGTTGGATTTTTGCACGCTGGAACTTCGGTTCTTCTACCCTTTGTTCACATGCTGCGGTGTGCATGGGAAAAGGTTTATCAAGGAAGTCTTATTGTTCTTGTGCTGCGCAAGGGCTAGGAGGCTACTATCAAAGTGTACCATGAAAGATCGGGCCAAACAAAGAGATCCTGCTAGTTTGCTAGTTGGATCGTTATCATAAGTTTAATCCTGCAAGGGAAGCATGCCACTCTAAGCTTACTGAGTTCACATCATCATCCCTCATCATATCTTTGCATCTTCAATCTTGAAGTTGAAGACAGGTATCGGTTTGACAAGGGAAGCTAGAGATTTTTGGGATTAGTAAAAAATGGAGGGAAATTGCTAAGGAGTACTCAACTGTTTTATCACCTTGGGAGTACTTGAATTTCCATCCCTTCGATTTTCCTCGAGATTCATACACCGGCTTTGTCTCTAGGCAACGTCGGCGGCTCTCTGCGGGCTGTTGCGGCAAGTTAGGGTTTTGGGTTCATCTGATTTAGGGTTGCGGTTGGTGGCATGGCGCCGAGGCAGCCATGGCGCAGCCGGAGTCGTGTGTCGGAGGGCGGTGGCGGTGGAGGTCGGCGGGGACGACGAGGATGACAGCTTAGGAGGCGGCGTGGGGGATCTCGCCGGAGAGGAGGAAGAAGGTGGCACAGGAGGGTGGTTGGGGTGGAGGGACTTGGGAGGGAGGCGGGAGCGGCGGTGGCGACGGCTTGCCAGTGGGCAGCGCCTGCACCGGGCACAACAATGGTGCGGCGACACAGCAAGAACACAAGATCCTCTGACCTTCATGATAGCATGCAAACGAAGGCAATAGCAAGTAAGGAGCACATCGCCGTGGTGTCAGATGTTAAGAATGCTTGAAATGCTAGCTTCTTAGCCATGATAGGAATGTTAGTCTTAATCTTGTTGTCTAAAGTTTAGCTTTGATTTTCACTTAGAGTTGTAATTGGATCGCAATTTGGAAAGAGATTCCAAGTCAGTCTGTATTTGTTTTCAGTTTCAGTTCTCTGTCCGTTTTCGGTTCGGACACTGTAGCTTGTCTAGTTGCTGTCAATATTTCATGTTTCCGACATGCAGCAGAAACAGAGTCAAGAAACCGAATTAGTATCTTATATGTAACTCATTTTGATGCGAGCAAATTGGAAACACAAGTTTTCTGTGTCTCTCTATTCTGTTCTTCGACAAAATTCAGAGAAGTTGTTTTTTCATAGGGTTGCAGAGTGATTGTTATTTAGCTTTACGTTCCAACACTTGGTATCAGAGCTAGTTCTTTTGAAGCGATGGCAGGGGATCAATCGCCAAAGAAGGAATCAGAGACGCAATCAACGAAGAGCAACATCGAGACAGCATCGGCAGGAAAAGTGCTGTCGAGGGGATTTGGAGTGCCGATTCAGTACCCGATCTTGAATGGCTCCAACTACAGCTTGTGAGCTGTCAAGATGAGGATCATCTTGCGTTCTCTTGGCGTATGGGCAGCAATTGAGGGTGATGCATGGTTGAGGAAGAAAAAGACCAGGGCGCTCTAGCTACGATATCTCAGGCAGTGCCGGTTGAAGTGATGATGACAATCGCTGAAAAGCAGACAACAAATGAGGCATGGGATGCTATCAAGGAGATACGAGTTGGTGAGGATCGTGTCAGAAAGGCAAGGGTTCAAATCTTGAAAAGTCGATTTGATCGTCTGATCATGGAAGAATCTGAGAGTATCAACGACTACTCTCGGAAACTCATCAGTATTGTTGGTGAAATACGTTCACTCGACACTGAAGTGAAAGAAAGTGTAGTTGCTGAGAAGCTTTTCAGCTCAGTTTCAAACAAGTTCTTCCAAGATAGTTGGCACTATCGAACAATGGGGAGATATGGCCACAATGTCCCTGTCGGAAGCTATAGGTCGACTAAGGGCTTATGAGGAAAACTTGAATGGAAGATGTTATGAGAAAGCAGAAAAGGGTAAAGAACAACTGATGCTAACTCGAGGTCAGTGGGAGTCTATGGGGCAAAAGAAAAGAGAAGTTCTGATGGAGCCGGCAGAGGCAACAAAAGAGGAGGTTGGCGAGGCAGTGGCCAAGGTTGGGGCCGCGGCTAGATGGTGGTCGTGGCGAAGACACGGAGAAGAAGCCATACAAGAGGATTGATAAAATGAAGATTAAGTGTTTTAATTGTGATATATATGGTCATTTTGCCTCAGAGTGCCAACAGCCAAAGAGGGAGCGAACTAACTTCGTGCAGAAGCAAGGTGATGAGGAACCTGCTCTACTCAAGGTCAAAACCTGTGAAGTTGTTTAGATGACCAAAACGACAAAAAGTAAAGTCATGTTGCATGAAGAAAATATTTGGCCTGATCTCAGAACAGACAATGAGAAAAACAATAACCAGTGGTATTTAGATATTGGAGCCAGCAATCATATGACAGGTGAGAAGAGGATGTTCGCTGAACTAGATGAGTCTATCTCTGGCACTGTCAAATTTGGAGACAATTCAGTCGTTCAAATATGCGGATGAGGTACTATCCTATTTTAGTGCAAAACTCAGGAACACAAGTTGCTTACTCATGTATACTACATACCACGGCTAAAAAGTAATATAGTTAGTCTCGGACAACTCGATGAGATTGGGTGCAAGATTACAGTTGAAGGTGGAAACTTGTCGATTTTCGACCGTGATCGAAAGTTATTGGCCAAGGTGCAACGCTCTAGTGACAGGCTCTACATGCTAAGTCTGGAACTGACAGAACCTGTGTGTTTGATGTCAAAGAAAATGAGCGATGCCTGGCGCTAGCATGCGAGGTATGGGCATCTAAACTTTCGTTCATTACGGAATTTGTCTCGATTGAAGATGGTGGAAGGTATGCCGGAGATTAATCAGATTGAGCAAGTGTGTAAAGGGTGCCTTGTCGGAAAACAGCACGGGAGATCATTTCCGAGAACGTCAGTATATCGAGTAGAGAATTTGCTTGAGCTAACGCATCAAGATTTGTGCAGCCCAATCACTCCGAAAACACCAGAAAGTAATAGTTATTTCTTACTGATTGTAGATGACCACTCTAGATATATGTGGCTACGGCTCATCAAGACCAAAGATCAAGCTTTTGATGCTTTCAAAATAATCAAGACAAGTACTAAAGTTGAAAGTCAGTGTGTTATGAAAGCATTCAAAACAAATTAAGGAGGGGAATTCAAATCTAAAGACTTCGTAGATTTCTGCAAAGAACAAGGAGTAAAGAGACTTCTCACGGCACCTTATTCTCCTCAATGAAATGGCATTGTCGAGAGAAGAAACCAAACTGTGGTGGAGATGGCTCGCAGTTTGCTTAAGAGTATGAATGTGCTGGCGAAATTTTGAGGAGAAGCAGTAGCTACAGCTGTATACCTACTGAATCGATCACCTACAAAGAGCTTGTCTAGTAAAACCCCGTATGAGGTATGGCACAATAAAAAACCGAAGGTACATCATTTGTGAACTTTCGGCTGTTTAGTTCATGTGAAAGTTGTGCATCCTCATGCGAAGAAGATGGATGATTGAAGTATCCCAATGGTTTTTATCGGATATGAGCCAGGAACGAAGGCATATCGATGCTATGATCCGAAGAGCGACAAGCTACATATCAGTCGGGATGTGATTTTTGAAGAGGATAAGACCTGGAATTGGTCTGACAATAGTATTTGAGAAGAGGCAGTGATGAGCAATGAGGATACATTCAATATCTGTTACGAGTATGAAACATACGAAGACTCAGGAGGAAATGTGGTAGGAGAAGCTCTAGAACCACAAAGCCCTCAAGTTGACAGTGTGTCATCTCCATTGTCAGAAATCAGAACACCACCAGAGCAATCAACTGAAATAACAGATGTTGATTCAGGAGGACCATTACATTTTTGAACTTTAAGTGATATATATGATGCCACTGAGCCTATTGAGACACAGTATGTAGGCTTATGTCTGTTAGCTCTGGAAGAACCAACAAGTTTTGAGGAAATGGCAAAAGAAGAACGTTGGAGAACTGCAATGCAAGAGGAGATCTATGAACTCAATTCAAGATAATCAAACTTGGAATCTTGTGGATTTACCTGCTGATAGAAAACCGATTGGTTTGAAATGGGTATTCAAGGTGAAAAAAGATAGCAAAGGTTGCATTGTCAAGTATAAAGCATGACTGGTAGCCAAAGGATATTCTCAACGTCAGGGGGTGGATTTTGATGAAATTTTTGCACTAGTTGCAAGCTTGGAGACTGTCCGATTACTTATTGCAATAGCAGCTCATGGTGGATGGGAGATTCACCATATGGATGTGAAATCATCTTTTCTCAATGGAGAATTAGCTGAAGAGGTCTATGTACATCAACCACCTGATTACATTGTGAAAGGAAAGGAGAATATGGAATTAAGACTCAAGAAGGTTTTATATGGACTTAGACAAGCATCTCGAGCTTGGAATTACAAATTGGACAAAACTCTATTATCTTTGGGTTTTGAACAAAGTCACATTGAACATGCAGTATATAGGAGAGAAAAAAGTAATACTTTTCTTTTGGTTGGAGTATATGTCGATGACTTAATCATCACTGGTTTAAATGTTAGAGATATATCAGAATTCAAGAGTCGGATGAAAAAGTTGTTTAGTATGAGTGATCTTGGACTCTTGAGCTATTACTTGGGCATTGAGGTGAAACAAACAACTGGTGTTATCACCTTGTGTCAAAGTAGTTATGCTGGAAAATTACTGGAGTTGTCAGGTATGACAGATTACAATTCCTGTCAGACACCTATAGAGAATCGACTGAAGTTAAGTAAGAAAGGTGGACGCTCTCCGGTAAATGAGACTGAATATCGAAGTTTGGTTGGAATGCTGGAAAATTACTGGAGTTGTCAGGTATGACAGATTACAATTCCTGTCAGACACCTATAGAGAATCGACTGAAGTTAAGTAAGAAAGGTGGACGCTCTCCGGTAAATGAGACTGAATATCGAAGTTTGGTTGGAAGCTTACGATATTTGGTGAATACAAGACCAGCCATTGCTTTTTCGATTGGAATTGTGAGTAGATTTATGGAAACACCAATGACTGAACATTTAGCAACAGTAAGACATATATTGAGATATGTGAGTGGAACAAAAGACTTTGGTTGCTGCTATAGGAGGTGTGATGATCCAGAACCAAAGATAGTTGGTTATTGTGACAGTGATCTGGGCGGTGACATCGATGATCGGAAAAGTACCACTGGAATGGCATTCTATTTGGGACAGAGTTTGATTACTTGGGGGTCTCAAAAACAGAAGATAGTGGCCTTATCTTCTTGTGAATCCGAGTATATTGCAGCAGCGTCGGTTGCATGTCAAGGTGTGTGGCTGAGTCGTTTGGAGGGAGATCTTAGGAAACAAGCACTGCACAAAGTAAAATTATTGGTGGATAACAAATCTGCGCTATGCAAGAATCCTGTATATCATGACCGAAGCAAGCATATTGATACGAGATATCATTTCCTTCAGGAATGTGTTGAAAGTGGTAAGATTGATGTGGAATATATTAGCACTGATCTTCAACCAGCTGATATTTTCACAAAAGCGCTTGGCCGAGTCAAATTCGTTGAAATGAGAAAGAATTTGGGGATCAGAGATGTGTGGTAGAACAACAAGCTTAGGGGGTGATTTGTTAGCCTTAATCTTGTTGTCTAAAGTTTAGCTTTCGTTTTTACTTAAGAGTTGTAATTGGATCGCAATTTGGAAAGCGATTCCAAGTCAGTCTGTATTTGTTTTCAGTTTCAGTTCTCTGTCCGTTTTCGGTTTGGACACTGTAGCTTGTCTAGTTGCTATCAGTATTTCGTGTTTCCGACTCGCAGGAGAAACAGAGTCAAGAAACCGAATTAGTATCTTATATGTAACTCATTTTGATGGTTATATAAGAAATCAGAAAAGTCGTATTGAAAGATACGGCACAAATTGGAAACACAAGCTTTCTGTCTCTCTCTGTTCTGCTCTTTGACAAAGTTCAGAGAATTTGTTTTTTCAGAGAGTTGCAGAGCGATTGTTATTTAGCTTTACATTCCAACAAGGAAGTCCCTCACTGCCAGCATCACTGCTGTATCCTCCAGGTAAGGCGAAAGCAGCAGCGAAGGTAATTGTCGCAATGAGGATCGCCACTAAAGAAGTGTTGTTTGTGTATGTTTGAGTTAGTAATTTGATATCCTTCCTTGATTCATTAGTTACTTTTGCCTTGGCTTAATCAATAAGGTTATAAAGACAAGTTGCATCTTCTGGATCAGCTTTCGACATAAGCATGTTCACTTCATTCTGCATGAATCAAAATAAGGTAAAATGGAGCTCACAAGACTATAATAACAAAAGCTCAGCAATTTACTATGTGAATAATATTCAGTCATAATATAGGTAAGTTAGAAAATGTGACGATAAAACCATTTCTGTTGTAAGTTGAGAAGTAAAGTAATCAAGGAGTAAGGGATGTGTAATGACATTGGACAAGCCCAGGAATGACCCATACATCAAATGAAGTGATTATATAAGCTTTTATAGAGGAGCTCGCTTCCTACCACAAGAACTCCTAATCCTAAAAGGAAACATAAGCAAATGAAGCCTAGCTTGAATATCAGTTATTCAAACTGTACTTTGCCTAGCACTCTAATTGCTGGTGAGATACTAGACGGTGCAGCCAAATAATGCTGATGCCGAAAAGCTGGTTGAGCTTATTGTGCAAACCAGATGAGTTTGTATGGTGAGTGGGTGCTTGTTTCAACTTAAGAATGATCAAGGATGATCTGAAAACAACACTGTATAAAGTTTTTGGCATCTGGCCTGCCGTACTGAACCATCGTAGGTAAGCTCCAAGATATGCCACTAAGTTCGCTGTATGATCTGTATCAAATTGTGATGTTAATCTGTATATCCTTGCCTTGTTGTGTACCTTTCAGATTGGCATGCCCTAGTTTTGTAAGATGGATCAACTGTGTCAGCAACTCAGTATCCAAAGTTTAGCTGTAGTAACAAACAGATTTAGTAATGTTAAACAATACTGAGTTACTGATCGTCAGCATTTTTATCGTGCTTTCATTTTGCATTTTTGTTGTTGGTTTCATGACAACTCCCTACATTGTAATGCTTCGAACCAATGCTGACTAGTTTTAGAGATGGCATGAATCATCTCCACTTCTCTAGCTTGATGGGAGCACCGCATTTGACTTAGTTTGGCAGATGTCAGGCTGGACATAAATTGTTTCCAAATTTAGTCATGTTTAAGAAGACAAATGTGGTCACAATGGTTCAATAGGAATGTTTGGTTGTTTGAAAGCTGTATGATTTGAAATCTCAGAAATTTAACTTATGTCTGTACGTCTGGTGCCCAAGTATATAACTGGGATTTCTTTGTTTTCTGAAGCGCATGTTTGCCTGCAATCAAATGACACTGCCAACCGATCATTATTCTTCCACTGACCAGGAAGTGAATACAGCTGTTATTCACCTGTAGCTCTTGTGCAACTGAATTACATACAAACTTTGACAGGTTCATAACTCCCTGAACTAGTAAGACTGCAGATTATCACTGTTCTTTCTTAATTACTTAATCTTGCCGAGTGTGTTGAAGTAATTTGTCACAAACTTTGTAGTGGAAGAGCTATATGGTTTTGAAGTGAAGCGATAATAGCAGACTTTTGGAGATGATGGTGAAGACGACAAGCCAGCTATGTACCATTGCGAAAGTAAAAAGGGCTGGTGGCTATGGTACATACAACTTTTATCACAAAAAGTTTTATTATTTTATTTCTCCCCAACAATTTTTTCCACTCCCTACCACTTCCACCCGTAGGATGATTAGTGGGTGGTGGGCAAAATATATGTGAAGTGCATAACTTACATGCATATATGCCATACGTGTTGAAGTAACCCTATCAAGACCCATACGTGTTCTCCATGACCAGAGCAACATCAACTTGTAAAAACCTTTTTTTTAATAAAAAAAAACCAACTTATAGAAAATCCAAATGGAAACAAAAAGTTGCGACTAATCACTCAATATCATAAGCACATCGTATAAGCGATGTCTGAGGTACCTAGTCCAGATTTTAGACAGAATTCAAGAGTTAAAAATACAATATGACAGGCAAAACAACACATATTTCGCACAATTTTTTAAAAAAAGTATCAGAAAGCAGAACCGACAAGACAAGTTGACGGTCAGAACATATCAATGAACTCGGACTTGAAAGATTGACCCAACCGAGGTAGCAATGGAGCTCACAATATACTAATAACGCTAAGTTATTCTACTATGTGAATAGTAGTGTTACTCATAATAGTGTAACTAAGCTAGAAAATGTGATGATAAACTAAAACCATTTCTGTTGTAAGTTGAGAAATAAAATATCGAACAGGAGGGAATATGTTATGTAGGACCGGAAAGGCGACTAGAGGGGGGGTGAATAGGAGCTTAACCAAATTTTTCTTTTTAAATATTAGATTCAACACAAATTTCACTCATATAGCTATGAGAGCTATGAAGATCAATAGAAAACCACAGTGGAAGACTTATGTTGAATTTCCTTCAAACCCCCAGAAGAAACAATCAGAAACACAATTTTTCAGCTTGATGAACAGTGTTGATGAACAGAGCGGTCGATCCGGCCACAGAGCGGTCGACCGTGCGACGACGGACACGGCGATGGCGTAGCTGGATTTGTAGCTATGGTGGTCCATTGTCTAAAATTTATTTAACCGCTATAAAATTAAAATGTCGGTACGCAAGTATATGAATTACGAAATGCAATTAAGGTAAAAAGGACATACGAACTTCATAAAATAGACGAATATAGCTTTCTTAACATAGAATTGAAATATTACATACCCATAGTAGTTGAAGAACAGTACGTCACTACTTCTTCTTCTTGTCAGGTCTGCGCCTTCTAATAGCCATGAAAGTGTTGATGATCTCTTCTTCACTCAATTGTAAGAAGATATCCCGCTCAATAAAAGTGACTAGACAATCATCCAGAAGGCTATCACCCATCTTATTTCGCAACTTATTCTTGATAAAAGGTCATTGCAGAAAATATTCTTTCAACACTTGCGGTAGCCACCGGTAGAAGCAATACCAATTTGATAAGTAAATAGACCCAATGATAAACTTTATCCCTCTTTGTTTCAACAAGTTTTACTGAGAGGTCAACAAGATTGTTTAGGCCTTTGAACATTTCATCTTTTCTCATATCATCAATAAAGGTTTCAAGTTGCAAGTCGAGTCTTAGCAAGTCAGAGCTTGAAAAATCATTAGGTAAAATTCAGCAAGTCTATGTACCTTATTTGCATCAAAAAGCGAAGGAATCATTGGATTCAAAGCACCATACAAGTAAGCAACTCCATATTTACCTCATCAAACCGATCACAAGCTCTTGACTAATTTTATCAATGACTCCAATATATACTTCTCTTACAAGTGATCATCATTTGTTTGGTTCGAGCAAAACGTCGATCTTCCATACGGCACATAATTATGTTGCATTGCAGAACTTGAATGCCATGTTTGTTGCAAAATATTGTAACCCTTTGAAGAAATGAAACCCACCCTTCAGACCTCATTTGCTGCATTTTACTCTTTGCCAAATTGACAAGTGACATTGCATTAAGAATATCTTGGTCTCTTCTTTGCAAACACTCAGACAATTCATTTGTGTGTCCAAGAATCTCAAGCATCAAATGAGCACTAAAAATAAAATCAAATGACTCAAGCACTCCAACCATAGCATGTATTTTTGGCCATTCACCCATTTGTGATGTATCTTCTCCAAGAGCTATGAGTACATCACGAATTGTGGGATATATAGCAATCATGTTGACCACAGTTTTATAATGAGAGCCCCACCGAGTCTCACCAGGTCTAGGCAGCCCCATCTCTTGATTTAACCCACTTCCAGATTCTAGTATACCACACTCAAGTGCTTTCATGACATTGTCATATTGGTGATGTCGAAGCATGCCATGACGCTTACAAGAAACACCAACAATATTTAGCAAAAGATGGGGTTTCCAATTCGTTGGATGGTAACCGGTGTTTCGTTGCCTCTCCACAACTAATCTCACATGTGTATATATCTGCATAACTAAGGGTAGTACGCTCAGTTCCTGTATAGTACCATGTAATCTTTGCGTTCTATAACTACTAATGGTAGTGCATACACCATATATACATGATGATTCTACGTCAAAAAATATATATACATGATGATTAGATGGAACTACAACAGAAGAAGCCACGAGATTACGTAAGAAGCTCGGTGGCGGCAAGGTCTCCAATCGGGCGGGTGCGTGCGGCCAAGGCGTCGAGGACCGGGGCTACAGCGAAGTCCGACCATCCGAGGCGAGCGGAGAGGCGCGATGGCTTTTCGTGTTCTGTTTTTGCCTTGTCGGGCTCTCACCTCTCGATCTCGGCTCTACACGCACGCAATGGTAATAGCGCTCAAGCACCGCGGCATCGCCAATGCCATCGAGCGCCGGCGACGAGCGAATCGCCGCGTGCATGCGCCCCCGAGCCGCGGCGTTGTTTTGCTTGGGCCGAGCGCAGGTCGCAGGTGGTCCGCGCCCACGTGGACCACCCCGTAGCTCGCATCGACGGTCGGACCGCTACAGGAGCGGTCGACCGGTGAATAGTAAAATCGGCCACGTAACGCGAATTTCAAAGACTATTTCAAAACCAAAATCGATCTAACTTTTGATCTACACGGCCAAACTTGACCAAATTTGGAACACAACTTCCCAATGATATCTAGAACCTATTCCAAGTGACGATCGAAAAGATCTACTTCAAAGTTTTGATCTTTTTCAGTTTTACCGAAGGAAGGTTCAAAACCGAGCAAAAACGAAAAACACGATCTAAAACTTGCTCGTGAGAGATTGATGATCTTGATGATCCTAGATGTATTCCCACACATCACAGCAAGATAGAAGTGGGCAAGAGATCAACCAAAAACCAAAAGATCAAAGATTGACTCAAAATCATAAAATGAGAAGGAAAAACACAAAGAGACACATCTTTGGATAATCATCCATGGATTGAATCATGATGTTGTTTGAGTTCTGACCACTCCTCAAGGAGGACAAGAGCTCAATCAATGAGCACACAATCAACTCATCTCCCTAGAACCCTAAGCCTCTCTCTTTCTCTCTAAGTCCCTAAACCAAACTAGGGTTTGCAAATGAAGTGCTTGAGGTGGCTTGTCCAGCACACCCCCTATTTATAGAGAGGCCTTGCTTCTAGAAGAGTTTCTCTAATGGGCTCCCGTTAAGGCCCAACATGAACGGAACACTTACGCACGCTGTTTAAAGCGCTGAAACCATTATCTCTTGACCTAAACCACTTCATCTTGCGACGTCCCGCGCCGTGGTTTAGCCAACCGTCACAAAGCCGGTATTTGGTGAAATTACCAAAATACCCCTTCTCGATCCTTCTCCATGGACCGAGTCCAATTCTGTCGAAGCAGTCGCTTGCTCCGCCACGTGTAGGTTGATCAACGGCTCTCATCATGTCGGCAAGTCTCTCCCGTCCAGATTCCTCCGGAACCACCAAGGCACTTGCACCGACCCTCGCGCCGCTTGATCAACCCGTTGCACCGAACTACCCGTTCGATCATCCTCGTCCATTCTGCGCCACGCTTGAGCCACTTGACCTCACCCGACATCCATGATCGTTCTGGACCTCAGCTCTCCAAGCTTAGTCCCGATCCTCTCGCCGTTGACCGTCATTGACCTTCAAAACACCTGCACAGCAATAGACAGAGAAATCGTCTCCGGGAACAAGTTCTTCACAACTTGACCCACGTTAGTGAAACCATGCAATATGCAACACATATACAAGGATAAACATGGATATGACTTAACTCAAAACCAATTAGTCAATCAAATCAACATTCAGCACAAAACCGTCGATCGCCATTCAATGGCGATCGGCCGCTCAACGCCTCAATCGGACCGATCATCAACTGACAGTCTTGGGACATTTGCCGAAAACACGAGAAATAGCAAACCAAAAGTGTAATTGCCAATTGTAACATCATCATAATATCGTGCACATATCCTCATGATATCCACAATCTCCCCCTTGATGAACACATTGGCAATCTTCCAGAAAATGTAAGTTTGTGGTTTGAAAAGTAAAGAATCGTCGTTTTCGCGCAAAGGCACAACTTGGTCCATAAGCAAGAGAAAGCCATGAAAATGACCAAGTTGGCTTCAGAATAGTTAAGGCAAGTGAGATAAGGCAAAGGACAGCACAACAACTTCAATTTCCAGAGAATCGCCAAAAATCTCACTTAAGGTCCATATGAAAGAACAATTGTTCTATTTGACCTTCGATCATGGTGAGTATTCACGAATTGCAATTCAGATTCAGAAAAGGCAATAAAACCAAATGAATGCAAATGAGATGCTCCCACTCACAATGATCACCAATTGTCATGAAAGAACACTTTCTCCCTAAGACTCCAAACAGCTCTAAAACAACATTTTTACCAATCTTTCTCCCCCTTTGACAATGTATTCAGCAAGAACCATGGAAGAAGATAGAGCATGAATGACAGGGAATGGCTGCAATTTTTTCATTTTTAGCAACAGAGCCATGAGAATTATCCAAGAAGACTAGACAAGTATTACACCAAGCCATATTATGTGAAGTAGCAAAGTTCCATCATGGCAAAACATATATAGCAAGCTAGAGCCAACAGAGCAATAATTTGAGTTGAAATAAAGGCTTAGCAAGAAAAGATGTTGAAGATTATAGTTTAACTAAAGGTATCCAAGAAGGAGTCAAGCCATGTCTATAAGCCAAATGGAACCCATAAATTAGACAAAGAGTCAATTTTGAGCATTTTATGAATCAATTTGTTCAAGCAAGTGGAATTTTATCACATTATAGCACTTTCTTTGAAAGACTTGAGTTTTATCTTAGTAAAGCAAGTCTGGACTAGGAGCCATCCACAACGGCCTCCTAAGCTTCAACCAAAAGAAATTTTGTTTTCTTAGCAATGTGCTAGATCTCAAGCCTTGCCGCGACCATCCCAAGCAAGAAAGCTTAAGAGAGTGATCTAGGTCATCCAAAACTCCTCCTGAGTTCAAGCCTAGTACAATGGCAAGCCGTCTCATGAGAAAGAGTTGGTGAGATCAGTTTTTTTCGCACAGAAAAACTTATAATTTTTTTCATTTGCTTGACTTAAGGACTTCCAAAGCTCATTTTAAAACTCATATCAGATTCAAGACTTAATTAAGCGTATATGACATGGTGTGAATCATAAGAGGATCACTAAAGCAAAACTAGTCACAAGATTCAAAAAGTTATGTTTTGATTCAAATTGCTCACAGATAATAAAACTATCATGGCAAAAACTAAGCTACATATGAAAAAGCCATAACAGAAGTCTTAGCACATTAACACAAGACATGGCAAGGTATAAAGTATGAAATCAAGTCATACAAGGATAATAATCAAAGCTCCATGAAGTTATATTACAATGCAAGTTGTAGAATTGAAAATGCATTATGATACAATGAATGCAAAGGAGCAAAACTCCCCCTCAAAACAGGCCAAGAGGACTAATAACCCCTAACTCTCCCCGCAACGTAGCAAAACGAGAAGAATCAAGAGCCTTAGTGAAAATATCAAGAACTTTCTTGCTCGGACTCAACAAAATGAAGCACAACATCACCTTTCTCAACATGGTCTCTAAGAAAATGATATCGAATATCAATGTGCTTGGTCCTAGAGTGTTGCAATCGGGTTTTGGCAATGTTGATGGCACTAGTGTTGTCACAGAAAAGAGGAACACTCTCCAAAAATAATCCATAGTCCCGCAAAGTAGACAAAATCCAGAGAACCTGAGAACAACTGCTTGCTGCAGCGACGTATTCGGCCTCGGCGATGGATCTGCAACAGAGGATTGTTTCGAAGACCAAGAAATAAGAGATGTGCCCAAGAAATGACAAGTGCAGAATACTCTTCCTATCCACTCTACACCCCGCAAAATCAGCATCAGAAAACGCCCGAATAGAGAGAGCAGAATCAGAAGAAAACCAGAGTCCAAAATCAAGAGTGTCTTGAAGGTACCTGAATATGCGCCGCACTGCTTGACGATGAGAAGCACGAGGGGAAGCCTGAAATCGAGCGCACAGACACACAGCGAATTGTATGTCCGGCCTCGACGCTGTGAGGTAGAGGAGGGAGCCGATCATGCTGCGGTACTCCTTCTGATCCACGGGCTCTCCATCCTCATCAGGGTCCAGCACGGTGGTTGTGGCAATGGGAGTAGACATTGGTCTACTGCTTCCCATGTCGAAACGCCGAAGAAGGTCTTTTGTATACTTACTTTGGTGAACGAAAGTGCCTTCTTTCGGTTGCTTGACTTGAAGACCAAGGAAGAAGGTCAATTCTCCCATCATGCTCATCTCGAACTCCCGCTCATAGAATCAAAATCTGGACACCAAAGCATGAGACGAACCACCGAATATGATATCATCCACATAAATGCAACCAATAAAAATCACCGCCATGCATGAGAGTGAACAAGGTTTTATCAACCAAACCCATTTTAAATTCATTATCAAGTAGGAAACTCTTAAGCCTATCATACCAAGCTCTAGGGGCTTGCTTCAATCCATACAAGGCTTTGGAGAGTTTAAAAACACGGTTTGGGAACTTATGATTTTCAAAGCCGGAGGTTGCTTGACATAGACTTCTTCTTCTATGAAACCATTAAGAAATGCACTTTTGACATCCATTTGAAAGAGCTTAAAGCCCTTAGAAGAAGCAAAAGCTAGCGAGATGCGAATGGCTTCTAATCTAGCGGCAGGAGCAAATGTCTCTTCAAAGTCTAAGCCCTCTACAGAATAACCTTGAGCTACAAGCCTAGCCTTGTTGCGAACTACCAACCCATCCTCACTTTGCTTATTTTTAAAAATCCATTTTGTTCCAATTACATGAATATCGGTGGAGGTTCAACTAAGGTCCAGACTTTGTTTCTTTCAAAATTTTCAAGTTCTTCATGCATGGCATTGACCCAAGAGGAATCGATAAAGCATGGGTGACATCTCGGGGTTCAAAAGACGCGACAAAAGCGTAATGTGCATGAGAATCGGAGAAATAAACTGGAGCGAGTGACTCGCTCATTGAAATCCCCAATCATCCGCTCAGGCGGATGTCGTGGAATTGAATATGAAGAGGAGCTCACAGTGCGAGTGGCCTCTACCTCATGAGTCGCGGAGGTAGGAGCGAGCCACTCAGATCGTCGGTGAAGATAGGAGGAGGCTGTTCAGCTGAAGCTGTAGTGGTAGCAGGCTCTCCAACCATCTTAGAAGAAACTTGAGGAAGAATTGGGTCCTCATCCTCAGAGTCATCGTCGACGAAGATGCTTTCTCGAATATCAGAAACCTGTATACCTGCAGCATCGGGTCTAGTACCAGGACTAGCCTCATCAAAAGTGACTTCGCAAGTCTCAACAATTTTGTTAGTATCCAAATTAAATACACGAAAGCCACGAGAATGAGCAAGATATCCAAGGAATATGCCATCAGAACATCTAGATTCAAATTTATCCAAATTGCCATGTTTAAGAATGAAGCACTTGCAACCAAAAATCTTGAAATGAGAGACTTTAGGCCTATGACCAAATCTAAGCTCATAAGAAGTCTTGCCAATCACAGATCTCAAGAAAACCCTATTAGACACATAACAAGCAGTAGAGATCGCCTCAGCCCAAAATCTCCTAGGTGTGGAATGCTCATCTAGCAAGGTTCTAGCCATCTCTACAAGGGTCCTGTTCTTCCTCTCTACAACGCCATTCTGCTGAGGAACTCTAGGAGAAGAGAACTGATGCTCAATTCCCTATCGGTCTAAAGTGGCAAAAGAAGAGTTCTTGAATTCATCCCATTGTCACTCCTAATGACTCTCAAAGCTCCAGAAGATCAACAGCTAGTCTAAGGACCAATTCTCTAAAAATCCAAAACCTCGTCCTTAGAAACCGTAAAATAAACCCATGAATACCGGAGAAGTCATCCACAATCACAAGCACATACCATTTTCCACCAGTGATCGAACTCTAGAAGGACCAACAGTGTCTAAGTGCAAAAGCTGACCTGGACCATCAGTCATTACTAAAGTAAGAGGTGGATGAGAAGCAAAAACCATCTTACCATGTCTACAGGGAGCGCACACTAGGTCTCTAACAGCCTTCAGCCTAGGCAAACCTCTAATCAAATCCTTGCATCGACTCTAGTCAAGTGGTCAAAACCTATGTGTCCAAGTCTACGATGCCATAAGACTAGATCAAGAGAATCAGAGGCTACAAGACATCTAGAACTGGAAGCAGAAGAGACACTGAAATCAGCACTAAAGATCCTCTCAAACCTAGTGATCCCAAATACATTCTCACCTGAAGAGTCTAGAACTCTACACTCACCACTCTTAAACCTTACCTCCAGACCCTCATCAAGCAGCTGAGAAACAGATAGTAGATTATACCTTAGCTTACTTACCAAAGCGACATTCTTAAGCATGAACTTGTTGTTGACGCGCACTGTGCCCTTGGCATCACGGTCCGGTAGAAGCATCCCCAAATGTGATCAACTCATTTCGGATGCACATGTGAGGAGGAGAACCATCTAGAATCTCCAATCATGTGTCGAGAACATCCGAATCAACAAGCCATATGTCCTCCTTCCTCGCACGCACGGACCTCACAGGGGCATAGCGAGAAACATCCGTGCCTCGATCGGGGTTAGTAGTAAAAGACTTGGGAATCGATCGAGTCACACGATCTTTGAGGATCACCGAAAGCAGCGATAAAAACGGTTAAGAGTAAAATCATCAGAATGCACATGAGAAACACCTAGACCTCTCCGAATCGACCTACCAAAAGGTCGGTACTCCCCCTGTCTAGATGCTACCCGTGGTCTCTCCCCATGATATCCTAAACCAGAACGCTGCCTAGAACCTCCAAAGGAGTCAAAGAAGTCATCTACAAACCTAGGCCTATGTCTAGCAGGAAAGACAGACTGCCTGGCTCTAGAGACTACAGTGGGTGAAGGAACTCCTCTAATAGACCTCAAAACACTCATCCTTCCTTTTCTCTCAATCTTAGCTCTACGGAAGCAGAACTCAACAATGTGGCCATCCTTCTTGCAGAAGGTGCAATGGTACTTGACCTTTTGAGGGGTCTGACCTATTGAAGTAGAAACACCTATCTTGCTAGAAGAAGTTTGGGCAAAACCTGCAGATCTAAAAACAATCTTAGATGGTTCAGGGGGTTCTACCTCAAACAAGCCACTCTCAACAGCTCTCGTGATCTTAGGTGGATGGTTCTTGGAATGCTCTATTGAATTAAAACCTAAGCCACTATTCTTCACACTCACCTTAGATTTATCAAGAATCATGTTGAGATTCTTCTTCCCACCAGTAAATCTCTCAAGAGTATCTTTAAGGTAATCATTTTCTTTGGCTATGTCCTTACATGACGAACAATTACTAGACTTGATTGCCTCATCATACTCATCCTTGAGAATAGCTATCTCAACTTTTAATGCCTCACAAGACACACAATATGAATTCCTAATCCTATTCAACTGTTTCTTAAATTTATCTCTAAATGCCTCTTGTATCTTATCTACATTCATTTCAATTTCGGTACACAAGATACAGCAAGAAGAGTCAATATCTTTCTTGGATGCAGTCATGAACATGGATTTTTCAATATTAGCTTTCTCCTTTAAAGTTTTGTTTAGAGCATCATTCTCAATTTTGAGTTTAGGGCAATTTTCACATGATGCAGATCTAGAATAAAGAACCATTTCAGTCATCTCTTTCATTTTGACCTTATTATCTTCACAATGAGAGCAAGTATGACTAGGATCAAATTTCTGCAATTCTTTTGTAGCGCTATTCAATTTTAATTCAAGCAACGCACAGTTTAAACAAGGTGAAGGAATAGCATCTACAGGAGTCACATCTAGAGCAATAGCATTCATACAAGAAGGACTAGACTTGAGAGATTCAATTTCATCAAGAGCATCTTTTAATTGATTTGTAACAGAGGAATGAGTAGTTTGTAGATTGGTCAGATCAAACATTAAGCTAAGACAAGAATCACAATCATTGGTAGGATTAATAGATTTGAGCCTAACAATTTCTAGGTTCAAGTCTTCAATTATGGTATCCTGTTTCTTTATCTTTTTAGCTTGCTTCTTCAGTTTTTGTTCAGCAACAACCAAAGCACGTTTCATTTCATTTGGTGATGGACATACCTCGTCGGGATCAAGAGAGCTCATCGTCGTTGGAGGAGTCGACGTCGTGGTGTCCCGCCATGAAGCACATGCCGGTGAAATCATGAGTCTTCTTCTTGCCATGGGAGTCATCATCGCCGCCCTCCGTCCCCGAGTCCACATCGCTCATATCAACACTCTCGAGAGCGGCAAGGACCCGGCTGACGAACTTACGATAGTTGGGCTTCTTAGCTTTTGCATCCTTAGCTTGTGGATGTCTCCGAAAATCCTTCTCCTCTTTGCCCTTCACTTGGGGCACTTGGAGCGAATGTGATTTGGCTCACCACACTCAAAACAAGTGATAGGTCCACCTCTCCTCCTATTTCTTACTTTGTTGTATGCTCGAGAATCGGTGGATAGGAGGGCTAAGTCATCCTCAGTATCTTCTCTAGTTGCTCATCGCTCAAAGAATGCCAAGCGGACAAAGAAAGACCGATGAGCTAAAATCAAAAGAATCGTAAGAACTACCCTTAGAAGGGTCGACCACTAACGCCATCGACTGCCTTGGGAGACGCGAGATAAAGTCAATCTCATGCATCTTCAACCTCGAGTAGAGCTTGTCCATGGTAAGCTCACTCATGACATGTTGTCATTGATGGAAGTGATTTTCATCCCCAAACTCTCACATCAAGAGCACCCAAAAGTCATGTGCATTCTCGGATTCAGTGAAGACAAGATCCACAATGCAAGATTATGCAGAATCTTGGAGAACCTTCCCCACAACTCATCTAAAGACTCACCAGGCTTTTGCTCGATCTTTGAGTATTCTTTCTTGAGTTGGTTCTGTCTCACTTCCTTGATCGCAGTAGAACCCTCGTGGTAATCACAAAGAGTCCTCCAGATCTCATGAGCAGACCTCAAATGAGCAACACGCTCAAACTCGGATCGACTAAGCCCTTGAATCGAAAGTTTGAGCCTTGCTATTAGCCTCAACATCCGAGTGATCACATCGTCATCGGCTGGCACAACATATGGATTTTTGACCTTAAGCCAAATAGCGTGCCCTTGAGCCTCGATGTAGAATTGCATACGAGTCTTCTAATAAGAAAAATCAGATCCATCAAAGATATGTGGTTTGTTTGCATACTTGTCGATCGCCATGGCTCTAAAGACCTAAGATCTATAAGAAGAGCTAACCGTGCTCTGATACCAATTGTAGGACCGGAAAGGCGACTAGAGGGGGGTGAATAGGAGCTTAACCAAATTTTTCTTTTTAAATATTAGATTCAACACAAATTTCACTCCTATAGCTATGAGAGCTATGAAGATCAATAGAAAACCACGATGGAAGACTTATGTTGAATTTCCTTCAAACCCCCAGAAGAAACAATCAGAAACACAATTTTTCAGCTTGATGAACAGTGTTGATGAGCGAGGCGATCGATCCAAGCTACGGAGCGGTCGATCAGACGGACGGTCGAGGCCGCTACGGGAGCGGTCGACCGGTGAATAGTAAAATCAGCCGTAACGCGAATTTCAAAGACTATTTCAAAACCGAAAATCGATCTAACTTTTGATCTACACGGCCAAACTTGACCAAATTTGGAACACAACTTCCCAATGATATCTAGAACCTATTCCAAGTGACGATCGAAAGATCTACTTCAAAGTTTTGATCTTTTCAGTTTTACGAAGGAAGGTTCAAAACCGAGCAAAACGAAAAACACGATCTAAAACTTGCTCGTGAGAGATTGATGATCTTGATGATCCTAGATGTATTCCCACACATCACAGCAAGATAGAAGTGGGCAAGAGATCAACCAAAACCAAAAGATCAAAGATTGACTCAAAATCATAAAATGAGAAGGAAAAACACAAAGAGACACATCTTTGGATAATCATCCATGGATTGAATCATGATGTTGTTTGTTACACCACTCCTCAAGGAGGACAAGAGCTCAATCAATGAGCACACAATCAACTCATCTCCCTAGAACCCTAAGCCTCTCTCTTTCTCTAAGTCCCTAAACCAAACTAGGGTTTGCAAATGAAGTGCTTGAGGTGGCTTGTCCAAGACACCCCTATTTATAGAGAGGCCTTGCTTCTAGAAGAGTTTCTCTAATGGGCTCCGTTAAGGCCCAACATGAACGGAACACTTACGCACTGCTTAAAGCGCTGAAACCATTATCTCTTGACCTAAACAACTTCATCTTGCGACGTCCCGCGCGTGGTTTAGCCAACGTCACAAAGCCGGTATTTGGTGAAATTACCAAAATACCCTTCTCGATCCTTCTCCATGGACCGAGTCCACCTCTGTCGAAGCGATCGCTTGCTCGCCACGTGTAGGTTGATCAACGGCTCTCATCATGTCGGCAAGTCTCTCCCGTCCGTATTCCTCCGAACCACCAAGGCACTTGCACCGACCCGCGCCGCTGATCAACCTGTTGACCGAACTACCCGTTCGATCATCCTCGTCCATTCTGCGCCACGCTTGAGCCACTTGACCTCACCCGCATCCATGATCGTTCGGACCTCGCTCTCCAAGCTTAGTCCCGATCCTCTCGCCGCTGACCGTCATTGACCTTCAAAACACCGCACAAAGAATAGACGAGAAATCGCTCGGAACAAGTTCTTCACAACTTGACCCACGTTAGTGAAACCGCAATATGCAACACATATACAAGGATAAACATGGATATGACTTAACTCAAAACCAATTAGCCAATCAAATCAACATTCAGCACAAAACCGGTCAGACCGCCATTCAATGGCGGTCGACCATCGCCGGTCGACCGCTTCAGCGCCAATCGATCCTCAACTCAACGATCTTGGGACATTTGTCGAAAACACGAGAAATAGCAAACCAAAAGTGTAATTGCCAATTGTAACATCATCCTAATATCGTGCACATATCCTAATGATATCCACATGTTATAACATCGAAGAAGCACCGGAACAACTCATATATCAAAAGAATAAGTTTATTTTACCCTCTCAATGTCCAAATTTCACGTTCAACTATGAAACTATTTTACCCCTCAACTCTCAAAACAGGTGAAAATAACGTGGTATGGCGAGGTGTCTGTGGGCTGACCTTGCCGAGTCAGATAAAAACACTAGCCAAACATAGAACCCTTTTCTCCCCACCTCTTCCCCACTGTCTCCGCTCACTCATGCACGTGCCGACGCAGCGCACTCAAGTGCTGCGCCGCGAGGTAGTCGCTTACCTCAACGTTGTCCCATCACGCCAGAGCACTACGCCGTACCACATCACTGCAGCTGCGAGAAATCGCGCCCCGGCAGCCGCTATTCTCGTGAGAACTCGCCACCTCCTTCCCCTTTTAAGCTGGCGAGTCATCACCTTCGCCTCCTTCTCTTCATTTCTCCTCTTATTCCCGGTTGGTGATATGCTTTATAAGCAATCATAAAAATAATTGTATCACGTCTATATTTATGAGTTATAAAATATATATTTTAATATTCTTTAGATGAATTATCATTTATAAAGATTAACAAGTGTGTGACTTGTTGGTGAAGTTATTTAAGTTTTATGATGTCATTCTAAATGTATTCTTGATCGAATGTCACTGATCGGGACACTAGTGACTTATCGACTAGCATATGTATTGATTAATGACAATATTTCATCGATCACGAATATGGAGATATCGAATCGATAATGTGAACACACGTTAGAGAATATAGTGTTGGATTGACATACCTTGAGACACTATTGATATTGTTATAATTTTATGTGTCATCAATTGGTCTCAAGCAATGATGATATATAATCTTTAGACCTGAGGTCAGCATGGTTTTCTACATGTGTAATAGTACACTTAAGAGTTGTCAAACACTGCTCCATAACTGAGTAGTTATAAAGGTAAATTTTGGGTATGCTATGAAACATACGGAGGGATACGACTTGTCAAATGTGGGATTTGCCCCTCCTAACATAATACGGAGTCCATATAGACCATGGCCCCACCTGTCACATTCTTGGGTTTTTTCTCGATTAAAATAAAGACAAAAGAAATTTAAAAACCCTGGTGGACCCTACCTATCAGTCATAGTATATTTTATTTAATAAAATTAAAAACAAAATAAATCCAAGTGGGACCCACCTATCAGAAATATCATTTTTGTGGAATTTCTTTCGGGTCAAACTTTGGAGAGCTCGTTTTTCCCTGATTTTAAATCCAAATAAATTGATTTTGTTTCTAAATTCATATAAATTAAAGATCTTTCCAACAAAATCAAGATAATAATTTTTGGAGTTCTTTTGAATTTATTTGTGTTATGAGCATTTATTTGAAGTCGTCATGCATTTTCGTGTTTAATAGATTCAAACGTCGTCGAAGATTTCATCACTACTTCAAGCCAAGACCAAGACCAAGAAATATCCACAATTGAGCAAGGCAAGTCTTTACCATTGATCATGTTGAACCTACATTTCAAATGCAAAGTATTTCAATTCAAATTATTACTTGCATGCTTATTATTATTTATGAAATGATATGTTAAAAGTTGATGCCTAGCTATGCCAACGTTGCTTAACATTATGAATCCCCTCCTTGATTGTTGATACCCCTTTATACCTTGTCACCCTAAGAATAATTATTACATGAGTGAAACTCCTATTGATTAAATGAGCAGGATTATTGGTTGTGCTTAGACACTGCTTAGTAACTAAACATGAATAGGACACAAACATTGGATATTTTGATTTGTAGTGTGGTAACATGGATTACCACTGTAGACATGAAATTGTATTTAAAAATGGTTGAGACTTGAGTGAGTGATTGGTTGAGATCGATGCTATGTGCACACAATGGGTTGGTAGTTTGCCTCGCATGAGTCGATTAAGAACCGAATCATGTGTTCTATTCTAAACTACTAAGTTGTGCAACCACAAATCTAGTTATGGGATAGATCTAGCCCTACTATATTAAATGAAGAAGGGTCGTGACTCCCCAACAATGATGGGTCCCTCATTAAAGATGTCCTGCGTAAAAAGGGACATTATGAGAAGTGACCCAGTAAACATGTACTATCTCAGTCATTGAGGGGTTTTACCCAATGGAGCGGATTTAGTGTTAGAGCCGGGGATTGGAAAAGCTTTGTTACGATCATCTCCGTCGCACGTCCAAAGAAGCATGTCATGGCTGATATTATGAGTTGATCCTATCTTGTAGATAAAGTTGTAACAGCCCTAACTTAGGGTTTGTATTTCAAATGTAAATTATGAGGAGAAATAAAAACTTTTGATGCCTCATGAAATCATTTGAGAGTTTCTACAATTTTCCCTAGCAATTTTCAATTTTTAGAATTTAATTCTTGTGATTGGAAATTGTTGTTATCAGATTCTTAGCTTTCAAACCTATGATCATCCTATGAAATTATTTTTCCTATCATCTTGATCATCCTATCTACCTCCCTGGATTATTTCACAATTTTTAGATTTTTACTGCTATTTCATATGGCCAAGTCAAACTAGTTTGAAATCTGGTCAAACTCTTGATCAGCAGCCTGTGAATTTTATTGGGAGACATCTAGCGCATAAAAACTCCTGGAAAAATTACACAAGGTTGTCATCTGTTCCAGTAAGCTTCCATAAAATTTTCGGAATTTTTGGAGCTCAGGAGCTACCTCTAAAAATTTTCCAAACTCTCTCAACCTTTTAAAACTCCAAATCAGTATTCATCGTTCTCGGCTCGAACCCGAGCCAGACTCAGTCCGACCGCACCACATGGCTCGGTCGCGCCACCTAGCGGCACCGCTGAGCCCGATCTCTGTCGGCCGTCCGATCACGATCGTGCGGCCTCGTCGTCGAAGTCCGCCGACCGGTCCGAATGCATACATCGATCTCACCGTCCGTTTTAGATCCAACGGTCGATACGGTATTGATCGAGTTAAACCCACTCGTCGCGACCGCACTAGACTCAGGCTCGAGTCACACCCCTTTTCTCTCGACCGAGCGGTCCCACTGCAGCAATCCCGCCACGTCGCCGCCGCTCTCTTTGCACTGCGCCGCGGCATCTCGCCGCGCCGCCGCATGCACGCCGCCACCTCGCCTCCGGTCTTTTCACCGCCCACCGTCTCACCTCGCGCCTCCTTTGCTCCTACAAAACCCTCCAAGGCTTTCTCTACCTCGTTTTCTTCTCCACTTGTCTTTCTTCTCCACCGAGCTCGAGAGCCGTAGCGCCGCAGCCGCTCCAGCGTTGGCCGCTCCGGTGGGCTCCGGTCATCGCCGACCGCATCACGGTGTGTTCCACATCCCTGGGAGGTAAACCCTCAAGGAATTTCGAGTTTCATCGTCTGTGGAGCTGCGCGTGGGCTTTCTTCTCCAAGTCCGGCCGAAACCGCCTCTTCCGCCACCGCATCTTCTCCGGCGAGCTCCAACTCAATTCCTTGCTCGGTGAGCATCACCTGGACTCCACATTTCTTCTCCGCTCACTCACGCGTCCTCTCGTTCACCTCGGGCTCCGCCGCCGTTGACCGCTTTGCGCCGCCGCAGCTCTCGCCGCCGCCACTCGGGTGCCTCTCTGCTGCCGCCAAGCACACCGGTGAGTTCACGAGCCTCACGATGCCCATGCGCGCTAATTTTCACCGTCTACCTCTCGTGCGCCGCACCTGTCACACCCCATCGCCGCCGCCGTGCTCATGCCGCGCCGCCACCATGCTTCTCCGGCCAACCCGCGACCACCCTTAGCTTCAGTAACCCCTGGGCGACCCATTTTGGCCGTCGCACAGCCCGCGCCGCCACTCCTTCACCGACGTCGAATCCAGGTCCAGAGTCCGAGCCTCTCTCGTTTCTTGGTTGTGCTCATCTCTGTCTGTCTGACAATGGAGCCCACTCCTTCAAAACCAGTTCTTTAGTCTCTAATCATGATTAGGAATGTTCTTTAGTTCACTCTCTTGCTTGATTAAAATTGGGATTGGAAGTTTGAAAGCATCTTAGTTCTCTGTATGCTTTCGCTGTTGTCGTTTTTCTGTTGTCAGTAAACTGAAATTGGGTTCATTCTTATGCTATTCATATCTGGTTAGTGCTTGGTGACTCCCTTAGAAGTAGTGCTTAGCAAGAAGTTAATTAGATAGTCTCTATAGGTTTCAAATCACTAGTTGGCTTTTGATCTATGAAGTCATTATCGAACTTGAGGTATTGCCTGCAGGCTTGTGGTGTATTTTCATGAAGGTAAGGTTTTGTAGTAGCATGCCAAAAATCGTTAGCTTTGCAAAGATCTTGGTGTGATGCTTAGGAGTATGAATAGTGAGTATCTTTAAAATCCTATCTTAGATAGAAAATGTTGTCAGCATCTCATAGTTGAATACTTGACTAGTTAGTGTTCAATAGCTCCTTGTAGGTTCTGTGATCTCAATTTATAATGGTTGTTTTAGAGTAGTTAGCTGTTTTTGATATATTAACTTGATGATTAAATAATAGATGTGCACACAATCACCATCAAAGTCTGTCCAAAGTTTAAAACATATAAGAGGATTGATTTTGTGGTTAACCTGATAAATAAGTGAGTGGGTAGATCAATCACTTGAAAGCATGTCTATTTGAAACATCTCTGTAGCAGTTATTTTGTTTTTCCTTTTGTGGTGGTCTAGCCTCTGTGTATAAATTGGTGTTTGTATTTGATTATTGAGTTTTGCCGGTGTTATTCGTTCTTATTCGCTGTTATTTGTTCAATCGTTAGGCTTCGACATTTGCGGTAACCACGAGCGATCCTCGCAGCAATGTTTGAGCATTACGAGCAACGGCGGCCGAACAAGCAGTTTGATCATGACAATCCCAGTATTTTAAAGTCTAATATTTTTGTTTCAGCTGTATGTATGCATTGCTTAATTTGTGTTAAAATTGATTAGTTAAATCCGTAGCTGCATATCCTGTAGACAAAATATTGATCTCTACTACCTGAGCCTAGGTTATTTCTCGTGATCGAGATCGTTGGATGATCTCTTGTCACTTAGTAGATCCGGGTCAACTTGCTTAGACATGCTTAGCTATCGGTAGAACTGGGCGGTTATCGACTTTAGTCGGTAACCTTGATCACACAACATCTACTATAACTTTATGTTTCAGCATTTTTGCTATGTTTAATTGCAAAACTAAAACTGAAAACAAAAATGATTTAGACTTGGGCACAACGGTATGATTGGTGTGATCTGTTGGGTGTGACTGGAATGGTGCCCGAGTCAACAAGGACCGAACATCTTGTTACACTGAACCAAGCATTTTGCGTGCTAACCACACTAGAGTATGTGGGACCTCTCTTGACCTAGTACTTTGGCGTGTATTGGCTCCGGTCGCAGGAGGTCGCAGAGGGATGGAGGTGGGAGCATGGTAGTTGTCCAAAAGCTTTATCACGAGTGGGTAGTTGTCTTTTCGGCTTTTCTATGTAAGCGTATGGATTTCTATCCATACGAGCGGCTCGTAGTTAATACACAATATTGGAAAAGTCTCGTAGGACTTAGTGTGTCGGCATACCTTCGGAGTGTGCTTTGGCTTAAAGCGATGCAAGTGTGGGTACATTGGTACACCCTGCAGGTTTAAAACTATTCGAATAGCCTCGTCCTAGGTTATGGACACGCTTGGCAAGGTCTTCCAAGAGTTAGACTACAACATTTAAATTAAAACTTGATGGGTGGTACGAATCTGGGATTCGTGCTATTGTTGTGGTGACTATTGGGGTAGTCACCTCTAGGTTGTTTATCTTTCTCTTTTGTTAGTATTATCTTTACTGTTATTTCAATCTTAAAAATGAATTGCAAACTTGCCTTCAACTGTATTATATTATTGCAACTGAAAATTGGCTTTATGCAAATGAAACTTATGGCCTCCACCAAACAAGCCTGCATGTAGCTTATGAACAGGTCTGCTAGTTCACACGTCAGTCTTGCGGGTACGAAGACAATCTTTGTACTCAGGTGCTTTGCTGAATGTTTTTGTTGCAGAGGAAGAAGGTGAGCCCCAAGGGCCTCACTTCTGTGAGCTGTGTTGCCGTTTCGTGGACGACTAGACTTGGCGGTCCGCTCAGATGCCTTGTGGGTTGGAGGCACGCTGATTGGCTTTGTTTATAGCCATCTTATGACACTTTTGCTTCCGCTGTCGCTCTTGTCTATTTGTGTATCTTGTGGCACGTCGCCTTTGTCCGTAATAACTCTACTATTTGTTTATCTTCCGTTTGGTAGTGTGGTGTTTGGACTCTATGTTTGGAATGGAGTTGATGTCTAATTTTGTAACGAGGTGTATATACCGCTCAGAAGTATACATATCTCGAGGATCGATTTATTTGATTTGTGATGCTAGGACCGGTGGTTGGTTAAGCATTACAAGCCAAATAAATTGGGGTCCTCACAAAGTTGGTATCAGAGCCATTCTGACCGTAGTAACCCAAGCATAGTCGTCCTTAGGATATTTTAGAAAAGCTTATTTTCAAATTATAAAAAGGTTTATGAAAACCTATGCAGATTCTCAGATTTTACTCCTTGCCTATCTTAGCCTTCTACTCTCACCTTACTCCAATTTGAGTTTTGAAAACTTGGTTTCTCTCTTTCCTTTCAAAAAGATAGTTACTACCGGTTGAATTAGTTTTGGGAGAACCATGGAAGATTAATCTAACTAAAAATTGTGGGAATAATAGGGTAAGGTGTAAAGTGAGTAGTTATGTGTCTGATTTTTGCTGGTCGAACTTTATCCTGCCTTGTGTTTGTTTTTTGGTACTTTCATGAATTTTGGGCTTTCTTGCTCTTAAATTTGTTGCTAACTTGTCTTAGTAAACAGATGGCCGGAGAACGCTGCTGTAGTCAAGAGCCGGTCATGATGAGGAGCTTCCCTCCTCAGACCATGGTAGAGGTTCTCGCTCGATCGAGCGAAACCGCATGGACCAGACGCGCATCTTGGAGGTTATTGCTAGGAATACCTCCACTCCGCCGTGGTGGCGGCCACCGACTCGCGGGGACTTGCGAGTTCCTCCGTACCTGACCGCCGACTTTCTCCCGCTCGAGGACCCTCGATCGCGGACGATTGGTCGCGCATGGTTGAGCGAAAACTCAACATAGCTCGGTGCGAGCGCGAGGATAAGGCACTCTTCACGTCCCACCGGCTGAGGGCGCACTCTCATGGTGGGAGAACTATCTCGCCATGCGACCCGCGGGCCATGTGGTCGCGTGGGGCGAGTTCGTCGACCTTTCGTCGGGCCCACATCCCGGATGGCCCGATGAAGTGAAAAAGAAAGAATTCCTCGCGCTCAAGCAAAGGCGCAAGTCCGTGACAGAGTACTGCACGAGTTCAATCATTTGCCTCGTTATGCTCCAGGAGGTGGCCTCGGATGAGGCTAAGCAGAGAAGTTTATGGATGGCTTGTGCGAGGAGCCGCAGGACAAGCTATCTATTGTGGACTTCTCGACTTTCGAGCCTTGGTAGATAAGGCCATTGTTGCTGAAACATAAGGCTAAGGCGCGGTGAGTCCCGCAGCGCAAATGGGAGGCACATCGTCTACTCACACCACCCTCACTCGTCCTCGGTGGGCGGCACCGATGGCCCGTTCTTTTGCTCCACCAGGGCCGAGGCCATCTACACCAGCTCGCCCACCGCAGCCGTGTTTGACCACGTGCGCTGCGATCCAGCGGCAGGTGGCCTCCGCAATCCGGCGGCGAGGTTACTTGTTTCGCCGCCACAACAAGGGCCACTACGCCAACGCTTGCCTCGAGTGTTGCGATCGCCGCTCGTCTTAATGGAGGACGCGCGGGAGTGGTCATCCACCGACTGGAAGATGATCCGAAGCCCTGTGGTGCGAGCGTGGTCGAGTCAACCACCTTTTCGGTGAGGAGGCCGGAGGCGCGGATGTCGTGATGGGTACACTTCTTGTTAATTCGTCTCGCTGCGGTATTATTTGATTACGAGCATCGCATTCTTTTATTTCAAGATCATTTGCTGCGATATAGTGGTCTTCACTGTGTTCCTTTGGGAGTTCCTTTGCTCATCCGCTCTCCGGGGTCAGAAATGAGAGCTGATTTACAGTGTCGGGATGTTCCTATCATAGTCAAAGGAGTGGGATTTTTGGCAAATCTTATTCTCTTTCGATTCAATGATCTGGATGTGATTCTTGGCATGGATTGGTTATCCCAACATTTGGGACAGATCGATTGTGCCAAGAAGATGGTTTTCTCACCAACCTTTATGGCGAATGTGTCGGTTTTCCGCACTGCAAGGGTCCCACCTTTGTGCATCTGTAGCAAAGCCACTTTGAAAATTCAGGAGGTTCCCACCTTTGTTTGTGAGTTTGAGGATGTTTTCCGATGATTTACAGGATGCCTCGGTTCGAGACCTTGAGTTTGTCATTGAGTTGCTGCCCGGTACCGCTCCGATTTCGAAGGCGCCGTATCGGATGCCTCCCAATGAGCTAGAAGAGTTGAAGAAGCAATTAGGTGAGCTTCAAGCAAAGGGTTTCATCCGTCCCAGTTCATCTCCTTGGGGTTGTCCGGTGATTTTTGTGAAGAAGAAGGACAAGACTTTGCGCATGTGTGTTGATTACCGTCCGCTCAATGAGGTGACGGTGAAGAACAAATATCCTTTGCCCCGCATTGATGATCTTTTCGACCAGTTGTCTGGAGCTCAGTTGTTATCCAAGATTGACCTGAGAATGGGATATCATCAAGTCCGGATCAGGGCTGAGGATATTCCGAAGACGGCTTTCACTACTCGTTATGGTCTTTACGAGTATACCGTCATGTCTTTCGGTCTAACCAATGCTCCAGCTTATTTCATGAACCTCATGAACTCGGTATTCATGGAATATTTGGATAAGTTCGTGGTGGTTTTCATTGATGATATTCTCATCTATTCCAAGACTGAGGAAGAGCATGCTGAGCATCTGAAGATTGTTTTGGGCAAATTGCAGGAACACCAGCTATATGTAAAGTTCAGCAAATGCGAGTTCTGGTTGAAGGAAGTGGCATTCTTGGGCCATGTTCTTTCAGCTGGAGGCGTAGGCTGTGGATCCCAAAGAAGGTCGGCGATGTTCTATCTTGGGGCAGCCCAAGTCGATCACCGATGTGCGGAGTTTTCTCGGTTTAGCGGGCTATTACCGCCGCTTTATCGAGAACTTCTCCAAGATCGCAAAGCCGATGACTGAATTGCTCAAGAAGGGCAAGAGGTTTGTATGGTCATCTGCTTGTGATGAGAGCTTTCAGGAGCTCAAACAGCGATTGACTTCAGCCCCAGTTCTTACTCTTCCTGATATCCACAAGAGCTTCGATATTTATTGCGATGCCTCTCGGCAGGGGCTCGGGTGTGTCCTTATGCAGGAAGGCAAGGCAGTTGCATATGCATCCCGGCAGTTGAGACCTCATGAGCTCAACTATCCCACACATGATTTAGAGCTCGCTGCTGTGGTTCATGCACTCAAGATTTGGCGGCATTATCGATCGAATCACGTGAGGTGTATTCCGATCACAAGAGTTTGAAATACTTGTTCACTCAACAGATCGAACCTCGTGCAGAGAGATGGTGGAATTGATCAAAGATTATGACATGGGTATTCATATCATCTCGGCAAGGCCAATGTGGTTGCCGATGCACTTAGCCGAAAGGTGTATTGCAATACTCGATGATCCAAGAGCAAGAACCTGCACTTCTTGCGCACTTCAGCGCCTCAACTTGGGTTTGGTTGAGCATGGTTCCCTTGCCGCCTTGGTTGTGCAACCAACCTTGGTGGATCAAATCAAGTCACACAAAGAATCGGATGTTGGTGGGGTAAAATCAAGCTGAACATCAAGAATGAATCACCAAATGTTTCTACGTAAGATGAGCACGGTGTTGTATGGTTTGGGCAGCGCCTCGTGGTCCCAAAGGTCCCCGAGTTGCGGATTTGATTCTCCAGAGGCCCATGATTCGCCTTTGTCCATCCACCGGGGCCACCAAAATGTACCAAGATCTGCGCCGAATTCGTGGACTCGCATGAAGCGCGAGATTGCCGTGTTCGTTGCGGATGTGACATATGTTGTCGTGTCAAGGCCGAGCATCGGCGTCAGCAGTCTTCTTGACCCTTGCCTATACCTGAGTGGAAGTGGGATTCAGAGGCATGGACTTCATCACCGGATTGCCCTTCATCCAAGGGAAATGACGCCATTTGGGTTGTCATTGACAAAGCTAACTAAAGTGGCGCATTTCCTTCCGGCCAAGAGTCGACTCGTGTGGAACCTCTAGCCGAGCTCTATGTATCAAGGATTGTGAGCTTGCATGGTGTACCCAAGACGATTGTGTCGGACCGTAAGGCCTTGTTTACCTCTCGGTTTTGGCATAGTCTGCAGGAGGCCATGGGAACTCGTCTTACTTTCAAAGACGCCTATCATCCTCAAATCGATGGTCGACGGAGCGCGTCAACGGTGCTTGAAGATATGCTCCGTGCTCGTGTTCTTTCCTATGGGAAGAATTGGGAGAAGAGTTTGCCGCTTGCCGAAGTTCTCTTACAACAACAGCTTTCCGAGCTAGTCTCGGTATGGCACCATTTGAGGCTTTGTATGGACGGCTGCGCAGAACACCGTTGAACCGGTGAAACCGTGGCGGTTCTTTGGTCCGATTCCATCAATGAGGCCGAGAACCAAGTGCGCTTGATTCGTGAGCACTTGCGCCGTAGCTCACCCGCGCAAGAGCTATGCGGACGGCGCCGCCGTGAGTGAGCTTCACCCAATGACTTTGTGTATCTCAAAGTTTCACCTTTGAAGGACACCGCTGTTTTGGTGTCAAGGGCAAATTGGCTCCTCGGTATGCTCCGCCTTATCGCGTCATCAAGAAAGTGGGAGCCGTTGCATACCGATTGAGTTGCTACTACACTTGAAGGGGTGCATGATGTTTTCCATGTGTCACGCTTAAAGAAGTGCCTCCGTGTTCGGTTGAGGAAACGCCATTGGAAAATATCGATGTGCAGGAAGATCTGTCTTATCGTGAGCGTCCCGTTCGTATCCTCGAAGAAGCTGAACGCAGAACGAGGAACCGTGTGATCAAGTTCCTCAAGGTTCAATGGTCAAACCACTCCGAGGATGAAGCCACTTGGGAGCGGGAAGATCGTCTCGAGCAGATTACCGTCCCTTCTTCTCGTTGATCGTAATCTCGGGCAGATTCCTGCAAGGGGGAGATTTGTAACAGCCCTAACTTAGGGTTTGTATTTCAAATGTAAATTATGAGGAGAAATAAAAACTTTTGATGCCTCATGAAATCATTTGAGAGTTTCTACAATTTTCCCTAGCAATTTCCAATTTTTAGAATTTAATTCTTGTGATTGGAAATTGTTGTTATCAGATTCTTAGCTTTCAAACCTATGATCATCCTCTTAAATTATTTTTCCTATCATCTTGATCATCCTATCTACCTCCCTGAATTATTTCACAATTTTTAGATTTTTATTGCTATTTCATATGGCCAAGTCAAACTAGTTTGAAATCTGGTCAAACTCTTGATCAGCAGCCTGTGAATTTTATTGGGAGACATCTAGTGCATAAAAACTCCTGGAAAAATTACACAAGGTTGTCCTCTATTCCAGTAAGCTTCCATAAAATTTTCGGAATTTTTGGAGCTCAGGAGCTACCTCTAAAAATTTTCCAAACTCTCTCAACTTTTTAAAACTCCAAATCACTATTCACTGTTCCTCGGGCTCGAACCCGAGCCCGACTCGAGTCCGACCGCACCATGGCTCGGTCGCGCCACCTAGCGGCACCGCTGAGCCCGATCTCATCGACCGTCCGATACGATCGTGGCGGCCCTCGTTGCGTCGAGTCGTCGACCACCCAAATGCATACATCGATCTCAGCCGTCCGTTTTAGATCCAACGGTCGATACGGTATTGATCGAGTTAAACCCACTCGTCGCACTGCACTAGACTCCGACTCGAGTCACACCCCCTTTTCTCTCGTGACGACCTGGCGGTCCCACCGCAGTAATCCCGCCACGCCGCCACCTCGCCACTTCTCTTTGCACCGCCGCCGCGCCTCTCCGGCCGCCGCGCTGCATGCACGCCGCCACCTCGCCACCCGGTCTTTTCCCCGCCCACCGCTCTCACCTCGCGCCCGCCACGCCGCTCCTCCACAAAACCCTCCGAAGCTTTCTACCTCGTTTTCTTCTCCATCGTCTTTCTTCTCCACCGAAGCTCAGAGCCGTAAGCGCCGCCGCCGCTCTCAAACTCGTTCAGCCCGGTGGCTCCGGCCATCGCCGACCGCATCACGGTGTGTTCCACATCCTGGGAGGTAAACCTCAAGGAATTTCGAGTTTCATCGTCCGTGGAGCTGCGCAGGCTTTCTTCTCCAAGTCCGCCGAAACCGCCTCTTCCGCCACGCATCTTCTCCGTGAGCTCCAACTCAATTCCTTGCTCGATGAGCATCACCCGACTCCACATTTCTTCTCCGCTCACTCCACGCGTCCTCTCGCTCACCTCGTGCTCCTGTCGCCGTTGATCGCCTTGCGCCGCCGCAGCTCGCCGCCGCCACCCGGTGCCTCTCCGTCCGCCAAGCACACCGGTGAGTTCACGAGCCTCACCGATGCCCATGCGCGCGCTTAATTTTCATTGTCTACCTCTCGTGCGCCGCACCTTGTCACCCCATCGCCGGCCGCCGTGCTCGCCGCCACGCCGCCACCATGCTTCTCCGCCAACCCGCGACCACCCTTAGCTTCGTGAACCTCGGCGACCCATTTTGGCCGTCGCACGCCCAAGGCGCCACTCCTTCACCGACGTCGAATCCGTGTCCGAGTCATTGAGCCTCTCTGTTCTTCGGTTGTGCTCATCTCTGTCTGTCTGACAATGGAGCCCACTCCTTCAAAACCAGTTCTTTAGTCTCT
Source organism: Ampelocalamus luodianensis (assembly GCA_036346255.1). NCBI lineage: Eukaryota > Viridiplantae > Streptophyta > Magnoliopsida > Poales > Poaceae > Ampelocalamus > Ampelocalamus luodianensis. The sequence continues at coordinate 36,984,288 of CM070638.1, read as the reverse complement.
AATCATGATTAGGAATGTTCTTTAGTTCACTCTCTTGCTTGATTAAAATTGGGATTGGAAGTTTGAAAGCATCTTAGTTCTCTCAGATGCTTTATTTGTTGTCGTTTTTTCGTTGTCGAGAACTGAAATTGGGTTCATTCTTATGCTATTCATATCCGTTAGTGCTTGGTGACTCCTTAGAAGTAGTGCTTAGCAAGAAGTTAATTAGATAGTCTCTATAGGTTTCAAATCACTAGTTGGCTTTTGATCTATGAAGTCATTATCGAACTTGAGGTATTGCCTCCGTGCTTGTGGTGTATTTTCAAGAAGGTAAGGTTTTGTAGTAGCCGCATGCTGAAAATCGTTAGCTTTGCAAAGATCTTGGTGTGATGCTTAGGAGTATGAATAGTGAGTATCTTTAAAATCCTATCTTAGATAGAAAATGTTGTCGACATCTCATAGTTGAATACTTGACTAGTTAGTGTTCAATAGCTCCTTGTAGGTTCTGTGATCTCAATTTATAATGGTTGTTTTAGAGTAGTTAAATTGTTTTGATATATTAACTTGATGATTAAATAATAGATGTGCACACAATCACCATCAAAGTCTGTCCAAAGTTTAAAACATATAAGAGGATTGATTTTGTGGTTAACCTGATAAATAAGTGAGTGGGTAGATCAATCACTTGAAAGCATGTCTATTTGAAACATCTCTGTAGCAGTTATTTTGTTTTTCCTTTTGTGGTGGTCTAGCCTCTGTGTATAAATTGGTGTTTGTATTTGATTATTGAGTTTTGCCGGTGTTATTCGTTCTTATTCGCTGTTATTTGTTCAATCGTTAGGCTTCGACATTTGCGGTAACCCTGAGAGCGATCCTCTGCAACAGGTTGAGCATTCTGAGCAACAGCAGCCAGGCAAGCAGTTTGATCATGACAATCCCAGTATTTTAAAGTCTAATATTTTTGTTTCAGCTGTATGTATGCATTGCTTAATTTGTGTTAAAATTGATTAGTTAAACCGTAGTTGCATATCCTGTAGACAAAATATTGATCTCTACTACCGAGCCTAGGTTATTTGTCGTGATCGAGAGTCGGATGATCTCTTGTCACTTAGTAGATCCGGTCAACTTGCTTAGACATGCTTAGCTATCGGTAGAATCGGGCGGTTATCGACTTTAGTCGGTAACCTTGATCACACAACATCTACTATAACTTTATGTTTCACAGATTTTTGCTATGTTTAATTGCAAAACTAAAATGAAAACAAAATGATTTAGACTTGGGCACAACGGTATGATTGGTGTGATCTGTTGTGTGATCGAATGGTGCCCAGTCAACAAGGACCGAACATCTTGTTACATCGAACCAAGCATTTTGCGTGCTAACCACACTAGAGTATATGGGACCTCTCTTGACCTAGTACTTTGGCGTGTATTGGCCCGGGTCGCAGGAGGTCGCAGGAGGATGGAGGTGGGAGCATGGTAGTTGTCCAAAAGCTTTATCCTGAGTGGGTAGTTGTCTTTCGGCTTTTCTATGTAAGCGTATGGATTTCTATCCATACGAGCGGCTCGTAGTTAATACACAATATTGGAAAAAGTCTCGTAGGACTTAGTCGTGCAAGCATACCTTCTAAGTGTGCTTTGGCTTAAAGGCGATCCAAGTGTGGGTACATTGGTACACCCTCGCAGGGTTTAAAACTATTCGAATAGCCTCGTCCTAGGTTATGGACACGCTTGGCAAGGTCTTCCAAGAGTTAGACTACAACATTTAAATTAAAACTTGATGGGTGGTACGAATCTGGGATTCGTGCTATTGTTGTGGTGACTATTGGGGTAGTCACCTCTAGGTTGTTTATCTTTCTCTTTGTTAGTATTATCTTTATCGTTATTTCAATCTTAAAATGAATTGCAAACTTGCCTTCAATCAGATATATTATTGCAACTCAAAATTGGCTTTATGCAAATGAAACTTATGGCCTCCACCAAACAAGCCTGCATGTAGCTTATGAACAGTGCGCTAGTTCACACGCGGCCTTGCGAGTACGAAGACAATCTTTGTACTCGTGTGCTTTGCTTAATGTTTTTGTTGCAGAGGAAGAAGGTGAGCCCCAAGGGCCTCACTTCGTGAGTCAGTGTTGTCGTTTCGTGGACGACTAGACTTGGCGGTCCGCTCAGATGCCTTGTGGGTTGGAGGCACGCTGATTGGCTTTGTTTATAGCCATCTTATGACACTTTTGCTTCCGCTGTCGCTCTTGTCTATTTGTGTATGTTGTGGCCTGTCGGCCTTTGTCTGTAATAACTCTACTATTTGTTTATCTTCCGTTTGGTAGTGTGGTGTTTGGACTCTATGTTTGGAATGGAGTTGATGTCTAATTTTGTAACGAGGTGTGTATCGCGCTCGGGAAGTATACATATCTCGAGGATCAGTTTATTTGATTTGTGATGCTAGGATCAGGTGGTTGGTTAAGCATTACAAGCCAAATAAATTGAGGTCCTCACAAAAGTTGTACAATCTCTATAGAGTGTTTAAAAATATATTCGAATAGTCGTGCCCCTGGTTATGGGCATTGTGAAGAACCAGTAGGCGCCCACACTTATCATGTGCCATGGGATGTTTGTGTGGTTGTTAATGTGTGAAAATTAGACATGGATTTTGCAAAGAAATTGGCGTGAAAATGAGACAAATGTACAAATGACGTAATTTGATGGTAAAATGATTTATACACAATAAGTAACAAATGCAATGGCTTTTGAGGCACCTCTCTTCCTACCGCAAGAAGTCCTAAATCCTAATCCTGAAAGGAAGCATTATTAAAGCTTGGCTGGACTATTAATTGTTGAAAGTGTGGTTTGGTCTAATTGGTGTGATATTATAAGGAGGAACAGAAACAATAAATGCTTCAAATTGTGCGGTGACGATCCTTTTAGAATTTTTGTGTTGTCACCTTCCAGTTACAATGTTACTATATATACTCAATTTGTTCTGCATTTTTCATAATTCCGTTCGAAGTTTCTCATCCCTTTTATTCTGAATTAGCCGCAACCACTTTGTGTAACATGAACGTAAGAGTATTTTGTAATCTGAAGTGTCCCATACTCCCATGCATGTAATTAAATAGATGATTCTATTTGTTCTAATTAAATGGATTATTCAGTTTGTGTAATGATTAATAAAATTTTAAAAAATATAGTTACAGGGTTTAAATTTAATACCTCAGCCTATTAGTGTGTGGCCCACGTGGCCCAAGTAGAGTTGTGATGGTATATAGTAGCATATAATACTTGATAGTTCAAACGTAGCATCTCTAGATTAATCCCTTTTACACGAAACCAAGACGAAAGTGTAAATGAGATGCTATGTGTGTGTTGATGCACCCTAGGGTAGGTTACACATTGAGTGGATTTTGGGACCATGGTATTACATTAAAATCCATGTCCTCTCCCTTCCAAATAGTCCTTGTTTGTAGAAGCAAACAGTGTTTATGCTTCTAACTAATGTGAAAACATTAGTTAGTGCTAAACTCAAATGTTTAGTGGTGCTTACATCAGGGACGACGAAGGAGCTCATAATACAGTAAAATCTTTGTCTTACATGTAAAACATTTATATGGATCACTATATTAATAAACATACGTACCCAGTTTAAAGTCTTGGCATGATCCAGGCTTCCTGTAATTCCCAAGCGGCTGAATTACCATTGTTGTCAACGATTGTGAAGTCTATGTGCTTGTGAAACAGTAAAGCAGCAACAATTTTCGGATTGCACTTCTGGACTGCGTAATGTAGAGCAGTTTTCCCCTTACTGCTACACATGTTGACTAGTTTCTGAAGTTGTGGTATCCTCAGGATAAATTCAACGAACTCCGTATGACCTACACATACAGCTTCATGAGGAGAACGTCCAACCATTTGCGTTGCAACAGGGAGTATCTGGAAAATGGTCAAGAAGCTCTCGAGCAACGCCAACATGTCCTCGATATGCCGCCGAAAGGAGAGGTCGAGAGGAGCACAGGGGTTTTTGTTGGCTACAAATCATAAAGACCAGTCATGCTCCAACAATACTCTTAGCATGTCAATCTTGTCCCAAAGTACAGCCGCCTGCGTCGGAGTACTCCCAGTCTCGTTATCTTCTCTGGCTAGCCAAGGACGGGCCTCCATAATTTTCTTAGCTATAACTGAAAATAAATCAAGGCATGTACGCTGGTTAACACCAGAGGAGTGTAGAATGTACGTTGCAAGTTGAGCATCTTACCTCATATTAAACCGGGTGGGATCGCCGGCTTCTGCTGCTTCCCTCTAATGGCAGCATGTCATATGTTCCCGTTCCACCTGTTCGCACGGGAAACGGCGTGCATGGGACCGTCCAGCCGGTCTGCCTGGTCGTTGGCCGCATCGGCCATTCATCGCGGCACTGACTGCCCGGTCCTGTCGTTTGTTGGGCCAGTTATTGAGCCTCATGAACCACCGCTTGCGAAGCCGTGCTATCACGAGATTGCGAAACCAGTGGTCCGCATGAGTTCTGCCCTGTCCACTCGACCAAAACCTAGGGCCTCCTCGATGCTCAGGACCTGCGCTGCGCTCTTCTTTCCTAGCAGTCTCCGCCTCGATGCGCAGGACCCGCACCACCCTCTTCTTTCCTCGCAGTCTCCTCGCTTCTCTCCGTCCCTGTCGCCGCTGCCTCCCTCATCCTCTCCCTTGTCCTGGCCCGCTCCACTTCATTGCCAGCGTCGACCGCACCATCTGTACCCTCGGTAGGGGATGGGATGGCCAGTGATGGAGCGGAAGGAAATGGTGGCGACCATGGAGGAACGACCACTTCCGAGCCCCGCGCCACTCTCCTCCGTTTTCTCCCGACCGACTTTGCCGCCGCCGTCAAGCTTCTTCTGTACCGTGCCATCCGCGCCTGCACTTCCGCTCCTCTTTCCTCTCCCCTCCCTTTCTCCGCTATCTCCGTCGCCCCATCCCGCCACCGCTGATCCGTTTTAGGGCGACTAGTCGCTAGATCGGTGGGGAGAAGGGCAGCAGGTGGTGCCAGGGTGAGCGCAATGCGTGACGCTAGCGATGATGGGGAGGGGACCAGCGCGACGGTGACGGCTAAGGGCTATCTTTCCCTAAACTTCATTGTCACCACCGATCTGGTGTGTTGCGTCTTTGATTTGGCACCCAGTCACTGCGGACCAGCATTGAGTTTCCTCTTCCCCCCTCTCTCTCATCTTTTTTTTTGTCAACTTGGTTTTTTTGTATGCAGGGATTTAGGATAGAGGCAATCGCTTGAGAAATTGATTCATGCCTTAGAAAAAAGTTTTTGCCACTCCTTTTGTTGTTGATTCCACTTCATTCCTCCTACGGTCAAGGTAAGTTCTCTATATACATACTTTCTCATTCTTTTTTTTTCTTTTAGTTTAGTTTCCTATACATTGTTTCTCATTATGGAGCATAGTATAGTTATTTTGTATTCTGGATATCAAGTTTTCAGAGTAATACTAATTGCTCTCTGCTGCTACCGCCGTAGGTCCATCTATGCAGAGCTTGAGGGAGGTGATATTAAGCTTTTGAGCCATGCAGAGCCACAAGTATGATTACGGTATTTCTCTTATATGAGGAGTTCCTAATTTCCTTCGGATTTATGTCATATGATTCATTGCTCTCTGTTTTTAATTTTCGTTTCCCCTACATTTTCACCAGCTCTCGTTTCATTCATTCATAGTCTATACCACTACTTTGAATTAAAAAAATGTAGGCAAGCATCAGGGGTATTCATTGGTTGTGAAATTGGCGTTGCTATACCATTTCGACCGACTGCTTTCGCCTTATAACTAGAAGTGCCTTATAACTAGAATAGCCTAACCAAGCCATTAGTTATGGTCACCGCTGCTACAAATCAGGTAAAACGCTTACTTTCCATTTAGTTTATTATAGCTTTTTCCAGCCTCTAGCCCTCCCCCCTTTTTTTGCCTTGTTTAGCACCTCATGAGGAGAATTACCCCCACCCATGATTTGGAATTAGCTATCATTGTGTATGCTTCGAAAATTATGCGTCGTTATCTTATTGGTAATCGTTGTGAGATACGGATCGTAAGAGTTTGAAGTATATTTTCACTCAGTCTGATCTGAATATGAGGCAGAGAAGATGGTTGGAGTTAATAAAGGATTATAATATCAGAATCAACTACCACCGCAGTAAATCCAATGTTATGGCAAATGCTTTAAGTCGTAAGAGCTATTGTAATGCTTTGAAGATGGAAGAGAATTGTCTAGCACTTTACAAAGAATTTCAGAAGTTACAATTAAAAGTTATAGCCAAAGGATTCATGGCTAGTTTGGAAGTAAAGTCTATATTGGAAAAACAGATTCGTGCAACCCAACTAGATGATCCTGTGATTAAGGATATTAAGCTCAAGATGGAAGAAGAAAAGTTCAAAGATTTCACTAAGGATGATCAGGATACTCTTTGGATCAATGGACGTATCTGTGTACCTGATAGCAATAGTTTAAGACAGCTAATTTTAAAGGAGGCTGATGATTCGAAGTATTCTATTCACCCTGGAAGCACTAAGATGTATCATGATGTTAAAGATAAATTTTGGTTGCCAAATCTAAAGCGAGAAGTAGCAAAGTTTGTTGCCCCATGTGATGTATTTCAAAGGGTAGAAGCGGAGCATCAGAGACCAGCAGGTCTGTTGCAACCCTTGAAAATTTCAGAGTGGAAATGGGAAGAGATCGGTATAGATTTTATCAGTGGTTTACCTAGGACTCTATCGGGTTACTATTCCATTTGGGTAATAGAGGATCGTTTGATGAAGGTAACACATTTCTTCCCATTCAAAACCACTTACTGAGGAGATCGCCTTGCAGAATTATACATATCTGGATTGTCAGTTTGCATAGTGTGCCTAAGAAGATAGTGTCAGATCAAGGATCCCAGTTTACCTCGTGTTTCTGGCATAGTTTGCATGAAACCTTAGGGACTCATTTGAATTTTAGTACTGCTTATCACCCTTAGACAGATGGGTAGACCGAGAGAGTAAATCAAGTGTTAGAGGATATGTTGAGAGCTTGTGCTCTAGCTCATGCTACTAGTTGGGACAAGAATTTGCCTTATGCAGAATTCTCATACAATAATAGTTATCAAGTTAGTCTGCAAATGTCACCATTTGAAGCTTTGTATGGTCGTGTTTGTAGAACCCCTCTGAATTGGAAAGAGACATCCGAGCGTATGGTGTTCGGACCAGATATCATTCAAGAGGCAGAGGACCAAGTGTCCATGATTAGAGAAAGATTGAAGATAGCTTAGTCCAGTCAGAAGAGCAATGCTAATAATCGTCGTCGTGATCTAACCTTTGAGCCAGAAGATTTTGTTTATCTTCGAGTTAAGCTTGCCCCTAGGTATGTCATCCCTTTCAGGATTGTGAAGCGTATAGGAGAAGTTGCTTACCAGCTTAAGCTGCCACAGTAGTTAGCAGGAGTACATGACGTCTTTCATGTCTCGCAATTAAAGAAGTTTCTTCATGTGCAAACAGGGCAAACTTCTTTGGATTCAATCGAGTTGAAAGAGAATCTCACTTACAAGGAACAACCAGTCAAGATTTTGGATGTGGCAGAATGTTTAACCAGAAGCAAGATCGTCTATTTTTTCAAAGTTCAGTGGAGCAATCACTTAGAGAATGATGCAACTTGGGAGTGTGAAGAAGAGCTAAAAGCCGAGTTTTCTAACCTTTTCCCTAGCTAGCTTGAGTCTCGGGGTCGAGATTCCTTTAAGGAGGGAGATTTGTAACATCCCAATTTTTTGAATTTCAAAACCTTTTTAAGTAGTTTAGTCCCTTGGAAAAAATCACCAAGTTTTATTTGAATTTAATAAAGCTAAAAGGGATTTTAAAGTCATAAAAATTTAATGTGAATAAGATGTGCTAAACATCAATTAATTCCAAAACTATTTTATATGACTTCTTTGTGTTTGGAAGTATTTTCTAGATTTTTCTAGAATTTTTCTGAGTTCATTTGCGATTTGGATTTTTTGGTATTTCTAAAATAGAAAATCTAATTAAAATCTAGGAAATACCTTTGGGCTGAAATCCTTTGCCCTTACCCATCTCCTATTCACCCCGACCCAATTCTGCGTGCAGCCCGCTTCCCTCTCTCTCTCTCTCACTCACGCGCGCCCTTGGCCCCACCCATCAATCGCACGTGTGTCGCTTCCGATGCAAACACACCTAAGCCATCACCACTGACATGTGGGCCTGCCTTGCATCACTGTTCATCGTCTCCGTCTCATGCACGCGCTAGACTCTGCCACTGTGTTGCCCTCGGACTGTTTCGTAGCACCGCTACTATAGGATATTTAAAGCCTCGGCACGCATATCAAAACAATCACCTCGACCCCCACCCCCAATTCCAAAGTCACGAGACCTAGATCACCACCGCTTTGTCGAAATCGAAGCTTGAAACCTAGCTCCACTGCCGCTGTTCTTCATCAATTCTGTCGCCGCCGGTGATCCTCTATCGTCATCGTCTACACCACTGGGTTTGCCCTTGTTGTGTTCTACAGGGTGCGCACCTTCTCATCACTAGAGGAAGGCCATAGAGCCGTCTCACCATCAAAGCCAATGTCGCTGCTCTGTTTCACCGCCGTTGTCGCGTTCCTGTTGTCGCCGACGACCATTGGTTCCGTGTGCCACCCATTAGCATCGCCTCGCCCTTAGGAAGCTAGCGCGCGTGTCCAAGACCTTGCTAGAGCACCATGTCGCCGTTGACCTGATCCACCGTCGTCGCCTCCTCACCATCGACCACCTTGCCGGCTGATCCAGTCACATCTGAGCTGCTAGATGTGATCGCCGAGACAAGGTGATGCCAGAGGTGCCCTCCTTTCGCAGCCGGTTCCGTCGTTCGTCGTCGTCGTTGTCAAGCCTGAGCAGTCGTCGATCTTGTTGACATGGCCATCTACGTGTCAACCCTGTCACCGCCATGTGTGTGCCACATGTGCGTTGCGTCAGTGCCACCTGTACCCAAACCTAAAACCTAAACCTAGGAAAACCTAGCCTACCGTGAGCCATGTTTGTTACTTGTTTGGGAAAATATGAATATTGGAATTGAAAGTACTTTGGCAGTCTTGCGTGAAAGTAGTTTGGCAGTCTTGCCTTGGTCAATTAAAGACTTAACTTTGTGTGCCATTGAACTGAGACATAACTGTACGACCACATGCCTAGTATGGGATATGCCTAACTTAGTAAGCTACGAAGTCTTGGCAATTGATTACTCAGGCATATAGGTTAAACTGTGTACCAGGGTGGAGGTGTGACTCTATCTCTATGGTGAGTCACATTTATGAGCGGTTTACCGTGTTCAGGTCCAATGGTGTGTGATATGCCAACAACCTGTGTGGGGGTTTGGTGCCGGCAGTATGCACAATGGAAGGGTCAATTGTAGAGATGAAGTTTCAGAAATGTTTTGTTATGATTGATGCTACTACAATGGTTATGGCTCGTATCGCATAGTTCAACATGTACTTCTGCTCGATGAATACTCTATCGTACATGTCTGTAACATCCCAAAGTTATGTTACCAAAATAAAACAAAATAAAGTTATTGTTTTATTGAATTTTCTGAAAATTTGGAAAGAGTTCTATTGCTTTAATTGAATCCTTGAAATTTTGAAAGTCAAATTAAAAATTTATTTGAAGTTATTGAACTTTTATTGGATTTAAATTGAAAAATAAAAATTTACTTAATTTCTAGAATTTTCTGAGTTTTTAAAAGCTTTTTCCTAAGTATTTTCAAGCCAAAATAATTTATTTGCAAAATTAATAGCCAATTATGAATTGGAACTATTTTATTTAAGTCCAAAATAACTCTAGGAATTTCTGTGAATTTTTCTAGAATTTTTGGATGTATTTTACTATTTTCTAAAGCCTTTTTGAATTAACTAGATTAATTAAATTGTAAAAGCATTTGAAATTCTCAAAACCTCTTTGGGCTGAAATCTCTCCCGGCCCACTCCTTCCACGCGCACCGCCGGCCCACTACTCAACTCGGCCCGCCTCGCTCTCTCTCATCGCCCCGACCCCACCCGCCAGCCTCCGCTTCCGCCGCTGCCGGTGGTCCCGCCGCACTTCTTCCTCCCACCTCCCTTCTTCCGCCACGCCCGACCGCCATTAACACGCGCGAGCTCCATCAATGCCGCCCTTTTCACTTCCTTTCTTCACGCGGAGGTGTGCATTAAAATGCCCACGTCTCGCCGCCTCCACTCCGCCCATGATCTCCTTTCTTCGCGTCGGTTTTGCCGCCACCGCGAGTACTAACCGCCGCCGCCGCACCCGCGCGCACGACCTCCTCGCTCCGGTTCCTCTCGACTCTATAAGTAGCGCCTCGCCCGCCTCTCGCTGAACCCGACGACACCATCCACTCCTCCTCCGCCTCCAAGATCGCCGGGTCGCAAATCTCGCCGACGACCGCCGCGCGCTCGCCCCGCTTGCGCCGCGTCATCGACTCCGGCCACTCCGACCACACCAACAAAGAGCCACCACCTCGCCGTCCCTATCGTGAGACCACTTCGCCCGAGTGCCACCGAGCCCTTCTCGCCGCCGAGCCGCAAGCGCCGCCGCTTCTTTCCTCGCCGCGGTGATTTCTCGCGTTCGGCGGCCGCCAAGGTGAGCCTCATGCTCCCGTCGCCTTGTCTCTATTGGTACCATCCACTCCCGCCACCTCGCCAAACGCCGGCGAGCCCATAGCCGAAGTCGCCGGGTTCGAGATGACGTGGCGCCCCACGATCGCGCCATGTCATCGCCACGTCGGCTCCACCCGTGCGTGCCTCGCTGAGTCAGCGCTTACGTGGCGCCACGTCAATCCATGCGCAGCGCACCCTCACCCCCGTGCACTGTTCCATGAGCCGAGTCCGCGGTGGACTATTGACCAACTATGGACCTAGTCTTTGACTAGAGGGCCCACATGTCAGAGAAAGAAAACATTTCCTTTAGGAAAATAATTCGGCCGGGAAAATCATTTTCCCTCGCTGACGTCATGCTTGCGCAATAATTAGGATTTCCTTTAGAAAAATAATTCGGGAAAATCAATAAAATCTGAAAATTAGGTTTTATTTAGATTTAGAACTTCCCGGGGTTCGTTCTCCCTCATACGAACTCCGATTTCGTCCATTCAAATTTCTATATTCCTATAAAAACAAGATCTAGCCATCTAAACCAAAATCATTTGATTTTGGGTTCTTTTGACCCATAATTCTTTTAAACCCTAATTTATCATTTCATGTAATTTCAATCTTCTAAAATTCATATCTTTTGCTCCCGAACTCCGTTTTAGTCCATTCAAGTTTGTAAATTCATATAAAATTATTATCTAGCTAACTAAAGTAAAATATTTCTATTTGGAGTTAATTTGATCTGTCCTTTTGAATTTATTTGAATTTGAGTTGAATTTGTTGTATTTGCACGATTAGAGTTCGACGACTTCGGAGAATCAGATTTCGACACCAGTTGAAGAGCAATATAAGAAGATTGATTTTGACTGTATGATCATCGTGATCGTACACTTGGACTACCTGAAGATAGTACTTGTGAGTACTAGGTGACCTGTTAAGAAAAACAACGTCACCTCAACACCGAGAGTTCATTAAGGTGATCTTAAGAAAAACAACGTCACCTCATCAAGCAAGGCAAGTTATACCTTTGATCATATTCATCCTACTATTTTAAATTATTTATATTCTGTTTTAAATTATTATCGCATGCTTATTTATATCGTAATCTTAAATTCTGTTTTAAATATATAGTTATGCCTAAAATCCTTTGTATGGCCAATGCCGATATTGAATCAAACACATTGTCACCTAGATCAAACTCGGTTGATACGATAGTATGAACTAGGATCATTTAAACGTATTGCTTAGCCATGCTTTTAGACCAAACTTGTTTTTGGGGAATTTCAGCCATCAATCAATTATTGATTAAATTGTACCCTTGGCATCTGTGTGTCATGGGAGTTTTACAAATGACTTGGAAAATAAAATAAAATGATGGTTTGGACTTGGGCGGAATGGATGATTGGTGGGTGCAGGTTCATGCACGGGCTTAATCTGGTTAGGGTTAAGGCCCATGGGTTTTATTGGAAAGTTGCCCAAGTCAGTTAAGGACCGGTCTTCGAGCGCATGATGCTACGGCTAACCATACCACCACATGTCCCGTATGGGCGGGACTTGGCTAAATAATTTGTAATGTCTTAGTGTCGTTTGTGCTATGTTGTTGGTATGGGCGTTGGTCAGACATTAGACCCATCTGGCGCAAGAGGGGGCTTCCGGAGGATGGCCAGTCCAATGGTAGCGAAACCTTAGCGGGCACGAATACATTAAGACAGAACATTGTAAAGGCCTCGACACGTGCTCTAGACCGCTTACCAAAGGTAGTGAGCGGTGGCATAGATATATGCTGGACAAACTAGAGAAGTCTTGTCATGTGGGTAAAGCTGTACAACCTCTGCAGAGTGTAAAACTATTCGAATAGCCGTGTCCGCGGTTATGGACATGCTAGCAGAACTACTCAAAGTTAGACTATGATTTTGTCGGAAAAAGACTTCTTCAAAACTGGTTTATCCAATTGGGAATTAGGCAAACAACCATGTGATAGGAGGATATCCTTCACCATTCATGTGTGAACGTTATCTGACTATAAAATTGAGAATTTTATAAACTTTAGTTATAGAATAACTGCTTTGGAATCTAGTACCAGTATTTAAAGAAAATACTGCTTTATGCAAATAACTTTATAAGCCATCCTTTGTTACATCCATATATGCATGTCATTCTGTTACTTGACGGGTGTAACTTGCGAGCACGGAAGTTGTGCTCATTCTTGCTTATGTAAACAAATTCCAGAGGAGAAGGACTTTGCTACCGACGTGGATCTCGACGACTAGGCCGCTTCCCCAGTCGATTGCCTGTGGCAGATTAACTGGACCCTACTACATCTTCGTCTTCCGCTGTGTTTATTTTATTGTGGGCCTGTAAGCCTCCTTTGTAATCAACTCATGTTATTTATTAATAAAGTTGTGATATGAATTTGTTATCATTTTGTTTCTTGTGTGGACTAGCTACTGATCATGGGACTAGTCCAGAAATGCACAGAGGATCTGGGTGTATTAATACCCGGGTCTGACAATGTCTGGGCTGTCGATCCATTAGAAGAAGTTGCATCGCATCTCTAGCTGTCATTATGTGTAGACATATTTAGGGATATGTGGATTGGAATGTAAGATGTGAAAAATGTATGTGCATGTAAGATTCACTTACGAGGATGTTCCTGCATGTGTAGTACGCCCAGGCAACGGTCGCCAGGTGTGTGGACTGGATGATCTTAGCCGATTCTTCGTACACACATTGCGGGCGTGGGAAATCCGGCGGTACCGACGCATCCTTTATAGAACAATCCGGGTAAGGTTTATCCCTCTCGGTAAGCCACTTGCGCTTCCGCAACATCTTCACGTAGAAGTTCACCGACAAGTCCGACATCTCATTCCTTTCTGTTGTATGAACCAAGCTTTGGTGAAGTGTTGTATGTGGTGTACTGTTCTCCTCCACCTCTCTTCTCCCCCAGTTTTCTTCTCCCTCCTTTTTAAGAGGTCTTTTCGGTCTGAAAAGGTGGCATGGTAGAGTGTAGTCTTTCCTGTTTGAAAAGGTAGCTTTGTAGTGAGGTGTCATCTTGTTCTGCAAAAGTGGTAGTGTGTGGTGTGTCATGGTGCATTCTTTCTGGTCTAAAAAGGTGGCGTAGCAGAGTGTGGTCTTTTTGGTCTGGAAAGGTAGCGTTGTAGTGTGCTGTCATCTCAGTCTGCAAAAGTAGCAGCGTGTAGCGTGACAGGGGGCGGTCTTTTCGGTACGAAAAGGTGGTGTGATGGAGTGTGGTCTTTTTGGTTTGAAAAGGTAGCGTTGTAGTGTGTCGTCATCTCAGTCTGCAAAAATGGCAGTGTGTGGCGTGACCGGGTGCGATCTGAAAAGGTGGCGTATCAGAGTATGGTCTTCTCGATTTAAAACAGTAGCATCGAAGTGTACGGTCATGTCACTCTGCAAAAGTGGGGTGTAAAGGCTAGAAGCAGGGTTCAAGGATCAAGGATAACCGACTAGAGGGGGGTGAATAGGTAGTTTTAAAACTTTTCGACCAATTAACACTTTTAAACAAGCTTGTTTTAACAAAGCTTCCCAGCACAAAAGGAATGAGTAGAACCTACTAAGCTATTTAATACAATTATGACTTATGTCTAAACTAGATACAATTCTAGCTAAGCAAATGTACATAATTAAATGCTAGAAATGTAAATATGGAAGAAGTAAAGACAAGATTAAACCACAATAGAGACAACAAAGTTTTTTCTGCGGTATCAAAGACTTGTCGATCTTCACTAGTCCACGTTGAGAAAGCTTGAACGAATCAAGCCGGCTCCACGAATTAAGCCTCAATCCTCGATCACTAGAATTACTTTTCCTCCACTCCCGAGTTGGTGAGCACAACACCAATCACAATCTTCTTGCCGAGTCATTTCACAAACTTTCTTGAAGTGATCACCACGCAACTTCTTCTTCAAGCCGTCTACGTGCTGGCAAGCGCCAAGAGTAACAAATCGTATCGCTCGCTTGAAGTCTATCAAGTGCCTAAGATGATCAACTAATGATGCAATGCACTTAATAGCTCTCAACTACCTCAAAATGTGAATTCAATGCAAATGAGTAGAAGAAAGAGCACCAAAACTCAAGTGTATTCAATAGGGGTGTATTTATACCCCTCATTGCAAAATCTAGCCGTTACAACCACTTTCCTGGAAAAATCAAGATATGTGGTAGTACCGCCATTGAAACCCGGTACTACCAATTTTCGATATAACGGTTGGAATAGTGGCATTTAATGCTCTAAAGTAGCCGTTACAAAATAAAGTTGCGGTACTACCGCCAACTAGAAATTGGCACTACCGCTTCCTGGTAGTAACACTTGGCTAGAATGGAACTATCGTTTTTCAGAGATCAAGAAACTAAAAAAAAAACATCTTCTCTGGAAAAAACATACCGCTAATAAAATATCGATACTACCGCACTCTGGTAGTACCGCTTAGATCTTGTGGTCATACCGATTCTCAAGGGAGATCAAAACTCCTAAAAACACTCTCTCTATTATTTACGTTCTGCCATATGAATATCGGTACTACTGACCTGCGGTGGTATCGCAATTGAAATGCGGTCGTTTCAATTTTCAGAGAGGACTAAAAACACTTAGACACATGCTCTCTGAAAAATACGTACCACATATAAATATCGGTACTACCGACCTACGGTAGTACCGTAGTATAGATGCGGCTATTTTGATTTTCAAAGAGGATCAAAAATACTTAAAAACATGCTCTCTGGAAAATACGTACCGACATGTAAACATCGGTACTATCGACCTGCGGTAGTACCGCAGATTACTTGCGGTCATACCGATTTCAAAATATTTTTTCCAGAAGCTTAAATCAAGGCAATGCATGAAACCTAGTTGATCAATAAGGCACAAAAATAGTCTCTCAAACTACTAGCCATGACCCCTTTTTATAGTACGATATTTATCCTATAAACCCAGTTTTTTCTCCAAACACCAAGACTGGTAAAAACTATAAAGAGTCCTTAGGCTATACAAATACCTTTGTCTTGATCCATGTTGATCTTTCGTCACATTCGTATTTCCAATAGCCTAGTCATTAATCAATCACAGGACTTTTAACCTTTAACACAACTTAGCACGTATGTTAGTCCCTTAATATAATGTTGACATTAATTACCAAAATTAATTATAAGGGCCTAGATACTTTCAAGGGTGGTGTGGGGTGTCGTGATGCTGACTCCCTCACATGGTTACCTATACACATAAGAATAAATAGTATCGAAACACGAGACTAGCATAATATAAGTTGTATATAAATTAATATTTACATGACATGACTGATATTTACAAAAAATGTCTACTCGCGGGCCCCCTAAGGCCGTACCCCACGTGTGCCCTTAGCCTCGTTCGGGGTGGTTGCGGGCGCTGGTACGAGTATGTCAAAGGCTCAGGCGACCTGTCGGGACCCAAAAATGCAATTCAGGAACTCTCTGTGTATTCTGAACTAGTCTCATATCAGTAGCTATCTCACATAGGAAACAATGATGAAATACCATCCATTTATTCAATTTAACTAAAAAGATCTTAACTGGACCTTATGGTCAATGTGTACTTAACTTGCCACGCAGGGCTAAAGAAACAAATAAACTCTTGCAGCGGAACGAGAAAACTTAGAAAGGCCAATCAACATGCCCACAAGAAATCGAGTGGAGAACGCGTCCTAATCCACAAAACCTTCATGGTACTCCTGAGCGAAGAACTCCTGATCAGCTTGATATTCTTCAACTGGGCAGCAGAAATTAGAGTCATGAGTACATAAAGTACTCAGCAAGTTGTAGAAAAATAGTATGTAAATAGTATTCATGCGATGCTTGAACAAAGGTTAGCTGTATGGTTCTTTTACATAAAGTAGCATTGACGATAAATATAATAAATAGATTGAAATGCATAATTTAAAAGACAATAAGTAAATAAAGTAAACAATTTTTAAAAAATCAACTAGTGAACTTCCCATCCACTTCCCAAGACAAACCACTAAGTGAATTACCCATTCACCAAATGAATACTATATTCATCAAGTGAACTTCTCATTCACACCCCGACATATTTTATAAAGAAACTCTACCTCTCGTGTGAAATCCCCAGACATGTCCATAACCGAGGACACGGCTATTTGAATAGATTAATTAACACTCTGCAGAGGTTGTACACTTTACCCACAAGACATAACCAGTGTAATAATCATCAATCATAACAAAACTTTTCAGAAATTTCATCTCGATAATTGAGTCTCCCGTTATGCATACTATCACCCCAATCTCACTGTTGGTTTGACGCACACTGTTGGACCTAGAGATTGTAACCTCGCCCATAGATGTGACCTTAGACAAGGCACACCTCCACCCATATACTACCTGAGTAATCAATGCTAAAACTCTATAACTTACTAAGTTAGGCCTGTCTCATCAGGCACCGAGAGGTAGAGCTAGAGATAGAACCGGCGATGTTCAAGACGGCTCGGACATGGACTCTTAGAAGTCCTTGTAGAAGACGATGGTGAGGTGGCATTGGCAAGCGGGGCCACCGGCAATGAGGGAAGGAGGTAAGGCGGGCTACGGCTCGGTTGGGCTGATGCACGAAGAAAAACGAAGCAGGCTAAGCTGTTGCGGGCTCGGCTGGGCCATGCGTAAAGAAAAGAATAGACCGAAGAGGAAAACGGCCGGCAGGGAAAAGAAAAGAGGCTTGGGTCGAAAAAGAATGATGCTGGCCAATAAAAAGGAAAATAAGCCCGAGAGGTTTTTCTGGAAAATAAATGATTTCTGAATTAAGAAAATTGGATTAAACAAAATTGGGCTCAAATAAATAGCAATAAATCCAGAAAATTCATAGAAAATTCTAAAAAATTCTCTGGAACACCAGGAACTCAAATAAAACAAGTTTTAATTTAATTGAAGTTTACATTATTTACATTAAATCTTTTTTATTTCTAAAAATTCAGTTTAAGCTTTAACCTTAACAAGAAAATTCAAATGGTTATTTTTATTTTTAAATCTTCAAAAACATACTAAAATTTGGGATGTTACATGGCCGAGGTACCCTACTGACATGAGTAGCCTCAGGGGGTGTCGCGAGAAGGTGCTACGTTGGCTGGCTCGGTCCAGGCACACTATGCAGCCGTGAAGCCCCAACGGAGATCTGGCTGCTCTCGACGTGTGAAGGCCCACCGTCCTGGTGTCGTAGTGTCCACGCCTGCTCAAACATGAAGTCCCTGGAGCGCGACTCCTCGTGCGACACCACCCCGTCGTCCCAAAGGGGTGTATGAGCTGTGAAACAGTATGTTATACATGTAAACATAGCAAAAATGATGAAATAGTATATTATGCATGCAAACAAGATAGACATACCTCGTCGTACAAAGACAGTGTACTCTTGCCCCGTGTATGGGTGGAACTCAGGACCTGTCAAAGAAAATTACTGTTAGTAATGAGTGGAGTTCGAAATAAACCAAACGCAAGTGTTTCGTGTTGATATGCAAACTGTGTCAGGGTACTCCCGGCACAGTGCCACGAGGACCCGCCTGCAATGTCTGGGTGAGGAGTCGTGGGGCGTGACGCACCGTGGCTCACCCCTGTCCACGCATAGGTGGGTCCACTAGCTCCCTCAGCCTATGACAAGACGCAAGCTGAATCCCTCGCCTCGTCTTCTTGACCAATTGATCTATGACCACCCTGATGTCCTGTGCCGTCACGCTGAAACAAGCGAGGTGAGGAGAGGTGACGTGGGGAGGGGAGGATGGACTAGAATTCAGAAATAGGAAGCTTGAATCGAGGCTCGCGAAAAAGGGCGAGTGACCGAATATGTGACAGGCTTAAGGTTGCTGCTTCTGTTGATGCTGTGTCTTGATTCTCAATATAATCCCAGTGAAGGGAGAGTCGACGAACCTTGCTCTGCAATGCTGTGACCAAATCTTGAGGTATTGCGATGGAAATGGCACTTGTGACCACAATTTATGGCCTCTCACCTGAGTTATGAAACAATTCCTGTTATGAGCAATTTGTTGTATATTCCAAATTTGGACCCACTTTAGGGTGGATCGAAAGCTAAATATTTATATCCTAGCCAATCACCATGCATTCGTGCACATACTTCTCCCTTCTACAAACTGTATATCCTCCCCAATCACCACTCGTACCCATACTTCTCCCATGCTTCTGTTCGGCAGAGGACTCAAATCTGAACATCATATTCGTCTCACAAAGGAAAAAAAAACTGAACACCATATGAAAGATGCGTTGTTTTTGGTGATATAGTTTTTTGGAGCTTTATTTCTATTGTTTCTGCAGCTCTGATACGAAAATTGTATTCTGAAGATGCTGAAGAGAGAAGTCGGCCAATTTCAATTCATACTCGTGGAATTTGGAAGGCCACTCTCAATGTCTATATACAAACAGTTAAGTGAAAGGAAAAATGAAGAAGAAAAGGCCGTATTTGTGCTCAATTTGTAATGAGCCTATAGCTTACGGGATGGTGCACTATGAACATCCAAACAGCATGTGAATACATATGTTAGCAACAATCAAGCTAACTAACCTTAGAATTACAAATTTTTACAACAGGTTTGCTACCTCATCATGACTGCTTTCTCTATCGTACAAAGTAAACTACGCCCAGCCGTCTTCTTGAGTTCCATCTCCTTCATCGTCCTCCTCAACCTTTCTGCATCTTCCAACATTCCAGCTTCGAAGTACATGTTTGCCATCAAAATATAAAATGTGGCATCATTAGATCCTGACTGGAAGAGATCCTTGGAGACAAACTCAGCTAGCTCCAGATTGCCATGAAGCCTACAACCACCAAGGAATGAACCCCACACGCACTTGTCTGGTCGCATTGACATTCCCTTGATGATTCCATATGCCTCAACAAGTCTACCAACACGTCCCAGCAAGTCAACCATGCAGGCGTAGTGCTCAAGTGTTGGTGACATCTTGTAGTCGGTGACAATGCTGTTGAAATGCTTCAGTCCTTCGTCGACAGATCCTGAGTGGCCACATGCCACTAGAACCGCAGTTAATGTGAAAGAATTAGGCCTCACCCCTTCACCTTTCATCAGGGAGAAGAGCTTGAGAGCCTCGTCTGGCTCCCCATGGTTGGCGTACGCACTGATCATGGCACTCCAGGACACAACACCCCGTTCACGCAAACCGTCGAAAACATCCCTTGCATAAGCAATCGCGCCACACTTTGCGTACATGTCTACAAGAACATTGCCAATCCTTGCATCCGTGTCGAGCCCATGACTCTTGGTGAGCTCGTGCACCCACTTCCCGGTCTCAAGGGCCCCCGAGCGTGCACAAGCAGACAGCACACTGACCAGAGTCACACAGTCGAACCCCACCTTCTCAGTAAGCATCCTGTGGAAGAACATGATCGCCTGAACCCCATCACCGTTCTGCTCATACATGGCAACCATTGTGTTCCAGGAAACCAGAGTGCGCGTGCTCATTCCATCAAACAACTCTTTCGCCATCGAGGCGCTCCCGCACTTCCCATACATCGCAATGAGCGCATTCACCAAGGGAATGTTTGCATCAAACCCCAGCTTCAGCACGAACCCATGAACCATCTCCCCGGCAGCCAGCCATTCTTGCCCCTGCAAGCAGGGCAGGAAACTAATCAGGGTGATCTCATTCGGCAGCAAGCCCTTGGCGACCATTGTGCCGAACATCGCAACCGCCTCGCCAAAGAAACAGTTCTGCACGTACCCGGCAACCATGGCCGTCCACGAGACGACCGTCCGGGCACTGCCACTCTCCGCGAACACCCGCTCCGCGTCAGCCATCTCGCCCTCCTGACAGTACATGGCGATGAGCGCGCTGTGCACGAAGCCGTCCCCCGCGAGCGCGAACCGCACCGCGTCGCCGTGCGCTGCCCGTCCGAGCCGAGGGGCGCGCGCAGCCGCGCAGGCCGGGAGCACGATAGGGTAGGTGTAGTGGTCCGGCGCGACGCCCGCGGCACGCATCCGCTTGTAGAGGGGGAGCGTGTCCGCGGCGGCGTGGGGGTGGGAGTGGGAGTGGGCGTGGGCGCGGAGGAGGGCGTTCCACATGTAGGCATCCCGGTGGGGCGCGGCGTCGAACACCCTGCGGGCGTAGGCGAGGGAGGCCGGGGCCGCGGCGGCCAGGAGGCTGGTGGCGAAGGCGGGGTTGGTGGAGATGCCAAAGAGGACGGCGCGGGCGTGGATGGGAAGGAGCGCGCGGAGGGAGGAGGCGCCAGCGGAGAGGAGGCGGGTGTAGTGGTGGACGAGGGCGGCGGCGGCGGTGGGCGATGGCGGGAGGGGTGGGGGCATTTGGGCTCGCCAGGTTTCCGGAACGGGAGATTGGATGTTGGGGTTTATTATGCAGAAATTCTTCGCACGCTACAGCTTCTGATCCAAAAAGATGTATCAAATTCCTAGAGTAAATTTGAACAATATAACAACAAAACATAATACCATTCAAGTATTTTTTTATAGTAAATATCTTGTATCATTTTTGTCCGGACAATTTGAATAGTTTGAAATAAATTACTGTTACTGGACAAAATTAAATCTAAATTTCATGTCACATAGGACGGGCCATTGGATTAGACTGTAACTTCCACAATTCAGAGTTTACTTTCGCCAGTTGGTGCACCTGACCTTGGATCATGCAATGGTTTCAACCAGACATTGTTCATCTCCCAAACTGTGCCCTGCATAGTTGAGAGCAGCAGGGCAAATTGAAACTTAATGTCGCAAAGTAGTGATATCTCTTTGATGACATGATTTTCTACAGCCATCATCATGGGTTAATGCCTGGAGATCAAATGTACGCAACATTTTGTACTAGATCATGCCACGGGTACAGAACATAAGATGAAACACGCTGAAAGATGCACATTAATAAGCCGGAGCAACATTAGAACATTTCCTTCTATTATTGTACCATTTATAGCTCTGCAGCAAAATGTGGCTGTGGTCATAATTCTCATGGCAGTAGTAGTAAGATACACTGATCATGTTATACTAATGTCGGCAGGGGCCCTGCGAGATCTCAGCTAATGAATGATCTTGCCACAAAAAAAGATTGAACTTGCTTCATAAAGAGATTCTGCTGTCTAGTTCTGATCAGACAAGTTATGATGTGCTTCTAATTGATGGAGAGGGAGGACTTAATCTGATCAACCACATGAGGAAGGACCATGATGCTGTCATCAATAGATCTGTTTACGCAGGATTCCAGTTCCTCAGCTGCGTCTGTTTTCATCTTCTGGAGCTTTGCTGCTACAAATTTGTCTTGGCAGACCATCAAAGATCGATTGAATCGTTCCTGGATGAAGGGGAAAATATCTCAAGTTAGACAAGTTTGCACAAATGGCCATGGTACATTATGCAGTGAGATATATGCTATTACATGTTGAAATATACAGAGGAAACGAATACCAGCAACCTTAATAGAATTGCTATTTTATTTTTCAGATTACATCGTTCACTTGTACAAATTTATGAAAGGTGGATGTTGAATAGATACTCCTGCAGACTGATTAGTTTCCACAGAAAAATACAGTAAGATATGTATACTCACAAACAAAAATACACCAAAAATTTATGTTAGTCAAGCATTATTTTACCAATGATCAGTAACAAAAGAACAAATATTAAACTTGCCAAATAGGCCCTAATGGAGTTTTTCCTTAAAGAGAATACCATAGAGGGGCAACATGCTCACTCATTGACAACCCTGAACAGTAGCATTGTTCCCTTTTGAAAAATAACCAGGCCATGTAAAGTTCTAGGAACAACCTATTGAATTTATTGCTATCAGATCTTGAAGTGCTCATTGTAGACCATCTTGTGGATGATGGCTGACATGAGGACCCCAAGGAGGCAGATGTTGGAGTCAGACAACCAAATTGACTTAGCCTCAGCCCATTGTCAAGCGGCTCAGATTTTATAGTAGAACACAGAAGAGCTCATGGGTGAAATGGGACCTTAATTGCTGGAGGGGCAAATGACAAACCTTCAAACAGTTTCGACTATTGTATGAGCAAAACCCTTATGCTATTTTAATCAGCAGAAAGAGCCAACTATATATATATATATATATACACACACACACACACTTTTATGTATACACAAATAGTTTGCTGAACAAATACAGCATCAACATTGGATAATCAGCCAAATACAAGCAGACATGAATTCAATATTGTGTCCCTTAAGTAGTTGTGCTGGCTGCTATTAAGTGTTTCTACTTAAATTAATGTGTACATACAACTTCCGGATTCCAGATTATGGTGTAGGCTAGGCATAGAACATACAATTGGTAGGCTTAGTTCAACAGCAGTGATCAGTCAATGTTTAGATGGCACAAAAATAGCAGCAATTTCCTTTTACACAAAGATTTCTACATTACAAGTTGCACCCAAATACCAATAAACCTATAACTTGCTTGCAACAACAAATGCCCAGTCATATTTTTTGTGCCTATAAACTCTTGTGTGTTGTTTTATGTTATAGAAGTAATAGGAAATCATATATGAAAGACAATAATGTGTGCAGAAAATTGGAAGTACCTGGAACTTAGCCATCTCAGTCTCAACAACATTGTTGGCAGAAAGGGCAGGCACACTACAGTTCTCTACACAGTTTTTGATCCCATCTTGACTTCGCCGCCGATCAAAGCATTCATATGCACACTTGAAGTATGCTTGCTGAAAATTAATTAGAGAAACCAGAGATCCAAAGTATAAATATCAGTGTTACATTCGAGTGACATCAATTATTAAAAGAAAATCACCATACGGGATAATACATAATACATTAATACCCCTCCTACAAGAATGATAGCTACCATATCAACACGTTTCATGACAAACTTTCTCTCCATAATGAGAATAGTCAACGAACTTCAACAATTAGTGTAAACCATCTTCTCACATCTCCAGAATTGTACGAACTTCAACAATTAGTGTAAACCATATTCTCACATCTCCAGAATTGTATATAGGAAATCAAGAAATTTGACAAACAACACCAAGATTCCATCTACTCCTATCATACAACAAGGAGATGCCAAGAGATTTCTAGCAAGCACTGAAAAAATCACCAAATAGGTATACAAAATCTATGAATATATTATTTGGTTTATTATAAGACTCTTTGTGGCTGGTTGATTGGATGTGAATTTTGTATACAACTTTTAGACAATAATTATCTTATGCATATTGGTTTTTCAAGTTTAGAATATATATATTTATTTATTTAAGATCCATTGCATCGCACAAGCACTCGACTAGTAAACAGAGAAGGTCCAGTAATATCCTTGAAATTACTTCAGAACAAACTAATTATCTAACAATCAAATCCCTAGCATACCTAGAACGTACAAACCCAACAGATTTCACGCACTAGGCACTACCACAAGATTGCCTACATCCATCCTGAAATTACACATTGTAACAAGAATAACCAAAGCCCTAAAATTCCACACAATGAATCCAAGAATCGCTCAACCGATCCAATAATAAAAGAAATAGCACCGGGATTCCGCTCCTATGCCCTAAAATCACATCCCTGAGGAAACCCAAAACGAAGAATCCTTCACCTGCATGGTAAAGTTGACGTGGTCCTGGACGCCGGCGAGGTGCTTCTGGGCGGCAGCGTTCACTTCCTCCAGCTTCCGCCGGATCCGCTCCGTCACGATCCTCTCCTCCATCGAGCTCACGTGGTCCATCTCGCTGTGGCGAGGTGTGCTTTTTTTTTTTTGTGTGTGTGTGGGAAGGGCGAGAAGGCGAGAAGATAGCAGAAGGGTTTAAGGCCAAGCTAGGGTTTTATGGCTGCGGCCGCCATCTACCGGAGTGTATTTTGGTGTGACTGCCAGGGCTTAGGGCCTGTTTGGGACAGCTCCGCTCTTAAACTTATCTGCCAAACAGGTTCAGCTCCAGAAACTCTACTCCAAGAAAAAGGTGGAGTTTTGGGCCAACTCCACGTTTTTCAGGGAGCTCCTCAAGGGGTACTCCAGAAACCAACGTTTTGTATCTCCTCGTAGAGTTGGGGTAATTACCCATCACTGCCACTGATTACACAAGGTAACGTTTCGTTTTTTTGGGCCCGTGTCCCACCCGACCGGCGCTTCTTCCTCCCCCAACCCTAGCCCGAGCCATCCTTCCCACCGGCGCTTCTTCCTCCTGACCCTAGCTCGCGCGCCTCCGTCCGCCACCAGCGAGCACTCGACGAGGTGATGAGCGGAGGTGATAGATCGGCGATCCTCTGCCGGATGACCTATTTTCGGCCCCCAAATCTCCTCCTTTCTTTCTTCCCAAGCGAGCAAGACGCTCACTGCCGCCGCCGTTAGCCTTGGCGGCTCGCCGCGGCGCCAAGGGGCCGCCGAGGCCTCCTCGGTGGCTCGCCGCCGCCCCCACCTGGCGGGCGACTCGCAGCGCGCCGTCGTCAGGCTCTGCCGAACAGGCCGCCGCCCCGTCCACGCTGGTCAGCTCTTGGCCGCGCCGTGTCATTTCTTTGGCCGGCAGGGTCGGCCGCCCCACACGCGGTGGCCACGGACGGCCACCCAACAGCCGCCCAAGCTGCGGGCCATGGGGTGGTTCCGGCCGTCCAGCGCCCTACTGGGTTTGCTCCACGGAAACGAGTAGCACCAGCGAAGAAGAAAGATGAACAGGTATTGCTCCTTCCTATAAAATTTCAATATGAGCTTCATGCTCTTCCTTGTTAATTTTTCTTTATAGCCAAAATCATCATCTGCTTGGCGTGATAAGGCGCTTGCTTGAATATTGATTATTACGATTTGTCTTAGTCGAGAGTGTGCTTATTGCCAGAGAGAAGTCTTGAGGAAGGGTGTGGGAGTTTGAACGCAAGTATAAATTACTAATCGTAAAGTCGCCATACTATTGGTCAATCTAATTCCTAAATATGAATCCTAAACACCAATGAACCAACTATTTAACCCTTGACCTTCGCTTAGTCTAGTGATGAGCCCACCAGTGTCCTTCCTTCTTTCAATTACGCCGATTCCGAAAATACAAAGTAGACAGACAAGGCTTTCAGACTAATAAGCGGGCGACAAGACCACGAGTAGGCTTTGTCGCTTCTTTGACTTGCTTGGCACCGAGCTTGAGCTTTCCTTCGCTATACCGCTTTGGTGGAAAAAACGACTACTCAAACTACGACTTGTATTAGTAGACTTGATTCTTGAATTCCTCTTCATTGGAGAAAGTATTTTGCTTTTCGTATGAACAATACGTTTTCTTGCTGGAAAATAAGCTAGGAAGAACTTCTCTAAAATTGTACCTGTGCGACATAGTGCTTGCATAAATTTAATAGATTGTCTTGAACATACTATTGCAATATCATGGTCAGGGTGATCAAATGGAATGGACCGATGCACATGTGACTTTAGCCTGTGAGTTGATGGCTGAACAAGTTAGTAGAGGCAATCGTCCGAATACTCATTTGAACTCTGTAGGTTATACCGAGGTCTCAGATAGGTTTTTACAATTGACCGGTATCTCATTATCAAAGACTCAAATAAAGAACAAGTGGGATAAATTAAAGGCTGATTGGACCATTTGGCTAAAGTTGAAGAGGAGGCAAACAGGTACTGGTTGGAACAATGCGACAAAAACAATTGACATGGAGGCCGAGTGGTGGAAGAAGGCAAGAAATGTGAGTGTTGTCAGATTGTCAACAATTTTGTACTGTGCACTGATATATATATGTACTGATGTTTGTGTTTTTATTGTATAGGACATTCTAGGATGTGGCAAGTTTAGGAAAAAGCCTCTCCAAAATGAGGATTTACTTAGCGAAATGTTTAGAAATATTACAAATGAGGAAGACGATCATTGGAACCCTTTGAGTGACAATCCTATTATCCCTAGCACTCAAGAACAACCTTTTGACGTGAGCAGTGAATATGGAGGGGAGAGGAGGTCCAGGAGGTCACTCCATTTTATGCCAACAATGAGGGGATGAGGAGGTCCAGGAGGTCACTCCAAGTGCGCCTCCAAATAAAAAGCCTCGTGTTGCCATTGTTGATAGGAAAAGGCAAAGTCAAGCACAAAGACTACTAATTCATGAAGCAATTTCAAAGATATCGATTGTTCAAGTTCCTTTACAAACAAAGAAGCAAGAAGGAGTCACCATCGAAAGTAATGGAGCATGTTGCGGTGTGGTGCGAGATGCAGTTGGATGAGCATGACATTGCCACCCAAATTGTTTGTGAAGAAGGATTATAGAGAAATGTTCATGACCCTTCCTACTAGAGAAATTAGACTCAATTGGCTTAGGAAGAGGCACAATGACAAATATGGAAGCTAGATTTTTTTTTATTAAAGTTCAGTTGCTATTATTTGTGAACATGGACCTATGTATTGCTATTTGAACCATTATTTGTCTATGTATTGCTATTTGGCAAACTGCATGTCCTTTTTTTCTCTGTGTTGTTTTTGTGTCCGATTGGCAACATGTATGTCCTTTTTTCTCTGTGTGTGCGAGTGACGAAGCTGTAGTGACCAAAGCGACTCGACGGTGAGAGCATGGCATTTGGAATCTTGCAATGGGTGGTGCTAAACTTGTTGCGGCTTATGTTGATTTATATTTTAACAAAAATCCACCTAGGACTTCAAACCTTAGTGGTATGGGATGGTTGCTAGAGACATTGAACACACTTGGTGAGTGTCATTCGCAGCTTCGGATGAGCACATAAATGTTCTACGACCTTCATGATTTATTGGTTGGAAGGTATGGTCCAAACCATCGTTACATATGAACACTCGGGAGATGTTGGCGGTGTTCTTATTTGTATGTCTTGAAATGAATCTAATAGAAAAGCACAAAACCGGTTCAAGCACTCGGGTGAAACTGCTCATAGGAAATTTGATGAGGTACTCAATGCTTTGATGGAAATGTCTAAAGATTTTATTAGATCAAAGAACCCCAATTTCCCAACTGTTCATAGAAGGATAAGAGATGACCGTAGAGCTTACCCACATTTCAAAGATTGCATCGGTGCTCTAGATGGTACTCATATTCGAGTTTCCTTGCCACCTGATGATCAAGTAAGATATATTGGAAAATCTGGTATACCTACTCAAAATGTTCTAGCAATTTGTGACTTTGATATGAGGTTTACTTATGTGTCGACGGACAACGGGATCTATGCATGATACTAGTGTCTGTATAACGCAATAAGAGTGGATGAAAGCTTTTTCCACACCCTCCAAAGGTATTACAAATGTGAACTGATATTTTTAAGTAAATTATTGTTTGATCAAATATTACAAATGTGAGCTGATTTTTTCCCTAAATTATAGGCAAGTATTATGTTGTCGATCGGGATATCCTAATCGTCCGGATACCTCTGTCCTTATAAAGGTGAGAGGTATCATATGCCGAGTGGCATAGAGGAATGGAACCAAAGACTCCAAAGAAAGGTCCAATCGTGTTCACTCATCCATCCGCAATGTTATTGAGCGATCATTTGGAGTGCTAAAAATGAAATGGCAAATTCTCTATAAAATGCCGCCTACCCGATGTTCAAGCAAAAATGATTGTTGTCGCTACTATGGTCCTTCACAACTTCATTCGTGAGCATGGCGGTGAAGACTTGGACTTAGCTCCGTTCGTAGTGATCCAAATTTTGTTCCAACGATTCGAGAAAGGTATCACAAATATGTAGCTAGATCAAATGGGTCAACTACGAACCGAATGCTCCTACTATGGATGTATTCCGTGATGAGTTGGCCACCGCTCTTTCTCTAGCTTGGAACTAGAATTATGTATTGGCCACTACTATCTAGTTATCTATGGACAATTATTTCTATTCGAATGATGGACTTTGTTAATTATCTATCATTAGTTATCTATGGACAATTATTTGTATTCGAATTATGGACAATTATTTGCAAAAATGAGTTCTAATGATTTACTTATAATATTTCAAAGTTTAATCTAATTAGCGATGCACAAAAATAAAGGATTTGTACACAATTAAAGCAATTCCGACAAACATTCCGCGTGCAAATCAATTGCCGACACGCACGGGCACAAATAAATTAAATGCGATTATAATATTTTACATCATATTTGAATACGTAAAAAAATTATTCGGTTACAGATGCTCCACATACATCAAAACATACACCAAACATCATTCAGGGGCATATTAGACCTTTCTCGGAGAAACCTCATGTTCTGGAGTTAGAGCTAGGTGCGTGCCAAACAGGACCACTCGCTCCAGAAACTCCACAGTGGAGCTGCTCCATGGTAGAGTTGGTGGAGCAGAGCTAGAAAAACTAGAGCAGAGCAGTCCCAAACAGGCCCTTATTGCTAATTCGGTGTGTGTGGATGCATTTTTCAATGTTAGGCCCTTGTTCGATTTTTAATCCTAAACTTAAAAACTATTTACTTCTTCCTCTCGAATCCTAAAAATCAGTGCAAAGCATACATTTGACCCAAAACTACCGTGGTTTTAGCTGATGTAGCATCCAACAGGGCAAAATTGATGACATAGCGTGTGATGAGTCAATAAATAAAGTGATTTTAATATTTGTTTTGTAAAACCTTGCCAAATCATCGCTTCTTCCTTCCCCTTTATCTTTTTTCCCATACCCTACCTCTCTTCCTCACCATAACCATGGCTACTGACAATTGGTCTGACGGGTCGACGGTGTCGACGTAGCGTTGGAGGGCCGACGAGTGACAAGACATCTCTGAATATTTCAAAAAACACTATCTAGTGTTGCCTCGAAACTCCATTTTCTATGAGACCTGGTACAAACACCCACATAAGTGTTTGATCGTATTCTCCCAAATTCACAAGTTGACTTTTTGGCCGGTCAGACCGCCACATCTAGCCAGTCTGACCGCCGTAACCCCGGCCAGTGAACCGCCACCCATGGCCAGTTAGACTACCACCATGGCCGGTTTGACCTCCTTAGCCTGACAGCCAGCAACAATTTCGCTAAAACCAAAAGTTTAAACCCAAAATACCTTGACACCATTACCAATTATTCAGCACTAAGATTAGGATCATCTACATGATCTCTACAATCTTAGGGGTGGGCATGGATCACGTCGGTCCAATGGACCACCGATCCGACCCAAAAAATTCAACCAAATGGCCAGAGGATCAATCCAAAAGAAAATCAACGTGAAAGAATCATAGTTATTAAGGCGGTAAGGCAAGGCGACCCACCCCTCTCACACCTTTTAAGCGGTAAGGCGTGAGGCGAGGCGATGCCTTACATCCCTAAGGCGGCAGTGCAGAGCAGCAGATTGGAAGGCGCGAAGATCCCAGCGGTTGGAAGGCCACGAAGATCCTCGGCACGGCCGGCCTGCCCGCTTGTCCGCCGACTGCTGGCCGGCTGCACGTTGCCGCGCCGCCTCGCTTCATCTTTTTCCCCTGCCCGGCCGAGAGCCACGCACTTGCGCTTCGTCTTCTTCGCCACCTCCCTCCACGCCCCTTCTCGCCCGCGCCGCCTCCTCCGTCCTCCCTCAGCGCCGGGCTGCGTCGCCTCCGTCCACGCCCCTTCGCCCGCGCCACCTCCTCAGTCCTCCCTCAGCGCCGCCAGGTCTCCCCTGCTCCCCGACGCGCTGCCGGGTCTCCCTTTCTTCCTCGATGCACCGTCGGGCCTCCCCTGCTCCCCCCTCCTGCCCGGCTTTGGCTCCCCGACGTCGCCCCGAGCTCTCTCGTCGGATCGCTCGCCTCCCTGCTCCCCCTCCGGTTTGGCGCCGGGGCCTCCTGCCTCGCCTCCGCTCGGATATGGCTCTCAACGCCGCCTGAGCGGCGAGCGATGGCAAGGCGACAGCGACGGCAAGGCGGGGCGACGCCTTGACACCCCGGACCGCCTTACCGCTTAAGCGTCGCCTAAGCGACGCCTTAAAAACCATGGAAAGAATTAGTAACCTAAAGCTCTGATGGATCGTGAAGGATCGACCCTGTCACGCTAAGCCTCCTCCCCCAATCCGCCCCCACCGCTCTTGAGTTCCACGCCTCCACCCCTGTCGCCGCTCGATCCACTGCCTCTGACATGCCCCACTTCGATCCTCTAGCCTATCGCGCCCCCGTCTCCATCCCTCTTCTCCATCACGCCCTCATATCCATCCCTCCACCTGTGCGTAGACAAGAAGGGGAATAATAAGTGAACATGAAGCGGTCGACGGTCGAGCACAAGCAGCGAGAGAGGAAGAGGGTGACAGCCAGCGGTGGGGGTGGAGGATCAAGGCGGATCGAAGGTGGGAGTGAGGAGGAGGGCGGCGGAGGGGGTGATTTCAAAGGTGGGAGCGAGGAGGAGGGTGGCAACGGCGGTGAGATCCAGATTAAAGAAGGGCGGCAAGGCTGTTCTTCGTCATTGTCGATAGCAAGGTGTAAGATCGAGGAGGCCGACTAGAGGGGGGTAAATAGGCGTTTTAAAACTTCTATGCGCTAAAACCGATTTCTAATGCGGAAGCTAATACAAATACGGTTTTGCACAATTAAAGCCTAAATCAACAAGGTTCAACTAAGTGCACCAACAATACAAGTCTATTGAATAAACAATCAAGCATGGACTTGTAAGCAATTTCAATTTAAGCAATGTAAAAGATACTATTGCAATCATACACAATGAATGTAAATGCAATAATAAGGCTCAAGAATGCAAACCACGATGACATGATGAAGTTTTTCCCGTGGTGTTCGGAGACTTGCTGGTCTCTCCTAATCCACGTTGAGGTAAGTCCAACCGCTTGGACCGGTTCTCACAACACGTACCAACACCTCAATCCACTAGGGGTTGCTCTTCCTCCACGCCGGAGATGGCGAGCACCAAACCACCCACAACCGCTTGGGTCTTCTCAAGACCTCCATTGAGAAGATCACCGACGCACGACTCCTCCACGCCGTCTAGGTGTCGGCAAACACCAAGAGTAACAAATCTTAGACTCTCACTTGGCCTAATCAAGTGTCTAAGCTCAATGGATACACAATCCACTACCTAATTGCAACACTTGCACTTAGGGTTTGCTCTCTAACCTCACTTAGTTCAACACATGCACTCAAGAGTATGAGAGGCTTGCTCTTAGCTCAAAGGAACTCAATGGGGCACCAGCAACTATCCCTCACAGGGCCAAGGTGGGTATTTATAGCCCACACACAAAAACTAGCCGTTGGGACGAAGTTTGCTAAAAATCGCGGGGCGGTCGGGCCGCGAGCACTCGGCCGGTCGATCGCACCCTCCAACGGTCAGAAAACTAGCCGTTGGGGCACATCCGGTCTGACCGCCAACCACTAGCCGGTCAGACCGGCCAGGCCGATCAGACCGCTCTCAGCACGTCGGTCAGACCGCACCAGCTGAAACCAGAAAATCCGCTCTCTGGAAAAAGCTGACCGGGTCCTTGACTCGGGAGTCCGGTTAGACCGCACCCATAACGCTGGTCAGACCGCTCAGCCAACTTCCAGGAAAAATGTCGCTCTCTGGAAAAACTTGACCGTGGCGATTATCCGCGAGTCCGGTCAGTCCGGCCATACAACTCCGATCAAACCGCACCAGAGATCAACTCAGGATTTTGCATTTCTTTTTTAACTCAAATTTGCAAAACACATTTGCAAAAGATATGAAATGCAAACAAGGCATGTAGGCAAGATTGTCAACAAGTTGCAAAACACATTTGCCAACTTTTAGAATCAAACCACAAAATGCACTCCGCTTCAACTCAATTTGCAAAACACATTTGCCAAATTGACGCGCGAAGCAAACAATGATAGAAGCGAGATTCTCAACAAGTTGCAAAACATATTTGAGCTTTTAGAATCAACGCTACAAGGAATAAGGTACATGAACTTATACCGTTTACAAAACACATTCGCAAATATTGGCAACATGTTAAAGTGAGCTAGAGCAAACACAATGAGGTATCAACACATGACTAACTCAAGCTATTAGTCATGACCCCTCTTAATAGTACAACATCCTATACTAGCAATCCGGTCTTCCAACCAAACACCAAGACCGGTAAAAAGACTAAGAACAAATCCTTAGCCCTAGCTAGCCATACCTTTGAATTGTGCAACCACTTGAAACTTGATGACGCACATCCTCACTTCAAGTCCGAGTTCTTGACTTGAAAGCACATCAACACATGATGGCTTGAATATCATCAACACATGATGATCTTCTTCACTTCGGGATCTTGTCTTGGGCATCATCAACACATGATGATCTTCTTTGTCCCGAGTCTTGATATGTATCAACACATGATGCATCTTTTACTCCAAGCTCTTTACTTGATGACGATCAACTCATGATGTCATCCAAAGTCTTCATCATTTGTGGAACATAACCTATTTCACCAACTCATGAAAAATGTTAGTCTACATGATGATTGTCATTAATTACCAAAATACTCCATTAACACATAATGGCGGGTCTAGATTTTTCAATCTCCCCCTTTTTGGTGATTGATGACAATCCTCTTGCAAATAATAGAAAATTGAATTTTTCATGAGTATATATCAACTACACAAGCTTTATATACTGAAGGATGCATTTCAAAGTAGAGATCCTCAATATAGGTGGATGGAAGAATTGGATCAATACTAGTGAAATGACAGAACATAGAGTGAACTCCTCCTAAATGTGTGCATCCAAAAAATGTGGAATGGAACTAAATGCACATATTTATGTTTGACTCTTGGTGGAGTTCATTCTATATCTTGGATCCAAAGAATGCAACAATTGAATGATATGACAATTTAGCTCATGCATATAAAAAACATGCATTCACAAAGATCCATAAACCAACTTATTTGCAACCAAACTTTCTCCCCTATTAAAACCAAATTATTATTTGCAACCTTTCTCCCCCATTAGCATTAAGCACCAAAAGATGTCTATATGTCTCTATGTGGATCACACTTCAAATAGTCTTTAAATTGCACTTGTAGATACCACGAGACGATAAGACTTTGGGGAGCAACGAGAATGCCTGAGAATTTTGAAATCAACAATTTTGACACAAAAAAGAAAAACTCTCCAGGTTCGGTCAGACCGACGGCAATGGCGCGTCGAGGCCGGATGGTATCTGTGATCGAACCGGCTAAAGCGAAAATGTCGGATCGATTCGAAAAACTTTGGAGAAACGATGAAATTTTTATATTTTGCTCAAAATTCTTTCATAAGCATCCAAATAAACATACTTGGAGCATTTTGAACTTATAGAGCCTTTTGAAATCCAATTTTCAAATGGTTTTTATGAATTAAGCTTTGATTTTGCAAATGAAACCATATTTTCAAGATTTTTCACTGAAAGAGCCAAATTGAGCAAATGAAGATATTTTAGACATCTAATTTTATGTATGAGTCATAAATACCATTATGTACCTATTCATGTGAATAATTTAGGCTCAAGTGGCTAAACTCACTTAAGTGCTAGAAAGTGACCTTTATGGTCAAGCCGGTATTATGGACGAGTTTCAAAATCAAATAACTTTTGATAAGTTGGTCTTTTGAAAATAATTTGAATACGAAAAAAGTTTAGAATAACCAACTCTAGGATTTTACTTTTGGGACAAATGTCAAATTCCTTTTAGAATATATTTTACACAAAAATCTAGTTTATGTTAAAAACAAGATTCTAGAATCTAGAATTTTGGATAGAAACTCATTTTTATTAGAAATAGCTTTTTCTTAAGCCAAAACCTTTGGGAAACCTTTGAAATACATTTGTATATATTTTGCCACTAGTTTTTCAAAGGATATACTAATAATTTAAAAATTTTAACTTTTGGCTAAATGACTCAATTTTGAGAAACATTACTAGCACTTAATTAATTTGGGCATACTTAGGGATGTGATATACATGTGAATGACTTAGCACTCCCCCTTAATGTGCCACTACCAACTTGCTCAAGATTTGAATAATCAAGATTAAGCACAAGAGCAAGAACACCATTTTATAAGATTTTCATGAATGCAACCTACACAAGGTAAAAAGGGCTAGATACTTCAATGTAAATACTTGTTACCGTGATGGCATTAGTTCTTGATATGAAATGACAATCCTTAAGCTTGGCTCCAAATTGACATATGGTGGAATCCACCTCTTCATGAATAAGCCAAACCTCCAATGCATCTCCAAGTACTTATTTAAGCATTCAAGCACATTTTGGTACCCAAAACTTGGTTGGGTCCATGAATGTTAGTCACAATAGATTTGGGCACCCAAATGGCCCTAGCATTTGTTTTATGTAAACTAACATTCCTAGCAAACACATTGCCATATTTATCCTTCCTAAGCAAATAGTGATCATTATAGATAATGGGCTTAGGAGTGATACCTTTGGGACATTCCTTACTAAAGTGTCCCTTTTCCCGGCAATTGTAGCAAGTTGGGCTTTTGCTTCCACGACTTGTCTTCTTATCTTGCTCATTGTCGGCTTGCCTCTTTATTGAATGTCTTGGCTTGACATCCTTTTGATTTGGGCACAACGAGGTAATGTGACCATTCTTCTTGTATCCAAAGCACTTGATATTGTTGAATTGTCTTCCACATTGCTTTGGGTTGCTTTTCATCTTTTTCTTAGAGGTGAAACCAAGTCCTCCCTTGTCAATTTTCTTGTTAGGCCACACGGAGGAAAGGTGTCCCTTTTTATGGCAATCAAAGCACTTACATTCTTCGTGTGTCTTGCATTGTGCCTTGTCTTGCTATTCTCCCTCTTCTGGGGAGTGAAGCCAATTCCACTCTTGTCATTCACATTTTGTTGCTTGCTTAATATTTCATCAAGAGTGGCATTTCCTTTGTAGCTTTTATCCAAGTCATTTTTCAAATTTGCGACTTGGGCCTTGAGCTTTTTGTTTTCCTCTACAATATTAGTATCAACAAGCATAGAGGAAATAGGAGCATCTATTTGAGAGCAACAGGGAAGATTATCCAAATCATCACAAGAGGTGGATATGCTAACCTTAGATGAAATGCAAGGGCTAGAAGCAATGCATAACAAATCATCTAATAAATTACATGTAATGCCTATATCCACCTTGGAACTAGTGAATTCCTTGAGAAGGAGAGACTCATGTTCTTCTTTTAGCATATCAAAATTATTTTGAAGAGAGATATGTTCTTTCTTCAAAACTTTGAATTTTGTTTTCTCTTTCCCAAAATATTCATTTAGCTCCTCTAGCATATCCATTAACTCATCATATGAAGGACTATCATCATTATTTACCTCATCATTACCTTTTGCCATGAAGCATGTATGCATGTCAAATAGTGATGGAGCTTCATTTTCATTTGAGAAGTTTGATGGGTCATCCTTTATTGCTAGCACGACAAAATGTCTTCCTTTGTCATCTTTCTTCTTTATTGATGATGATTTGGGCTCTTCTTCATCTTCTTATCCATAAGGACATTTTGAGGCAATATGTCCCTTTCTTTGACAATTGTAGCACCTTAGGGTCTTGTGGTACTCATTACTTGAAGATGTTCTTGAGCCTTTGTGTGAGTCACGTCTCTTCATGATATCTTCCATTTTCTTCATGAGAGTGACCAAATCTTCTTTGTCCTCATCATCTTCCTCATCTTGGTCCTCTTCTTCACTTGAATCATATTTAGCTTTGAAGGCGTGAATTCTTTTGCTTGAAGTTGAGGTCATCTTATTGAGCTCATTCTTGTCCTTCTTGTACATCTCATTTGTAATGAGATTGTCCAAA
The DNA here is from genome assembly GCA_036346255.1 of Ampelocalamus luodianensis. Lineage (NCBI taxonomy): Eukaryota > Viridiplantae > Streptophyta > Magnoliopsida > Poales > Poaceae > Ampelocalamus > Ampelocalamus luodianensis. The sequence goes on along the minus strand of CM070638.1, from coordinate 36,947,965 downwards.
AGAGCGGTAGGAGTCATCCTTGGCAATTCCGATGAATTGAGAAATAAAGTCACCAAGGTCTCATATTTCTCCGGTAAAACCCTAAGCATCTTGCGCACAATATCAAAATCGGTTAAATCATAAGATAAGCCTTTGAGCTCATTTACTATGTTGATCATTCTAGAATACATCTCATTGATATTCTCATGAGACAACATAGTAAATGACTCATATTTGAGCTTTAACATATGCAATTTAGGTTCTTTAACCGTAGAGGTTCCCTCATGAATTTCCATGAGAGTTGTCCAAACATCATGAGCATTTTCAAGATTGCTTACTCTATTGAACTCCTCTACACTCAAAGCGCTATAGAGAGCATTTAAAGCTTAAGCATCGTGTCGCAAGTTTTGCTCTTCCCTTTGAGTGGGGTTTTGTAGATCAATTGGAGTAGCAAAACCCGCGTCAACAATTCTTCATATGTTTTGGCCTATGGCCTTAAAATAGATGGTCATTCTAATTTTCCAATAAGCATAATTTGAACCATCAAAGTGTGGTGCTCTACCGATGGAGAAACCCTCACTAGCCATCCTTTACTCTCTAGACGGTTAAGCCTAAAAAATGAGACACCAAGCTATGATACCACTTGTAAGATCGAGGAGGCCGACTAGAGGGGGAGTAAATAGGCGTTTTAAAACTTCTATGCGCTAAAATCGATTTCTAATGTGGAAGCTAATACAAATACGGTTTTGCATAATTAAAGCCTAAATCAACTAGGTTCAACTAAGTGCACCAACAATACAAGTCTATTGAATAAACAATCAAGCATGGACTTGTAAGCAATTTCAATTTAAGCAATGTAAAAGATACTATTGCAATCATACACAATGAATGTAAATGCGATAATAAGGCTCAAGAATGCAAACCACGATGACACGATGAAGTTTTTCCCGTGGTGTTCGGAGACTTGCCGGTCTCCCCTAATCCACGTTGAGGTAAGTCCAACCGCTTGAACCAGTTCTCACAACACGAACCAACAACTCAATCCACTAGGGGTTGCTCTTCCTCCACTCCGGAGATAGTGAGCACAAACCACTCACAACCGCTCGGGTCTTCTCACAACCTCCGTTGAGAAGATCACCGACGCACGACTCCTCCACGCCGTCTAGGTGTCGGCAAACACCAAGAGTAATAAATCTTAGACTCTCACTTGACCTAATCAAGTGTCTAAGCTCAATGGATACACAATCCACTACCTAATTGCAACACATGCACTTAGGGTTTGCTCTCTAACCTCACTTAGTGCAACACATGCACTCAAGAGTATGAGAGGCTTGCTCTTAGCTCAAAGGAACTCAATAGGGCACTAGCAACTATCCCTCACAGGGCCAAGGTGGGTATTTATAGCCCACACACAAAAACTAGCCGTTGGGACGAAGTTTGCTGAAAAATCAGCAGGGCCGGTCAGATCGCAGGCACTCGACCGGTCAGACCGCACCCCCTCCAACGGTCAGAAAACTAGTCGTTGGGGCACATCCGGTCTGACCGCCAACCATCGGCGGTCGGGCCGCAAGGCCGATCGGACCGCTCTCGACCGTCGGTCGATGCACGGTGAAACTAAAATCCGCTCTGGAAAAAGGCGGCGGGTCCTTGACCGGAGTCGGTCGAACGCTCGACCAACTTCGAAAAATGTCGCTCTCTGGAAAAACTTGACCGTGGTGATTATCCGTGAGTCCGGTCAATCCGGCCATACAACTCCGGGCAGACCGCACCAGAGATCAACTCAGGATTTTGTATTTCTTTTTCAACTTAAATTTGCAAAACATATTTGCAAAAGATATGAAATGCAAACAAGGCATGTAAGCAAGATTCTAAACAAGTTGCAAAACACATTTGCCAACTTTTAGAATCAAACCACAAAATGCACTCCGCTTAAACTCAATTTGCAAAACACATTTGCCAAATTGACGCGCGAAGCAAACAATGATAGAAGCGAGATTCTCAACAAGTTGCAAAACACATTTGCCAACTTTTAGAATCAACGCTACAAGGAATAAGGTACATGAACTTAAACCGTTTGCAAAACACATTCGCAAACTAAAGTCACATGCTACAAGGATTATCCATGAGCCTCAACTATTTGCAAAATACATTCGCAAATATTGGCAACATGTTAAAGTGAGCCAGATCAAACACAATGAGCTATCAACACATGACTAACTCAAGCTATTAGTCAAGACCCCTCTTAATAGTATGGCATCCTATACTAGCAATCCGGTCTTCCAACCAAACACCAAGACCGGTAAAAAGTCTAAGAACAAATCCTTAGCCCTAGCTAGCCATACCTTTGCCTTGCGCAACCACTTGAAGCTTGATGACGCACATCCTCACTTCAAGTCCGGGTTCTTGACTTGAAAGCACATCAACACATGATGGCTTGAATATCATCAACACATGATGATCTTCTTCACTTCGGGATCTTGTCTTGGGCATCATCAACACATGATGATCTTCTTTGTCCCGAGTCTTGATATGTATCAATACATGATGCATCCTTTACTCCAAGCTCTTTACTTGATGATGATCAACTTATGATGTCATCCAAAGTCTTCATCATTTATGGAACATAACCTATTTCACCAACTCATGGAAAATGTTAGTCCACATGATGATTGTCATTAATTACCAAAATACTCCATTAACACATAATGGCGGGTTTAGATTCTTCACAAGGTCTACAGTGGTGATGACTCCAGTGGCAAGGCTCTCTGCCGCAGTGAGGTCTCCGGCTACACCAATTGCCCTTGTTAGTACCTGTAACAGCCCAATTTTCAATTTCAGTAAAATTTAAAAATTTATTTATGTTTGTGGTTTTTCCTGAATTTTCAAAAGCTTTTTATAAATATTTTAAAGCTAAAACAAATTTATTTACAAAATTAAAAGCCAAAAAATAGTTGGAAATAATTTTATTAAGTCCAGAATGAGTATGGGAATTTCTGTGAATTTTTCCATAATTTTTGGAAGTATTTTGCTATTTTCTAAAGCCTAAATGAATTAACAGAATTAAAACAATTGAGAAATCAAAAAGAAAATCAAAATTCAGTTTGGGCCGAAACCCACCGGCTCCGGCCCAAACCTTCGCGCACGCGGCCCACCGGCCCGCGCTCGCCGCACCCGCCTCTCATCTTCCCCCACCGTCCGATTTAAATCGGACGGCTACTAGTTACCCACGCCTCTGCTTCTCTTCTGACCGTTGGATCATGCAAGCGGTCAAGATCTTCCACAACAACCGCGCGGTCGAATGCCATCATCAACGTGAGCGCACGATCTTAATCCAACGGCGCGCCAAACGCGCCTTACCGCTTCGCTCGGTCTAATCTCAACCATTGGATCTTAATCCAATGGTTGCGCCAAAGTCACTTATCGCCGCGAGTCTAATCTCGGCCGTCGTTGAAAATCGGAGGGCCACGAGTCGTCGTCTTCCTCGCCTTCTTCTTCGCAGCGCGCGTGAAACCGCCGCCATGACCAAGTCTTGGAGCTCCGTGTTCCTCGCGATGCTTCGCTCTTTCATCGGGCAATCGTGCGCAGCGGCTCGCCATGTCACACCGCACCCACTTCCCCTCAACCCTTTATCTTCATGCACGTTTTGCGAAACCGCGCCGCACCAAAACCGCCGCGCCACGACCTCCACCACCCCACGCGCCTCGAACCTTCCGGCGCCTATAAAGGAGCCCCTTGAGCCCTTCTCCTCCTCAACCATTCCCCACTCACTCTCTCTCCCCCGCCGCGAGCTCGTCGTATTCCGAGGTTTCGTCGCCGCCAGGCTGCACGTTGCCGTCGCCAATTCCGTCGCCGTCGTCCACGCCGCGTCCTCACCGCCGTCACCATCAGCGTCGCCTCGACCTCGCGGCCCGGCGCGCAACCGTTCACCGTGGGGACCATCGCAGCGCCTTCTTCACCGACGACCCAGTCGCACCGCCGCTCGAGCTCGTCGCCGACGACCTTTCCGTCGCATTTTCTCGCAACCTCGGTGAGCACCACGTTCAGCATCGTCCACTCTTCCTTTTGGTATCAATCACACCTCTCGCCGAGACCTCTAGCGCCGGCGAGGTGATTGCCGAGCCGCCGCCGGCGTCGCACTGACGTGGCCGCCACCGTGGAGGCACGTGTACGCCACCTGGGCGCCATCTCAGCAACACGGCCCGCGTGGCGCCGTGTCAGCGCCCACGCACACACCCACGTGGCCGGTCCACCGTGCCGTTTCTTCCAAAGTTCGGTGGGCTAGGTCCACCTTGAACCGGCCCACTGACATGTGGGGCCCGCATGTCAGAAATCTTTTAAATCTTTTAATTTCGAAAATCCCACAAGGCGTCGGCATTGCGCAATAAATGGATTTTCGTAGGAAATAATTCGGAAATTCAATAAAATCTCAGATTTAGATATAAACTTCAGAAATTCATAACTTTTGCATTTGAACTCCAAATTGGGTGATTCAAATTGCAAAATTTATATAAAATTATAATCTAGCTAACTAAACCAAAATATTTCAGTTTGGAGTTGATTTGAACTATGTTTTTGAATTTATTTGAATTTGCATATTGATTTTGTCGTATTTTCGCGTATAGAATTTGACGACTCCGGAGAGTTCGATCAATCTGAAGATTTAGAATTCCAAGACATCGACCAAGGCAAGTTACACCATTGACCATATTGCCCCTATTATTTTAAGTTATTTACAGTTTTTAAATTCCTTATTGCATGCATATGTTGTTATAAATATTTTAATATCCTGTTTTACATATAGTTAATTCCATATGTTATTGTATGGCCAAATTTGAATGTTGTATCTGACTACCTTGATACCATAGGCAAGATATTACCAAAATTCAAATATATGCTTAGCCAAGCTTAGTCCACATTTACAGAATTTGGGAGGGTTTACACCAGATTTCTACAAATTGTTTTCAAACTTGATATTGTGGTATTGTTTTACCACATGAGTTTATAAATGAAGTTTTTTTATTCAAAATAAAACCAAAATGGGTTTGGACTTGGGCGAAATGGTCGGAATGGAGGGTGCAGGTTTATGCACGGGTTTGATCTGGTTAAGATCAAGGCCCATGGGTTGAAGGAATGACGCCCAAGTCAATTGAGGACCGGTCTTTGAGCCGCTTATTGCTATGCCATAACGTACCACCACATGTCCTGTATGGGCAGGATTTGGCTAACTAATTTGTGATATCCTAGTATATTTATGTCATGTGATTTTGTGGGTGTCGGTTAGACGTTTTATTCCCACTTGGCGCAAGAGGGCTTCCGGAGGGCAGTCATCAAAGGCGAAACCTTAGCGGGCATGAATGTACTAGGATAAAACATTGTAAAGGCCTCATGGTAATTGCTCACCACACGCCTTGGAGCGTGAATTGGCGACATAACGAGCATGTCACCTCGTGTGGGTAAAGTTGTACCAACTCTGCGAGTAGAAACTATTCGAATAGCGCGTCATGGTCATGGACATGCTAGCGGGGCCACTTAAAGTTAGTATTGTTTTTGGTTTTAAATGCTTTATTAAATGTTGAGGATGGTTAATCCTTATGACAATTTAGGCGGAAGCCAAGTGTTAGGAGGATCCTTCACTTTATCATTGGAGGTTATCCACATTTTATCATTGTCATTTCAAAATATGATTTTATCTATAGTATAAAAATTGCCTTAGAGATTACTATGCTTATTCAAACTGAAAATGTTGTTTATGCAAAACAACTCTGCCATACTCACTTGTTTCCTTATGCATGCATTTAAATTCAATATTGGTGTGACTTGCGAGCACGGTAGTAGTGCTCACTCTTCTGAATAAATCTTATTCGGAGAAGACTACTATATTGACGGTGAGGACCGGACGAGTAGGCCTTCCGACCCAGGGCGATTGCACGTGGCGCATCGTGTGGCTCCCACTATTATGTTATTTCCATTTGTGTTTATCATTTGACATTTGATGTTATTATTCGAGACTCATTTGTATTAAACAGTTATTTATTTAATGCCATTTACGTTTCGTGATATGAATGTGATATTCATTTTTGTGAGGCTGTACATCGGAAATCTGGGTGGTGTTTGAACACAGAGAATTCGGGATCCTTCGTTCCCGGGTTCGACAGTACCCCTAATGGTGAGACCATCACTTCTTCTTTGCTTCATAGTAAGCCATTTTTATGATCTCCAACCTTCCTTTGGTTGAGGTTCTAAGTGCTGCCTAAAGGATTTGATCTTCGAGGATGGAGCAGCAACTTGGGTAAATAAACTAGAACAACAACTTGGATTTGATCACTCCTTCTTTCTGTGAATGTAGTTACCCTACTTGTGATGCATTATGTGAAGCTCTCTTGCTCATGTGAAGATATTCATCTAGTTAACTTGGTGTTTGCCTCTTGTGTTACAATGTAACGGACGACCAAAATCTCCCAGGACCACATAGGAGGTCTTCACCCAGGAGATCCAACCAGAAAACCTAGGTCACAAGTTCACCCAAGAGGTCCAACAAAACCACCCAGGACACCTTGTAAGACCACCAGGAGGACTGAGAGTGGCCATGAGGCATAGGATCACCCCAAGATCATGACCAGCCTAAGGGAGGTCATGGGGCAAGGGATCATCCTAGGCCCTCTGTGCAATTGAGCTAGTCCCAAGGATCAATAGCTAGCTCCTCACAGTGTACAAAAGTGGTAACATACATCAAACGTAGACTTTATTCATAACAAAGAAGTTGATTAAAAGAGGGCTTACAAGCCAGCACATAAAACATAGCGGAAGAATAAACAACAGGGCACCCGATACACCACAGGCAATCGCCTGGAGGCGCATCCTAGTCAGCCAGGACCACTTGGTCCATCGCGCAGCTCACCACGGGCTCTCTTCCCTGCTAAAAACATCATCAAGCAAGAGTGAGCACAAAAACCGTGCTCGCAAGTCACACACGTGAAATAATCAAGATGACATGCATACATGAATAATCAAAGGAAGGCATAATATGATTGATTTGCATAAAGCCAAGTTTCTTTCAATTACATATACTAAGTTCCAAGGCAATTACATAATAGCTAAAATTCATTTTCTCAAATCAATTTTACAGTTGGATAACATTCATCATCAAGTGATGAAGGATACCCTCCTGTCACAAGGCTCCCATTGGATAGAGATCCAAAACAGAATTATTAAATCCTTTTGAAAACAAAACCAACATCTAACTCTGAGTGGCATCGCTAGCACGTCCATGACCACGGACACGGCTATTCGAATAGTTTTACACTCTGCAGAAGTTGCACACTTTACCCACATGACATGATTTCTCTAGTTTGTTCGGCATCCATCGATGCCACCTCTCACTACCGAAGGTAAGAGGTCTAGAGCTCATGACAAGGCCTTTAGAATGCTTCATTCCACCGCAGCCCCTCCTCGCTAAGATTTCGCTTCCATTGGATACAAACCCACCGGAAAAGCCCCCTCTTGCGCCAAGTGGGTAATATAGTCATGAAAGACAGCCATAAAAGACTCCACATACCAACAGGAACAACTACGATGGAACTCTGCAAATTAATCAGTCAAGTCCTACTCCCCATACTAAGGACATGTGGTTGCACGGTAAGGCGTAGCCCATTATAGGCATAGCATGGGACGCTTAAAGACAGGTCCTTATCTGACCAGGACGACTTCCACAAGACCCTTGAGCCTCAACTCTACCCAAGTTGTGCTCGTGCATGGACATGCACCAACCAGATACCCAATTCGCCCTAGTCCAAACCATTTTTCTTTGCTTTATTTTTCAACGACATTTTCAAACCTCCATGACAACCCAATGTCACAGCTAAACATTTTAAGCAGCAGTTAGTCATTTAAAGCAAAACTTCCCAAAATCAAATACTTTTGGTCTAAGCATAACTAAGCATCCAATTTTCAGAAGATCCTGGTTCACACTTATTGCACCAACCAGGTTTTACCTAAAGTGACAACATGTTTGGTTCAGGTCAAAAGTGGCTATACAAAGGTTTAGGCATAACTATGAACTTAAAGACAGGTATTGAAATAAGTAGGTAAAATAAGCATGCAGTAACACTTGAAATAATAGGTGCAGTATGGTCAAGGGTGTAACTTGCCTTGCTCACAATCCTGTGGGTCTTCCTCTTTAGAGCCTTCAGAAACACTGGTGTCGTCGCAATCTACACGGGAAACAGAGAAACTCAACAAAGACCAAATAAAGAACCAAAAAACTTCGAAAGGAACTTAAAAATCCAACAAAAAATACATAGCACTTGAACGGGTTCTTCAACATAAAGGTTTCATTTACAGGAGGAGGTCCATGGATACAAGGTGGTCTTTAGGAGAGGACCCTTAAGGGTGGTCTTTGTAAAAGCCCACAAGGGTGGTCTTTGCCAAGGGACCACATGGTTGTCCTACAAAGAACACAACTACATGGTGTAGTCATAGAAACAAACGAAAGAACAAGGTATGAAAGAACTTACCAAAGCTGAGAACAAGTTTGAGGACAAGATGAAGGAGCTGGTCTAATAATTGGATGGCAATCTAGCGCGTGATGGCGGCGAGGACGTCGCAGAAGCTCCGGTGGAATCGCCGACGGTATGGCGGCGACGACCCAAACTTCAACGGAGTTCTTGATGGCAGGGTTTCCACGGAACAACTGGGCAAGAGCAAAAATGCTAAGTGTAAAACAAGTAGCGACGAAGGCTTACTGGTAAGTATAAGAGACGGGCCAAAGGTAGATGACGAGATAAGATAGGGTACGACCATCCTTAGTAAAGAAATATTAGTACCGAGTTTGATGTGAAGAGATGGGACAAGGGGAGAAAACAAGGCGCCACGTAGGTGACCACATTCAGTGCAAGCAACCACGTATATGGCTGTATTTAATGCGACACATCAGGCATTAAATGCACAAGGTACTTTCGTGGCGGAGGGAAAATAAGGATGAGCAGGACTGGCAAGTGGGGCCAGTCAACTTAGAAACAACCTGGTCAAAAAGGGGTGGTCACATCCCTTAAGGCGAGGTCGTGACCAAAGAAGGAGGTCTTGACCACCAAGGTGGTCTTTACAAAAGTCCAGAGGTCCTGGCGGTTAGGATCTCACAAGGGGAGGTCCTAACGGTCAAGATCAAAGCAGAGGGAGGTGCTGGCGGTTAAGATCTCACAAGGGGAGGTTCTAACGGCCAAGATTAAAGCGGAGGGAGGTCCTAACGAACACCAGGAGGTTCAAATAATAGAGATTAAAAGGATGTTAACAAAAGAGAGATCCAGAGAATTCAAAACCAAATGAAGGCCTGGACATGGGGACACGTCCAAGCCAGAGGGAGGTCTGAGCCACAAAGAAGGCCCAACCCTCAGAGATCACAAGGGAGGGGCAGCTCCCGAACCAGCCCAACACAAAGAAGTCCAAGCTGGATTAGTGGAATCTTTTCTTAAGCATTTAAAGCTCTTTCAAAATCTCAAGTTAAGCTTGAACTCTCATCAAAACCAAATGGTTCTATTTTATTTTGAAAATTCTAGAAAGGTTTAGAAAATCAGGGTGTTACATACAACTTGTAGGAGTCAATTCTTGATATGGTATGACAGTGGATAGTAGGTTGATGCTGTGCTATTCGATTTTAGCTTCACAATTTGGTTTAGGCATTTTGGAGTTTACCTCTACAATTTGGTCTAGGAACAACCTTGTAGTGCTTGAATTAGTTCTGATTTTTATGAATGATGGTCTTGTCTATGCCCATCTACCTGTGTTTCATCATAACTTGTTAGTTGCAGGAGGCCTGTTAATTCCTATTTGAAGCAATTTTCTGGTACAATCTGGATGGCCTAGTGATTGCTTTTATGTGCATTATATTTTATTATTCATAATTGATATTGGGTTGGGCATGATAGCATTGTAGATATGTAGCCCGTAGTTTCTAACTTCATGCGTTAATCCTGGGTTATATAGTAAAATGTTATGCTTCAGTTTTAGGCGATGATGTGATTTTTATAGTAGTGTCAACTATCTACTTTATTGATCTATCAATTTATTGAAGAACAAGTGACTCCCGACACTATGAACATCCAAAGCAACAACCCAGAAAGTATCCAGTGACTGATTTGTTCTTATCTCAAGTCAGAGATGCAACCTCTGAATACCTGATCAAGTAGAATATTGTTGCTTGTTATATATCGGTGCACTATTGGTGAATCCTTGATCAAGCCGAATAGCTTCACAAAGTTTCGACGTCGAATCTATAAAGTTCTAATCTTTTTTCATTATCTTTTTGAGTAAAAGCCTAAGTCTTTTTAAATAATCTTTTCCCCAATGTTCCTTTGTAGTCATTGCTATTGATACCGAAGTGCGTGAGGACGAATAAAGTGATGAAGAGGACGCGAAGATTGTGTTGATGTTGGGATCTCACTTGTTGAAGGTGGAAGAAAGTTCAGGTCTAAGGCTTGGAGAGAATATGTGCTTGTTAGTGTCAAGCGAGTAGTTATAAAGGGACAATACAAGTATTGCAATGCAAAGATTAGTGCTAAACATGGGGTGGGAACAAGTGCTTTGCGCAATCATTTTCTAGTAGGAGAGAAATCTTGATTGCCTTCTCTAGGACTTGTCTTGCTGCCGGACTGCCTTTTGTAGTTTTATTTTCTGATATGAGATGTGAGCACATGGAAATATGAGATGTGAGACCAGATCTTAACTGCAACTTGCAAGTAGTTATATGTTTTTTTTCTGATAAATGTCTGATGATGCCTCGACTCTGAGTCTCTGTGATGCCCTTCATTCTTGGGACTATCTTAAGTAAATGCAAGTTGAAGACCGTAGTTGTTAAAGGCACACGATTCTTCTGGTGATTTAATAATTACTAAAAATTATATTATCATATGGGTATTTACTAATGTGGATCATGCCAACCTTGATCCATTAATTTTCTTGTTGTTTCTGTTTTATTGTTCTGTGCTTAACATAAAAAAGCTGAACTTGAATAATCTTTCTATGTTGATTTTTGGTACGATTCCATTTTACCTACCTGTTGATTGATATACATATTAGTAAATAGTACACAATCTGATATTGTTTTTTCTTTTGGCTCTTGTGCAACTACTTGGTGTCCAAGGTCCCTTTGCTAAGCATGTCCCTAGGAAGGCATTTCTGGCTATCTCGGTTGAAGCTACTATGTAGAGTCTAATTTTGCCATCCCCTCCAACCTCTACTAAATGGAACTCACGAGATTTTGCTTTAGCTAGTCTAATTTTGCATGATAGAATAAGTAATGGTTGTGGGTTGCAATATGATCTATTTCTACAATAGTTCCCTCTGTTGAGCCATGATTCTTGCAAAGTTCTTTGATGCTTGAGCTATTTTTATCCATTTCTCAAACATATCAGAATTTGCCTATGTTCAATCCTTAATGTTTGCAATCAGAAACTATGATTCCTCATAATACGAGTTGTTCACCCAATTATTTTACACTAGGTCAGGGAGCGACCCTCATAAACAAAAGGATACACTAGGCCGGGAGGAACACAACATGGGCGATCCATGACCTAAGCTCGCCTCGGGCTGTGAGTTAGGATAGGGTTGCTCGAACCGAACCATTCCAACTTTTACACAATCTCGTTCACATCAATGGAAGTCCTATGTGACAGATTGAAGAGCGAACTGACTTCACACCGTTCTACCGCCCGAACGCAACGAAGATAACAGCCCGAATGCAATGGAAATAACCACGGCAACCAAATCTTGATCTAGCATCCCCGCCATGCACGGAGGATACTTTGCATGGTCCGCATCGTGTTTATTGTTTGAAGTAAAAGCTTCATTCAAAGATTATAATAGAGTTTTAGATGACAAAGCAATTACTCTTCTTCCTCTGCCTTCTATGAGGCCTGCAAACATAGCTGTATTAGGATTGTAATATTCTTCAGGAAACAGGTTTTATTGTGAGTTTCACTATAGGATGGTAAGGCCAGACCTGGCCAAATGGGCGACCCGGCCCGGTACGGCAAGGGCACGATCGGGTACGACCCATTCTGGCCTGGCTGTTAGATGGGCCGTGTCGTGCCAGCCCACTAGCTGGGGTGGCGGCCCAGGCACGACCCGTTGGCCGTTCGTGTCGTGCTGGAATGGCACGAGCTCGTTTAGCCCATCGGGTCAAATTGGCCCGTTTGGGCCGAAAAAATGAAAAAAATTCAAAAGAAACCAAAAAAATCTAGAAAAAAATCCAGAAAAAATAGAAAAATATGTAGAATTCAAAAGTTGACATGAAAATTGAAAAAAAATGAGATAATCATATTGAAAATGTAATAAAGAGCTTTATTTATGTCCAACTAGCTGTCTCGTTAAAACCTTCGCCAAGTAAAAACTCAAAATGAGAAAACCTTGGCAAAGGAAAAAGGGTACAACCTATAGCTCTACATACATAATACATCATTGTTCTATGTGTCGGTGCTACTGTCATTGTCTAAGTATAGATTTTTGAACACCTCCGACAACTCTGGATTTTCCACAGAGTGTTGTGTTCGTGAATCAGCTTATTCCCAAGTCCTTTACAGTTAGAAGGATCTCCACCATCTCATTTGTGAGACTTGTTCTTCTCTCCTCCAATATTCTTCCAAAAAGACTAAAAGAAGACTGAGAGGAAATCGTAGAGACAAAACAGTTAACACATCATGTGCAAGTATGGATAGCACATGATATGTTAACTTATGGGCTTGCCACCATTGCAAGATGTTGAAGCCTTCTGACTTGAAATTCACCGTATCGCTGTCCAGATAGGTGGATAGTTCCCCACTCCTTGTGGGTCTTGGTTGAGCAGGCGATGGTGTAGAAGAAGAAGACCTGGACTTGGACCTGGAGGAAGAGGCACCGAAGATTGTGCCCCACATATTTATCTTTCCACTCTAGGTGGGGGCTACTGGAGGTCATTACGCGCGGACTCTCTGGAACTTATTTTTATAACTTTGGTAAACCTCATATAACCGAGAGCGAACTTCTGCAAAATAGTCAGTATAGTCTAGCCCCGTAGTATCACTAAGAAGATCAAGTATAGTACCAAATGTATCAATTTTAGCCCTAGGATTTAAAACTAAGTCATTTTCATATATTTTTAATTGAGTAGCAATCCGTAAAATAGTATGCACAATGATAGGAGATGTTGGATAGTAGACAACGGACAAAGCAATAGTTGTTTCATAAAAAATTTCTAAAAATGATAGTATCTTCTCAGTAACGAACCAATGTTGCTTTGTTAATAGTATACTACCGTCAGTGCTATGATAGTACGTTTGAATAAAAACAAAAAAGTGCTCTTGTATGTTAAAAGATTCTTAAGCATGAGGTAAGTAGAGTTCCACCTTACCTCCATATCCAAATCGAACTTTCTTGGATGTACACCCATCGCCCTGCAGAAGTTCTTATATCATGCTATTTTTATGTTAGAATTATTCAACAAAGAAATCACATCGCGAAAAGCTTTAATATACGGACTCAACCTCTTCAAATGTAACATCCCAATTCTTGGCTTGTGTTTCAAATGTAAGAAAATGTGAGAAAATTAAACTTTTCTTACATCTTGTTGTTGTTTGAATGTTCTGAAAATTCCTGTAAAGGAATTATGGAAAATTCAAAATCACAAGCCTCTTTTAACCTAAGTCTTGACCCTTTGAATTTTTTTTTGGATAATCTTATGATCATCCTCTGAAAATATTTTTCCTTGGTTCTAGGGATGTTGTGTGACTCCTCTGAAAAATTTCACAATTTTTAAATATTGTTTGAATATTTTAAGAGGCCAGTCAAACTAGTTTGACTTTGGGGTCAAACCCTAGATCAATACATTAAGAAATTTTTGGAGAAACATTCCCTTCATAAAAACCTCTAAAGATTTTATACAAGGTACATCCAGGAGTTGGGAACCTCCTGTAAACATTTTGGAATTTTTGGAGTTAGTTTGCTCCATTTAAAAATTCCCCAAAGTTTCTGTTCTATTTCAAACCCTAGTCAAAGTCACTGTTGGGTTCGAGTCAGACTCTAGCCTCACGGTTGAACCCAACCTCCTAACTGCACTCGGGCGCGGTCGTTTGGGCGTGTTCCTTTTGGGCCATTGGATTTCATTTCAACGCTCCAGATTGAATGTGCCGTTCGGACCGTCCAAACATCACATTCAATCTCAGCCGCCCATTTTGGATCCAACCGCTGCAGAGTTTGGGTCCGTGCCTGTGGTTGGACTCAACCCACTCGCTAGTTTTGGTTCGAGCCGCTTTGGCTTGTGTCGCTGACAGGTGGGCCCTCAAGGTCTTGGTCATCATCTTCAACCTCTGGCTCACGTGAGTACGACAGGACAGGGCATGGAGGAGAGCCCTTTGTCAACTTCGTGTGTCACCTTCAACGGCTCCTTGTCCCTAGCATTTAATGCCGTTAGTGAGTTTTCGCCCTCATGGTCATCTTTCTCAGCTGCCCCCAACCTCTCCAGCTCGTCCTTGACAGTGCGTGAACTGAGCTCACCCGTGAGCCTCGTTTTCGCATTGCCATTGGCCTTTGGCTATAAAAAGCCCTTGGGCTCCTCCTGGTGTTCCTTTACAGCACCACCTTGGCTCCCTTAGCTTCCTCTCTGTTCTTGGAGCTCAAACCTCAGAGATCCTCAAATCGCCATTATCGGCCGTGAAGGACCTCCTCCATCGCCAGCGCTCTAGTGGTTCTTTTGCCCTTCTTTTCGCATTGCCTTGCGCCTCTCCTCACCTCGATCCTTTCCCCTAATTCAATTTTGGATTGCCTTCGCAGGAATCACCAAAGTTGGATTTTGTTCTGTTGCGGCCGAAGTTCACCCCCTTCGCCCCCAACTCCGGTAAGGACCTCTGTTCTTCAATTGTTTGCTCATGGACCACCTATGAGACCTATTGAAGCTATCCTTACCATTCTTTTCTGTTCTTTTTGTTCAGACCTTCATCTCTGCGTTGTCTTCCCCGTCGCCGGTACTGGTCTTCGTCGCTAGAGCTCCTCTGTGCATCTTTGGATCTCCTCTGTGTTCAAGTAACTTCGTGGTAGTCCCTAAATGTTGTGGCACTCGCTATCTTGGACCGCTGCAGAGCTTTTCGCTGTTTTCGTTTTGGCTGTGCTTTGCACCACCGTCGTTTTCCAGCTCGCCGCCGTTTTAGGCCAGCTCCGCCGTTGAGATCACTTCAGTGAGTTGCACGATGCTATTGCACACTCGTTTCAGCCTTGGGTTTGCGTCGTCGTGGCACGTAGCACCGACGAGCCGCCAGGCAAAGTGTGCTGGACGTAAAAACCCCGTTGTCGAAAGCTACGACCACCCCTTGAACTTTTGCAAAGACCACCCCTGAGGCCACCCTCGGGATCCTCTTTGCAAAAGACCTCCCTTCTTGTAGATCTTAGCTGTCAGGACCTCCCTCAGTTTAGATCTTGACCGTTAGAACCTCCCTGTAACATCCCAATTTTCTGAATTTAAAAAATCTTTTAATAGTTAGTAGGGAGAAAATTCACCATTTGGATTTATTTTATTTAAATTCAAAAGCTTAATATTGGACTTTCCAATCAAAAATATTTAATGTGAATAATTCCAACTTGAACATTAGCCAAAACTATTTTATTTGGGTTATATGTGCTCAGATATATTTTCTAGATTTTTCTAGAATTTTTCTGAGTTCATTTGCTATTTTCTATTGCTTATTTGAATTTCTGGTATTTTCTAAAATAGAAAAGCTATTATTAATCTCAGATAATTCCTTGGGCCTAAACTCATTCCTATTCCAAAACCCCAGCTCGTTTCCCTCCGCATTGACCCAAATCCCGCGAGGCCCGGCTCCGCGCGCTGCGCCTCAAGCGACATGCGAGCCCGCATGTCAGTCTCTCCGCCTCTTCTCTTTCCTTCCGAGCGCCCTGCTTGTTCTCCACCGTTCGATCGAGGATGGACGGTTGGATGTGCACGATCGATTCGGGCTGCCCGAATGTTCCATCGATTTTGGGCGTTCGATCTAGGATGGCGGTCGAGATCCTTGAGTGCCATTTAGTGTGTCGTCGCACACACGCGCGCGCCCGAGCCACCGTCGCCGACAGGTGGGCCCCGACCGCCACGTCATCGTCCGCCCGATTTCTCCGCCGCCGCGCCGTGTCCTTCGCGGACTCGCCTCCTGGGGCTGCCAAGGCCCCGAGGACCTCGTATCCGCACCCCGAGCCTCGCCGCCTCACGAAAACCCTAGCGCCACGAGTTGGCGCGCGAAACCCTAGGCGCCGCCTTTGTCTTCATCTCGGCGAGGAACCTGCGCCACCACCGCCGCGTTCGGCCCTCCTCGTCGCCACGGACCCCATCTTGGGATCGTCGTGTCGCCCGCACCTCGGCACCGCCCTCATCTTCGCCGGAGGACCCCTCCAACGCCGTTGCCGTCGAGCCCGAGCCTCAACCTCCGCTTCGAACTCGCCGCCGACCACCTCCGTCGTCCTCGACCACCCGGAGTTGCACCCAGAGGTTCGCAATAGCGAGAGCTACACGCCGGTACCACTCACCGCCGGTGGATCGCCACCGTTCGCCGTTGTCGTCGGTTTCCGAGCGCCGCCGCTCCTGTTGTCGTCCACGTCACTGCCACCTCGCCGCTAGGTCAGCAACCCCGCCTACGAGTCGCGTGCGTGGCACCCAGTCATCGTCCACGTGCACGCGCGTCGTGGCGATCCACCGTTCAGATCTAGCGGGCTCGGTGAGCACTGGTCTCTGTGAGCCATCTCACTGACATGTGGGTCCCACATGTCAGTAAATTCTTTTTATTTCTTTTAATTCCGAAATCCCTTGCTAATGTCAGCATTGCGCAATAATCCGATTTTTCTGTTAAGAAATAATTCAGAAAATCCAGAAAATCCAAATTAGGGTTTCTTTTAGATTTAAAACTTCCAGAGCTCATAACTTTTGCATCCTAACTCCGATTGAGCTCATTCAAATTTCTAAATTTATCTAAATTCAAGATCTATTTATATGAGATTTTTATTTAATTTTTTGAGCTTGTCTTGACTCTTTTATTTATTTATTTTGTTTATTTGTTTCGTTTGCGAGTAGACGTCGATTCGTCGGGGAATTTCGTTGAAGAAGGAGCACCCCAAGATCAAGACCAGTATATAGACCTTTTCCAAGGCAAGTCATACCTTTGATCATCTTGAACTCAGTTTTCAAATTACTTTGTTTCAAAGTATTGCGTTCTACTTTAATTATTTATTTAAATGGTTTGGGCATAGTTATTATCCAAATTGTTATCACACCTTGGCCTTGTATGTCATAATTCCTTGTCACCCTAGATTGGTTATTAGTTAGTAATATTATAGCACCAACGTGGGTTGGTTAGATGCGAGTACAATTGCTTAGCCATGCTACGAGTCTCACATCTCATGTAAGTTGTAAATATTAAATGTGACTAAGTGACTATGGAACTTTGTGTAAAACTGTGTGCTATGTGTTATTACTTCGTGATGGCATGTGTTGCACTAAAACCAACTGGGTGGTAAAGGATTTGGACTGGGGCAAGTGGTGGAAACTGTGTGATATGGTGGAAGCTGTATGCTTGGGTTTGATAATCTGTGTGGCATAGTTAGAAATTAGAAGTCTTGCCTTGGTCAATTAAGGACTTAACTTTGTGTGCCATTGAACTGAGCCTTACTGTACGACCACATGCCTGGTATGGGACGGGCCTAACTTAGTAAGTTATGGATTCTCGGCATTGATGTTCAGGTGGATAGGTTAGTCTATGTGACAGGGTGGAGGTGTGACTACTTAGTGGTTACATCGCGGGACGGTTCGCCGCATCCCTGTCCAGCGGTGTGTGTTATACTAATTCTATGTGAGTGGTATAGCGGGAAAGCACATCGGGAACGTCAATGTTTGAGATGAAGTTTCCGAACTGTTTTGTTACGATTAGTGCTTGCTACACTAGTTGTATCTTGTGGGTAAAGTGTACAACCTCTGCAGAGTGTTAAACAATCTATTCGAATAGCCGCGTCCGCGGTCATGGACATGCTCGGGGATTTCACACGAGGGGTAGTTTTCATATGGCTATGTGAAATGATCTGTTTAGCTTTGTGTCTTTGTGGAAACAACTGTTAAATTATTATTGTCTATTTGTTTTGAATTATGCTTTCAATCTATTACTTGTATTCAATTGCAAATGTTGCATTTCTGCAAAAGAACCACATAAGCCTTTTCTTTGGAATAAGCCTGCATCTATAAATTGCATTCTGTGGTATGATTTGCGAGTACGATTGTGTACTCACGCTTGTTGTAAAACTTGCGCCAAAACCTACAGAAGAGGAGGAGTCTACGCTTTGCTTTTGAGGAGTTATTTGGAGGTTCTTGATCGTTAAGGTCCGGATCGATCGGTTGCTGTGGTGAATTGGTGGGATCTCTGTTGGAGTTATTTCCGTTCATTCTTTGTTTTATTCTCTGTTAGCGCTGCGTGGCTTAATAAGTGTAAACTCGACCATAAGGTCAAAACCCTTATTTGTTATTCAAACTAATTGTTTACTTTATTTATCGCTTGTGTGGATCGATATTTACCTATGTTAACACTGTGTGCACTAGCGTGATCCTGGACTAGTGCAGTATACACAGAGGGTTTCAGAATCATAATTCTGGGTCCCGACACTCCCTCTATGAGATCTTAGACATTAAGATCTCCCTTCTTTAGGACCACCTTCTGGGTTATCCTTGCAAAAGACCACCCCGTGGTCCTTTTTGCAAAGACCACCCTTGGCTACGACCACTGTCTTGTGGGCCCGCGTACTTTAACTCCTGTGCGTGCGTGTGTAGCACTAAGGTGATTGTGAGCCATCCATTTTTAGATCTGCGCTTTAGATCTTTTGAGGTGCTCGGACCACTTGAAAGCACCCATTCACTGTGGACCGTTCATCTTTAGATCTACGCTCCAGATCTCGTGGGCCGTTTCTACCGTTCGAACGTCACCTTTGATCTGAGCCGTTCCTTTTCAGATTAACGGCCCAGGTTTGTTCGCTTTGAGTTAGTATTAAGAAAACTCAGTATCTTTTATTTGTGAACTGTAAATTGATTTAAAATTTCAAAAGTGTGTAAGTAATTCATTTTAATTCCTTTTTAGATGGTTTAAATTTTGTTAAATCTCTGTTTAATTGAACTTTAACCTAAAAATATGTTTGAACCTTGATCTGTACTAGAATAAATTGTGTAGGTTATATTACCCTGTTTAGTGTTAAATTGTTGCTCTAGAAATTCATTAAGACTTGTAAAATGCATAAGTTTTTCTCTGTAACTCCAAATTGAGCAAACTAAAATGTGTTAGGTTCCTCTGTTAATATGCTTTAGTGTAGAGTAGGTTTTAATTACGTATTTGCCTCTAAAATTAATTTTGTGCTACTTTCATCATTTAGAAAATTCATAAAAAAAATTCATTTTAACTTCAATTGAGGTGAACCAAATTTTGTTGTTCTTAGAATGTCATGCTCTGCCTACCATAAAAATTTTAAGTTCACAAAATTTCTAGAAATTTGTGCAATGAACAGTAACAAAAAGCTATTTAATTTGAATTTTCCAGCAGATTGAAATTGTTTAGGCTATAACTTTTGCATGCTTAATCCAAATCAATTGATTCTTGTTGCTAAATTCATTTAAAATATTGCTCTACCTGATGTGTAAATTTTATGGATTTTGGTTGACTTTGGATTTTTTAGTCTTTTTTTATGCTCGTCGTTTTTTTTGGATTTTCTCGTTTTTGCGATAGGTTCCGAAGAAATTGTTGAGTTCGAGAGTGATCCTCTGCAGCAAGATTGTGATCTCCAGCAAGGCAAGTAGATGTTCCAATTTTATTTGATCATATTGCTCCTATTATTTTCAAAGTCTAGTATCTTGTTTGTAAAGTCTATGTATGCATGTGCTATTTTGCTGTTAAACTATTGTCGATTAGTTGATCCTTTATATGCATAATATATAGGCAAATGTTCATTCTCTACTACTGAGCCTAGGATTATGTCCTCTGTGATTTAGGGTTCGTTGGATGAGCCCTTATCACTTAGCTTAGTCTACGCGTTGTTGTTGCTTAGAAATGCTTAGAATGGTAGAATTGAGCGGTTATCGACTTAGTCGATAACCTTGATCACACAAAAACTTATTATGACTTTATGTCCAGCACCTTGTGCTATGTTAATTTTAGAAACTAAAGCTAAAAATAAATATTTTAGACTTGGGCACAATGGTAAGATGGTGTGCTTTTGGGTGTGAATGGTTGGTGCCCGAGTCAACACGGACCGAATTACTTGCGCCATTGATCTAAACACTTTTGCGTGCTAACCACATGAGAGGGATATATGACCTCTCTTGACTTAGTACTTTGGCGTATGTTGGCTCTGAGTTGTAGGAGGATGTGTTTGTGTGTTGTGGTAAAATGAGGTGGTGTTTATGTGTTGGGTGCACGGGAGTGGAATCCTTTCTAGGTTCTCCACACCGAGGGGTATTGTAGTTGTCCAGGTTGCTTTACCCTATATGGGTAGTTGACTCCCGGCTTTATAATGACTCCGATACAACGTATGGGTTTCTATCCATACGGGTGACTCGTAGTTAATACACAATATTGGAACTGTCTCGTAGGACTTAGCCGTGTCGGCATACCTTTGGAAGTGTGCTTAATCTTGTGACAAAAAGACGGTCTGACATGTGGGTACATTGGCACACCCCTGTAGGGTTAAATCTATTTGAATAGCCTCGTCCTAGGTTATGGACACGCTTGGTTATTTCCCGCAAGAATTAGACTATACGTTTTTACTAAAACTTGATTGGGTGGTACGAATGAAAAATTCGTGCTATGTTGTGGTAGCTACTGGGTTAGTCACTTCTAGGTTGTCATTTATGTTACTTATTGCTATCTCGCTGTTATTTCAACAATTAAAAACAGATTTGACAAATTGCCTTCAATCTATTACATTATTGCAAATGAAAATTGCTTTATGCGTCTAATGAACCATATGACCATCTCCTTTGTTTCAGCTTGCATATAGCTATGTATAGGCTTGTTACTCGTAAGTCTTGTGTCAGAACCCGGGATTAATATCCCAGATCCTCTGTGCATTTCTGAACTAGTCCCATGATCAGTAGCTAGCTCACACAGTAAACAAATATGGTAACAAAATCATATCACAATTTTATTAATAAACAACAGAGTTGATTACAAAGGAGGCTTACAGGCCCACAATAAAATAAACACAGCGGAAGACGAAGATGTAGTAGGGTCCAGTTAATCTGCCATAGGCAATCGACTGGGGAAGCGGCCTAGTCGTCGAGGTCCACATCGGTAGCAAAGTCCTTATCCTCTGAAATTTTGTTTGCATAAAGCAAGTATGAGCACAACTTCCGTGCTCGCAAGTTACACCCGTCAAGTAACAGAATGACATGCATATATGGATGTAACAAGGATGGCTTATTGGTTTATAAAGCAGCATTTTCTTTAAATACTTGTACTAAGTTCCAAAGCAGTTATTTTATACTACAAATCCTTTTGTAAATTCTCAGTTTTATAGTTAGATAACATTCACACATGAGTGGTGAAGGATACCCTCCCATCACATGGCTTCCTACCCAATTCCCATCTGGATAAACCAGTTTTGAAGAAGTCTTTTTCCGACAAAATCATAGTCTAACTTTGAGTAGTTCTGCTAGCATGTCCATAACCGCGTACACGGCTATTCGAATAGTTTTACACTCTGCGAGAGGTTGTGCGACTTTACCCACATGACAAGACTTCTCTAGTTTGTCCAGGCATATATCTATGCCACCGCTCACTACCTTTGGTAGCGGTCTAGAGCACGTGTCGAGGCCTTTACAATGTTCTGTCTTAATGTATTCGTGCGCTAAGGTTTCATTGCCATTGGGTGGCCATCCTCGGAAGCCCCTCTTGCGCCAGATGGGTCTAATATCGACCAACGCCCATACCAACAACATAACACAAACGACACTAAGACATTACAAATTATTTAACCAAGTCCCGCCCATACGTGACATGTGGTGGTGCGGTTAGGCGTAGCATCATGCGCTCGAAGACCGGTCCTTAACTGACTTGGGCAACTTTCCATAAAAACCCCTGGGCCTTAACCCTAACCAGATTAAGCCCGTGCATAAACCTGCACCCACTAATCATCCATTTCGTCCAAGTTCAAACCCATTTTTATTTTATTTTCCAAGTCATTTGTAAAACTCCCATGACACACCAATGTCAAGGGTACAAATTAAACAATAATTGATTGTTGGCTGAAATTCCCCAAAATAAACATGTTTGGTCTATAAGCATGGCTAAGCATAATATTTTCCAAATGATCCTAGTCCATACTATTGTATCAACTAGGTTTTATCTAGGGTGACAATATGTTTGATTCAATACTAACATTGGCCATACAAAGGATTCAGGTATAACTATGAATTTAAAATAGGGATTTAAATTGCTGAATATAAACAAGCATGCAGTAATCATTTAAAACAGAATATAGATAATTTAAAATAATGGGATTAATATGATCAAGGGTATAACTTGCCTTGCTTGATGAGGTGACGTTGTTTTTCTTAACAGATCACCTTAATAGAACTTCTGGTGTTGAGGTGACGTTGTTTTTCTTAACAGGTCACCTAGTACTCACAAGTACTATCTTCAGGTAGTCCAAGTGTACGATCACGATGATCATACAGTCAAAATCAATCTTCTTATATTGCTCTTCAATTGGCGTCGAAATCTGATTCTCCGAAGTCGTTGATGATCACACAGTCAAAATCAATCTTCTTATATTGCTCTTCAATTGGTGTCGAAATCTGATTCTCCGAAGTCGTTGAACTCTAATCGTGCAAATACAACAAATTCAACTCAAATTCAAATAAATTCAAAAGGACAGATCAAATTAACTCCAAATAGAAATATTTTACTTTAGTTAGCTAGATAATAATTTTATATGAATTTACAAACTTGAATGGACTAAAACGGAGTTCGGGAGCAAAAGATATGAATTTTATAAGATTGAAATTACATGAAAAGATAAATTAGGGTTTAAAGGAATTGCAGGTCAAATGAACCCAAAATCAAATGATTTTAGTTTAGATGGCTAGATCTTGATTTTATAGGAATATAGAAATTTGAATGGACGAAATCGGAGTTCGTATGAGGGAGAACGAACCCCGGGAAGTTCTAAATCTAAATAAAACCTAATTTTCAGATTTTATTGACTTTCCCGAATTATTTTTCTAAAGGAAATCCAAATTATTGCGCAAGCATGACGTCAGCGAGGGAAAATGATTTTCGGCCGATTTATTTTCCTAAAGGAAATTGTTTTCTTTCTCGACATGTGGGCGATGGTCAATGGGTGGGTCCATGGCGATCAACGTCCCACGGTGGACTGGTGTATGTGAGCGATTGCGGGGTGGGGTCTTTGGCGGTGATCTTGAGATGGTCGCGCGTTGGTAGCCACGTCCTGCCACATCAACGGGAGCGATATGGCGCATGCGTGGCGCGCCACGTCAACGAGGCCGGCGGTGCTTGCCGGCCGTGAGCTCGCCGGCCGAGCGGCGCACGGCGTGAAGTGAAAGGTACCAATGGAGAGAGGAGCGGCGAGAGTCGTTGCTCACCAAAACAACGATGAAAGCGGGTTTTGACTACGGCCGGCGAGCTTTGGCGGCGGTATCCGGTTGACGGCGAAGGGTTCGGTGGTGCTCCGGTGGCAAGGAGGTGCGCGCGAAGTGTGGGCGAGTCGGCGATGCCTTTGGTGCGACGGCGGCGGCGAGGAGGCAATGTCGGCGCGGAATCGGAGAAGAACGAACTTCGCGGCGGCGGCGAAGGAATCTGGCCGCGATAGAGAGGGAAAGGGGAGAAGTTGTGAGGACCCCAATTTATTTGGCTTGTAATGCTTAACCAACCGCCTGGTCCTAGCATCACAAATCAAATAAACTGAGCTTCGAGATATGTATACTTCCTGAGCGTATACACCTCACCACAAAATTATGCATCAACTCCATTCCAACATAGAGTCCAAACTTCACACTAAGCAGAAAGTAACAGCAGTAGAGTTATTACAGACAATGGCCGACCGGCCAAAAGATACAAAAATAACAGAAGAACGACAGCGGAAGCAAAAGTGCCATAAGATGGCTATAAACAAAGCCAATCAGCGTGCCTTCAACCCACAAGGCATCTGACCGGACCGCCAAGCCTAGTCGTCGAACACGAAGCGGCAGCAGAACTCACAGAAGTGAGGCCCTTGGGGCTCACCTTCTTCCTCTGCAACAAAAACATTAAGCAAAGCCAATGAGTACAAAGATTGTCTTTGTACTCGCAAGACTGACGTGTGAACTAGCAGACCTGTTTATATGCTACATGCAGGCTTATTTGGTGGAGGCCATATGTTTCATTTGCACAAAGCCAGATTTGTTTGCAATAATGTAATGATTTGAAGGCAAGTTTGCAATTCATTTTATTGTTGAAATAAGCTGCGAAATAAAGATAGATACAAGTAACCACCTAGAAGTGACTATCCCAATAGTCACCACAACATATACGAATCCCAGTTCGTACCACCCATCAAGTTTTAATTTAAATGTTGTAGTCTAGTTCTTGGGGCGTATCCGGCGTGTCCATAACCTAGGGCGAGGCTATTCGAATAGTTTTAACCTGCGGGGGTGTACCAATGTACCCACACTTGGATCGCCTTTAAGCCAAGCACACTTCCGAAGGTATGCAAGCACAACTAAGTCCTACGAGACTTTTTCCAATATTGTGTATTAACTACGAGCCGCTCGTATGGATAGAAATCCATACGCTTACATGGTAAACCGAAAAGACAACTACCCACTCGGGATAAAGCTTTTGGACAACTACCATGCTCCCAACACCATCCCTCCTGCGACCTCCTGCGACCGAGTCAATACACGCCAAAGTACTAGGTCAAGAGAGGTCCCATATACTCTAGTGTGGTTAGCACGCAAAATGCTCGATCGGTGGCGCAAGTAACTTTCGGTCCTTAAGCGGCTGGGCACCTTTCGATCACACAACAGATCACACCGTCTTACCATTGTGCCCAAGTCTAAATCATTTTTGTTTTCATTTTTAGTTTTGCAATTAAACATAGCGAAATCTTTGAAACATAAAGTTATAGTAAATTTTGTGTGATCAAGGTTACTGACTAAGTCGATAACCGCCCATTTCTACCGATACTAAGCATGTCTAGCGGTTGAAATCGTATCTACTAAGTGACAAGAGATCATCCAACATCTCTAATCACAACAAATAACCTAGGCTCGGTAGTAGAGATTAATATTTCACCTACAGGATATGCAACTACTGATTTATCTAGTCCATTGAACACAAATTAAGCAATGCATACATACAATTTGAAACAAAATATTAAACTTTAAAATACTTGGATAAATATGATCAAACGCTTGCACATTCGTCTGCTCAATAGGCTCAACTCATTGCAGGATCACTCGATAGAACGAACAAATGCAATCTAACGATCGAGTAAAAGCAACGAATAAGAACAAAACACCGATAAAACTCCAACATACAACAACATCAAAACATACCAAACTTTACACAGCAGCCTAAACAAGATCTAACACATTTTTAGGAACAGAGAAATAATTCATTTTGATTTGTTATGAATTTTCTAGGAATTTTCTAAGCTAACAACACACATAAAGTACTAGTTAATTACTTAGCAAAATTTTAATATCAGAAACATAACTAAAACCTATTCTGATAATTAGCATTTTAAAAATGAAAATTTACAAAGCTGGTTTCACTGGATTTGGACAATTATTGAAAGAGATATGAATTTTCTAATTGGGAAATACATAATACACCATTTAATCAACTATCAGATTTATGCTAACAGAGACAAGGTTGAATCTAATTTTAGTAAATAATACATTTAAAATGAAAATTATCAGCACTGGTTTCATGCGATTTGGAGACAATTTGAATTAGTTATGCATTTTCTAAGCTTAAATGAATTAACAGCACCACAGAAAAACCAAATCAGAAATTCTAAAGCAGCTAAATCTTTTTCTACCGACGCCTTGCCTAGCCACAACCATCGATGACGCGGGCGCGAGAAACGCCGACTGTGTCAAACTTGATTCAGCCGGCGCCAACGGCGAGGACGAACGCGGATTTGGAGAATACGCCTGTTAACACCAGAAACGAATTTTGCTACTATACGAAAGACCTTAACCAGCCGAGAGGACCCACAAGTCATGGACTCAAGGAACAAATTACGACCAGATTAAGACTTTTAAACACGCTTAGCTCCGGAGGGGTCCACAAGGCAGTGGTACAACTAAAGGATGATCAACGCTAATGAAGGAGGACGGCGGCGCGGCCGCGCAACAAATCTAGCAAACTAGTAGGTCTTAGGGCGAATGGGTTATACCTACAGGTTCGCTGAGAGCTCGCGAACTTGATGACGGCGGTGCTGACCCACGGAGATGCCGGCGATGAGCTGGCGACGAACGGAGGCGGAGAAGAAGGTGCGGCTTCCGCGGAGAGGGCGCCACAGACTTCCAGAAGACCCCGAAAGGTGAGCTTAAGCTTCGCCTTGATCTCAGGAACGTGATGCCCAATCTTACGACGACGAAGGAGAACGGAGGTGGTCGGAACTTAGGCGGTGGCGCTTCACCGAGCATGGAGAAAAACTGGTCGTACGCCCTCCACGATGCACCAAAGATGACAACGAACCCAACATTAGACTTAGTGAAGCAATACGATTCTAAGGAACCAAACGCTGAAACATGATACTCACTAGAACGCCAGGAAGCTCGCGGGACCGAGATCACCGGAGGCGAAGACGACAAGACCCCCCTGGCGATTCACTAGACGACAAGGACCCGGGCTGGGCAAAATGGAAGCGGCGACGAACGTGGATTACGGTGGTGCGGTCGCTGGCTAGTGGGTGGCACTAACCACGGCGACGCTGCTCTCGGTTTCTTCTCCGGCCGAAACCAAGAATTGGTCGGAGAGGGTGATAGAGTGAAGGAAACGAGGAATGGGTGGGTGCGGTGAGATGATGAATACCTGGCGACACACCACGACCGGACACGCGTCCACGAGGTGGCAGCGACGAGCTGCGTGGCACGCATGCGATTGCCAGCGAGCTCCGGTGAGACGCGGAGAAGACGAGGACGGACCTGACAGGGATGGCCCACTCGTCTGTGAAAGAAGCGGAGCGGCGTGTACCGGAGTTGGGTGCGGCACAACAAGCTGGTCGGACTTGATCAAGAAGATGTTGAACGATCGATCCAGAATGGACGGTTGAGATGAAAGGATGCAATCGGACCGTCGATTGCTTGAGGCGCTCGGACCGTCACGATCGCATCGGTCGGCCGACACCGTCGAGCTTTCGCGCGGTGTAGCTAGGCGGTGCGACCGAGTCAATTAGGTGCGGCCTCGGACTCGAGCGAGTTGGGTTCGGAACGTGATTCGATTTAAATTAAAAGGCTGAGTGGGTTTGGAGAATTTTTAGAGATAGCTCCCGAGCTCCAAAAATTCTGAAATTTTTATGGAAACTTACAGGGATAGAGGACAACCTTGTGTAAATTTTCCAGGAATTTTCATGTACTAGATTTCTCCCAAGAAAATTCACAAGCTGTTGTCCAGAGGTTTGACCAGATTTCTAAACTGGTTTGACTTGGCCATTTGAAATAGCAACCAAAATCTAAAAATTATGAAATTTTTCAGAGAGGTAGCTAGGATGGTCAAGATGATAGGAAAAATACTTGCAGAGGATGATCACAAGTTTAAGGTCAAGAATTTTGTTGACAACCACTTCCATTCACTTGAATCCAAATATAGAAAATGGAAATTGCTAGGGAAAAATGTAGAAACTTTCAAATGATTTCATGAGGCACCAAAAGTTTTTATTTCTCCTCATAATTTACATTTGAAACACAAACCCTAACTTAGGGCTGTTACAAATCTCCCCCTTACAGAATCTCGCCCGAGATTACGATCAACGGGAGAAGAAGGATGGGTAGTGCGCACAGAGGCGATCCTCCCGCTCCCAAGTGGCTTCATCCTCGAGTGGTTCGACCACTGAACTTTAAGGAACTTGATCACACGGTTCCTTGTTGCGTTCAGCTTCTTCGAGGATCTGAACGGGCGCTCACGATAAGACAGATCTTCCTGCACATCGATATTTTCCAATGGCGTTTCCTCAACCGGAACACGGAGGCACTTCTTCAATTGTGAAACATGGAAGACATCATGCACTCCTTCAAGTGTAGCTGGCAATTCTAACTTGTATGCAACAGCTCCCACTTTCTTGATGATGCGATACGGCCCGACATATCGAGGAGCGGTTTGCCCTTGACAAAACGCAGCGATGACCCTTCAAAGGTGAGACTTTGAGATACACAAAGTCATTGGGCTGGAAACTCAGCTCACGACGACGTCGATCTGCATAGCTCTTTTGCCTGGACTGAGCTACGCGCAAGTGCTCACGAATCAACTGCACTTGACTTTCCGCCTCATTGATTGAATCTGGACCAAAGAACTGTCTTTCCCCAGTTTCTGACCAGTTCAATGGGGTTCTGCATCGCCTCCCATACAAGGCCTCAAACGGTGCCATATCGAGACTAGCCTGGAAGCTGTTGTTGTAGGAGAACTCGGCAAGCGGTAGACACTTCTCCCAATTCTTCCCATAGGAAAGAACACAAGCACGGAGCATATCTTCTAGAACTTGGTTGACTCGCTCCGTCTGACCATCAGTCTGAGGATGATAGGCTGAGCTGAACGAAAGACGGGTCCCCATGGCCTCCTGCAGACTATGCCAAAATCGAGAGGTGAACAGAGAACCACGATCTGACACAATTGTTCGTGGCACACCATGCAAACTCACAATGCGGGATATGTAAAGATCTGCTAGCTGATTCACATCGATCTTCGATCGCACTGGAAGGAAATGGGCTACCTTCGTCAACCGATCAATGATAACCCATAAGGCATCTTTCCCCAGAAGCACGCAGGCGGACCGATGATAAAATCCATACCCACGGAATCCCACTTCCACTCTGGTATAGGTAAGGGCTGAAGAAGACCCGCTGGACGCTGATGCTCGGCCTTGACACGACAACATACGTCGCATCTGGCAACGAACCTGGCAATCTCGCGCTTCATGCGGGTCCACCAGAATCTCTGACGCAGATCTTGGTACATTTTGGTGGCCCCGGGATGGATGGACAAAGGCGAATCATGGGCCTCATGGAGAATCAAATCCCGCAACTCTGGGACCTTTGGGACCACGAGACGCTGCCCAAATCATACAACACCGTGCTCATCTTCTGTGAAACACTTGGCTGATCCATTCTTGATGTTCTGCTTGATTTTACCCACACCAACATCTGATTGCTGTGCTAACTTGATTTGATCCACCAAGGTTGGTTGCACAACCAAGGCAGCAAGTGAACCATGCTCAACCAAACCCAAGTTGAGACGCTGAAATTCTGCAAGAAGTGCAGGTTGCTGCTCTTGGACCATCAAAGTATTGCAGTATACCTTTCGGCTAAGTGCATCAGCAACCACATTGGCCTTGCCAGGATGATACTGAATACCCATGTCATAATCTTTGATCAATTCCAACCATCTCCTCTGCTGAGGTTCGATCTGTTTGGTGAACAAGTATTTCAAGCTCTTGTGATCGGAATACACCTCACGATTCTGATCGAGATAATGCCGCCAAATCTTGAGCGCATGAACTCTGCACAAGCTCTAAATCATGGGTGGGATAGTTGAGCTCATGAGGTATCAATCTGCTTAGATGCATAGGCAACCGCCTTGCCTCCTGCATAAGAACACACCCGAGTCCCGACGAGAGGCATCGCAATAAATATCGAAGCTCTTGTGGACATCGGGAAGAGTAAGGACTGAGTGAAGTCAATCGCCGTTTGAGCTCCCAGCTCTCATCACAAGCGAGAGGACCACACAAACTTCTTGTCCTTCTTGAGCAATTCGGTCATTGGCTTGCGATCTTAGAAGTTCTCGATAAAGCGGCGGTAGTAGCCCGCTAAACCGAGAAAACTCCGCACATCGGTGGTGACTTGGGCTGACCCCAAGACAAAACATCGCTGACCTTGCTGGGATCCACAGCTACACCTCCAGCTAAAAGAACATGACCCAAGAATGCCACTTCCTTCAACCAGAACTCGCATTTGCTGAACTTTGCATATAGCTGGTGTTCCCGCAATTTGCCCAAAACAATCTTCAGATGCTCAGCATGCTCTTCTTCAGTCTTGGAATAGATAAGAATGTCATCAATAAATACCACCACGAACTTATCTAAATATTCCATGAATACCGAGTTCATGAGGTTCATGAAATATGCTGGAGCATTGGTTAAGCCGAAAGACATGACGGTATACTCGTAAAGACCATAACGAGTAGTAAAAGTCGTCTTCGGAATATCCTCAGCCCTGATCCGGACCTGATGATATCCCAATCTCAGATCAATCTTGGAGAACACCTGAGCTCCAGACAACTGGTCGAAAAGATCATCAATGCTGGGAAGAGGATATGTGTTCTTCACCGTCACCTCATTGAGCGGACGGTAATCAACACACATGCGCAAAGTCTTATCCTTCTTCTTCACAAAGAACACCGGGCAACCCCAAGGAGATGAACTAGGACGGATGAAACCCTTTGCTTGGAGTTCACCAAGCTGCTTCTTCAATTCTTCTAACTCATTGGGAGGCATCCGATATGGCGCCTTCGAGATAGCGGCAGTACCGGGCAGCAACTCAATGACAAACTCAAGGTCTCGCACCGGAGGCATCCCAGGTAAATCATCAGGAAAAACATCCTCAAAATCACAAACGGTGGGAACCTCCTGAATCTTCACAGCTGGCTTTGCTACAAGTGCACAAAGGTGTGACCCTTGCATTTGCGGAAAAAGCCAACTGTTCGCGGAAGGTTAGTGAGAAAAACCATCTTCTTGGCACAATCGATCGTCCCAAGTGTTGG
The DNA here is from genome assembly GCA_036346255.1 of Ampelocalamus luodianensis. Classification (NCBI taxonomy): domain Eukaryota; kingdom Viridiplantae; phylum Streptophyta; class Magnoliopsida; order Poales; family Poaceae; genus Ampelocalamus; species Ampelocalamus luodianensis. The sequence continues at coordinate 36,916,970 of CM070638.1, read as the reverse complement.
GACAACCAATCCATGCCAAGAATTACATCCAGGCTCGCTGAGTTGAGTAGGATGAGATTTGTCAAGAATCCCACTCCTTTGACTTCGATAGGAACATCCCGACATTCTAAATCAGCTCTCATTTTCGAACCCGGAGAACGAATGAGCAAAGGAACTCCCAAAGGAACACAGTGAAGACCACTAGCAGCAGCAAATGATCTCAAAATAAAAGACTGCGATGCTCCAGAATCAAACAATACTGCAGCAGGACGATAATTGACAAGAAGTGTACCCATCACGACATCTGGCGCCTCCTCAGCTGAAAGATGGTTGACTCGACCGCTGCTCGCGCCCTGGGCCTTCTGGATCATCTTCTGGTCAGGTGGGTGACCACTCCCCTGCCCGCGTCCTCCATTAGGACGAGGGGCTGCTGCAACACTCTGAGGGCAAGCGTTGGCGTAGTGGCCCTTGTTGTGGCAGCGAAAACAAGTAACCTCGGCGCCGGATTGCGGAGGCCACCTGTCTTTGGATCGCGGCGCGCGTGGTGGCACGGCTGCGGTGGGCGAGCTGCCGCGGCATGGCCTCGGTCTTTGGTGGAGCCAAAGAACGGGCCCCTAGTCTTGCCCACCGGGACGAGCGAGGCGGCTGTCGCGGTCGATGGGCCTCCCATTTGCGCTGCGGACTCACCTGCGCCTTTGCCTTGTGCTCAAACAATGGCCTTATCAACCAAGGCTTGAAAGTCGAAGTCCACAATAGACAGGCACATCCCGCGGCTCCTCGGACAAGCCATCCATAAACTTCTCCCGCTTAGCCTCATCGAGGCCACCTCCCGAGCATAACGAGCCAAATGATTAAACTCGTAGAGATACTCCATGTATGCAGACTTGCACCCTTGCTTGAGCGCGAGAATTCTTTCTTCTTCAACTTCATCGAGGCCATCGGGGATGTGGGCCCGACGAAAGCGATCCGAACTCCTCCCAAGTGACTACATGGCCCGCGGGCTGCATGGCGAGATAGTTCTCCCACCATGAGAGTGTTGCGCCCTCGAGCTGGTGGGATGCGAAGAGTGCCTTATCCTGTGCCTGGCACTGAGCTATGTTGAGCTTTCGCTCAACCATGCGCGACCAATCATCCGCATCGAGGGTCCTCGAGGCGGGAGAAAGTCGGCGGTGCGTGCGGAGGAACTCGGCAAGTCCCCCGCGAGTCTGGTGTCCGCCACCACCAGATCCGGAGGCACCGGCAGGAGTGGAGGTATTCCTAGCAATAACCTCCAAAATGCGCGTCTGGTCCATACGGTTTCGCTCGATCTGAGCGAGAACCTCAGCCATAGTCGGAGGAGGGGGAAGCTCCTCATCATGACCAGCCTGCTGACTGCCACGCGTTCTCCCGGCCATCCTGTTTCACTAACGTAGGTTAGCAATAGCCGGAAAACAAGAAGTCGATAACTCACTGCAAATAACTTACTAACCGCACGAAATAAGCACAAGACTTTTAAGTTACAAAACCAACTGACAAAAATTAGACACTTAGCAAACTCACAACATATCTTACCCTTATGTTCCCACCAGTTTTATTTAGGCTAATCTTCTATGGTTCTCCCAAAACTAATCCCACCGGATAAGTAACTATCTTTTGAAAGGAAAGAGAGAAACCAAGTTTCAAAACTCAAATTAGAATAAGATGAGAGTGGAAAGCTAAGATAGGTAAGGAGTAAAATCTGAGAATCTGCCTAGATTTTCATAAACCTTTTTATACTTTGAAATTAAGCTTTTCCAAAATATCCTAATGACGACTATGCTTGGGTTACTACGGTCGAAATGGCTCGATACCAACTTTGTGAGGACCCCAATTTATTTGGCTTGTAATGTAACCAACCTTTGGTCCTAGCATCACAAATCAAATAAACTGAGCTTCGAGATATGTATACTTCCCGGAAAGCAGTATACACACCTCACCACAAAATTATGCATCAACTCCATTCCAACATAGAGTCCAAACTTCACACTAAGCGAAAATACTGTGATAGAGAGTTATTACGGACAATGGCCGACCGCCAAAAGATACAAAAATAACGGAAGAACGCAGTGAAGCAAAAAGTGCCATAAGATGGCTATAAACAAAGCCAATCGCGTGCCTTCAACCCACAAGGCATCTGACCGGACCGCCAAGCCTAGTCGTCGAACACGAAGCAGCAGAACTCACAGAAGTGAGGCCCTTGGGGCTCACCTTCTTCCTCTGCAACAAAAACATTAAGCAAAGCCAATGAGTACAAAGATTGTCTTTGTACTCGCAAGACTGACGTGTGAACTAGCAGACCTGTTTATATGCTACATGCAAGCTTATTTGGTGGAGGCCATATGTTTCATTTGCACAAAGCAGATTTGTTTGCAATAATGTATCTGATTTGAAGGCAAGTTTGCAATTCATTTCTTTGTTGAAATAATCATAAATAAAGATAGATACAAGTAACCACCTAGAAGTGACTATCCCAATAGTCACCACAACATAGCACGAATCCCATTCGTACCACCCATCAAGTTTTAATTTAAATGTTGTAGTCTAGTTCTTGGGGCGTATCAGAGCGTGTCCATAACCTAGGGCGAGGCTATTCGAATAGTTTTAACCTGCAGGGTGTACCAATGTACCCACACTTCGCATCGCTTTAAGCCAAGCACACTTAGAAGGTATGTCAAACGACTAAGTCCTACGAGACTTTTTCCAATATTGTGTATTAACTACGAGCAGCTCGTATGGATAGAAATCCATACGCTTACATGGTAAAACCGAAAAGACAACTACCCACTCGGGATAAAGCTTTTGGACAACTACCATGCTCCCAACACCATCCCTGCGACCTCCTGCGACCGAGTCAATACACGCCAAAGTACTAGGTCAAGAGAGGTCCCATATACTCTAGTGTGGTTAGCACGCAAAATGCTAAATACGGTGGCGCAAGTAACTCGGGTCCTTAAGCGGCTCGGGCACCTTTCGGTCACACCCAATGATCACACCAGTCTTACCATTGTGCCCAAGTCTAAATCATTTTGTTTTCATTTTTAGTTTTGCAATTAAACATAGCAAAATCTTTGAAACATAAAGTTATAGTAAATTTTGTGTGATCAAGGTTACCGACTAAGTCGATAACCGCCCATTTCTACCGATACTAAGCATGTCTAAGCAGTTGAAATCGTATCTACTAAGTGACAAGAGATCATCCAGCGATCTCTAATCACAGCAAATAACCTAGGCTCAGGTAGTAGAGATCAATATTTCACCTACAGGATATGCAGCTACGGATTTATCTAGTCCATTGAACACAAATTAAGCAATGCATACATACAGCTGAAACAAAATATTAAACTTTAAAATACTGGGATAAATATGATCAAGCCGCTTGCACTTCTCTTTGCTCAATAGGCTCAACCTGTTGCAGAGGATCACTCTCGATAGAACCAGAACCGTCGCAATCTAACGATCGAGTAAAAGCAACGAATAAGAACAAAACACCAATAAAACTCCAACATACAACAACATCAAAACATACCAAACTTTACACAGCAGCCTAAACAAGATCTAACACATTTTTAGGAACTTAGAAATAATTCATTTTGATTTGTTATGAATTTTCTAGGAATTTTCTAAGCTAACAACACACATAAAGCACTAGTTAATTACTTAGCAAAATTTTAATATCAGAAACATAACTAAAACCTATTCTGATAATTAGCATTTTAAAAATGAAAATTTACAAAGCTGGTTTCACTGGATTTGGACAATTATTGAAAGAGATATGAATTTTCTAATTAGGAAATACATAATACACCATTTAATCAACTATCAGATTTATGCTAACAGAGACAAGGTTGAATCTAATTTTAGTAAATAATATATTTAAAATGAAAATTATCAGCACTGGTTTCATGCGATTTGGAGACAATTTGAATTAGTTATGCATTTTCTAAGCTTAAATGAATTAATGACACCTGAAAAACCAAATCGAAATTCTAAAGCGGCTAAATCTTTTTCTACCGACGCTGCTGGCTAGCCATCATCGACAATGGGCCATGCGAAACGCGGCCGACCGGTCAAACTTGACTCACCGGCGCCAACGGCGGGGACGAGCGCGAATTTGGAGAATCGTGCGCTAACACGAAGCGAATTTTGCTACTATACGCAAGACCTTAACCCGGTAGAGGACCCACAAGTCATGGACTCAAGGAACAAATTACGACCGATTAAGACTTTTAAACACGCTTAGCTCGGAGAGTCCACAAGGCGATGGTACAACTAAAGGATGATCAACGCTAATGAAGGAGGATTAAACCTAAAGTTGCGGCGGCTCACCGACGATCACGAGGACGGCGGCGGCGGCAGCGCAACAAATCTAGCAAACCAAAGAGGTCTTAGGGCGAATGGGTTATACCTCTGAGTTCGCTGAGCTCGTGAACTTGATGGCGGTCGCGACCCACGGAGATGCCCGCGATGGTGGCGGCGAGCGGAGGCGGAGAAGAAGGTGCGGCCTGCGGAGGCGCCACAGACTTCGAAGACCGGAAGGTGAGCTTAAGCCGCGCTTGATCTCGAGAACGTGATGCCTAATCTTACGGCGGCGAAGGAGAACGGAGGTGGTCGGAACTTAGCGCGGCGCTTCACCGAGCATGGAGAAAAAGCGGTCGTCACGCCTCCACGATGCACCAAAGATGACAACGAACCCAACATTAGACTTAGTGAAGCAATACGATCCTAAGGAACCAAGCGCGAAACATGATACTCACTAGAACGCCGGAAGCTCGCGGGACCGAGATCACCGGAGGCGAAGGCGACAAGACCCCTGGCGATTCACTGAGACGACAAGGACCGGGTGGGCAAAATGGAAGCGGCGATGAGCGTGGATTACGGTGGTGCGATCGGCTGGCTGGTGGTGGCACTAACCACGGCGACGCTGCTCTCGGTTTCTTCTCGGCCGAAACCAAGAAGCGGTCGGAGAGGGTGATAGAGTGAAGGAAGCGAGGAATGGGTGGAGTGCGGTGAGATGATGAATACTGGCGACACACCACGGCCAGGACACGCGTCCACGAGGTGGCGGCGGCGAAGCTGCGTGGCACGATGCGATTGCGCCGAGCTCGGTGAGGCGCGAGAAGACGAGGACGGACTGGCGAGGATGGCCCACTCGTCGATGAAAGAAGCGGGCGGCGCGTGCGGAGTTGGAGTGCGGCACAACAAGCTGGTCGGACTTGATCAAGAAGATGTTGAGCGATCGATCCGAATGGGCGGTTGAGATGAAAGGATGCAATCGGATGGTCGATTGCCGAGCGCCACTGACGACCGTACGATCTGCATCGGTCGGTCGACAGCCGTCGAGCTCGCGCGGTGTAGCTAGGCGGTGCGACCGAGTCAATTAGGTGCGGTCGGACTCGAGCCAGAGTTGGGTTCGGGAACAGTGATTCCAGATTTAAATTAAAAGGCTGAGTGGGTTTGGAGAATTTTTAGAGATAGCTCCCGAGCTCCAAAAATTCTGAAATTTTTATGGAAGCTTCCAGGGATAGAGGACAACCTTGTGTAAATTTTCCAGGAATTTTCATGCACTAGATTTCTCCCAAGAAAATTCACAAGCGGCTGTCCAGAGGTTTGACCAGATTTCTAAACTGGTTTGACTTGGCCATTTGAAATAGCAACCAAAATCTAAAAATTGTGAAATTTTTCAGAGAGGTAGCTAGGATGGTCAAGATGATAGGAAAAATACTTGCAGAGGATGATCACAAGTTTAAGGTCAAGAATTTTGTTGACAACCACTTCCATTCACTTGAATCCAAATATAGAAAATGGAAATTGCTAGGGAAAAATATAGAAACTTTCAAATGATTTCATGAGGCACCAAAAGTTTTTATTTCTCCTCATAATTTACATTTGAAACACAAACCCTAACTTAGGGCTGTTACAGAAGTGGATGAAGGCGTCGGGTTCAGCGAGAAGAGGCGAAGCTGGGGCGCTACTTATAGGAGTCGGAGGGAAGCCGGAAGGTGGAGATCTTGTGCGGGGAAGGTGGCGGCGGCGTTTAGTGCTCGTGGGCGAAAACGGGAGAAACCGAAGCGAAGAAAGGAGATCATGGGCGGAGTGGGGCGGTGGTGAGTGGCGGTTTAAATGCGCACGATGGCGAGAAATGGGAAGAAAGCGGCGCTACGGAGCTCCGCGGCGATAATGGCGGCGGTTACTCGGGCGCGAGGACGATGGGAGGTGGGAAGAAGAAAGGTTCGGCGGCCGTTGGATTCGCATCGGACGGCGTTGGGAAGATAGGTGGCGTGGGGCTTTCCTAGCCGTTCGATGAAAATCGGGCGGTGGGGACGAGAGCGAGGAAAGAGAGCGGTGCGGGCGGCGTGGAGTGGGCCGGGAGCATGTGGAGATGGGCCGGACCAGTGGGTTTCGGCCCAAAGGAAATTTTGGGATTTTAAATGGATTTCTTAATTGATTTATTTCCAGAAATTCAAAATGGCTTTAGAAAAATAGCAAAATAAATCCAAAAATTCTAGGAAAATTCACAGAAATTCCCAGAGGCATTTTGGACTTAATTAAAATAGTTCCAACTTAAGGTTGGCTATAGTTTTTGCAAATAAATTATTTTGGCTTTGAAATAATTAGGAAAGAGCTTTTAAAAACTCAGAATATTCTAGAAATTAAGTAAATTTTTATTTTTTTTCAATTCAAATCCAATAAAACTTCAATAACTTCAAATAAATTTTAAATTTGACTTTCAAAATTTCAAAAATTCAACTAAAGCAATTAAACTCTGGCAAATTCTCATAAAAACTAGTAAAATAATAATTTTATTTATTTTATTTTGGTAACAGCACTTTGGAATGTTACATCTTGCGAGTATATTTTTGTACTCAGTTGCATTGCTTTATTGTTGCAGAGGAGGTTGATCCCCCAAGGGGTTAGCTTTTGTGAGTTGTGCTGCAGTGTGGACGACTAGCTTGGTGGCCCGGTCGGTTGCCTTGTGGGAAGTTGGCAAACCGGTTGGCTTTTGTTATCGCCATCTTATGGCACTTTTGCTTCCGCTGTTATTTATGTTGTTGGTATCATTTGGCCGGCCAGCCCCTTTTGTAATAACTCTATATTATGTATGTCTTTTGCTAGACTTGGTATTGTAAGTTTGTATGGAAATGATGCATGATTTTGTAAAGGTGTATGTGTACTACATTTCTGGGAAGTACATATCCACCGAGGCTTAAGATATTTGATTGGTAATACTAGAACCATGTGGAGGTTAAGTATTACGAGTTAAATACCCCGGGTCCTCGCATCAAACCACATTTTGACTATAAAGTTGATAATATGACAAGCGCATCGTTGATGTAGCAAGAAGGAATCGACGTATGTACTCAATACTGGAGTAAGAATATCCATGACCCTAGATTTTGAAGCAGCGTTGTCTAAAGTAATTGTGAATATTTTGTCTGTAAGACCAAAGTCTTCCACGACTTTGATAATACAGTGTATAATATTCTCACCTGTGTGCTACATCAATTAATTTCAAAGCTATAATCCTTTTCTCCATTACCCAGTCGTCATTAACATAATGCACAACTACACTAAGGTAATCCTCACAAGCCCGACCACTCCATATGTCCGAGGTTAGGGCCACTGAAAATGTGCATGTACTAAATAGTTCTTTTATTTTACTACGGTGTTCATTGTAGTATTTTACTAGATCTCTAGCTGTTGTCTGTCTAGAAACAGAAGAAAGTCTAGGATTATGCGCAGTCCTAATGTAATTTTAGAAAGAAGCAGACTCGTCAAAGCTTAATGGTAAATCCTCAGAAGCAATTAAACGATAGAGAGATTGGCGGGCTACCTGTGGATCGTAGTCCCAGCTACGTACCGTACTGTTAGGATTGTACTGCAGCTGTGTCTGCCTCATCAACAATCCTTATTTGGCGGCACATCTTGTAGCATGTCTAAGCAAGTGCCCCATTCCACCTATAGACTTTGCAGACTGTTGCGATAAATTTTACAAATAGCATATGATACCTCATTTTCCGCTGTGTCTTGTTTGGTTGTCCTGTTAAAATTCTCTCACACTCCCGATGTAGACGGTTTCGACCTCTTTGCTCTGGTTGCCGTGGAGCCTGATGCTGCTGCGGAGCCTAATGACGGAACTCCGCCTTGCCCTTCTTCCAGTGAAACCTCTGGTTGACTTGAGGCAGCCGCAGCCGCCTCCATAGACGTAATTTCCTCTAGTGAAAGTCCGTAATCACTAAGGGTAAAGCTGTCGTAAGGACTGTCTATAACGAAAACTGCAAAATCGAAATTAATACTATTATTATTTTCATCTTAGTATAACAAGAACTAACAATAAAAGTATACAAAAAATAGTATTGTACCTCTTTCACTAACTTACGGCTGAAAATTGGATTTTCCAAATTTTAGCATAGATTTTTTGAATTTTGCCAAATTAGCTCAACACGAATTTCAATTTACACAACACAATTTTAAAAGAGGGAATGGAGAATGAAAGGGTGCTGAATGAGGGGGGTATGGTGGCTATTTATAGTATTTTTGGGATTTTTAAATTTTTTTTGCTATTTTTATAACTCAAACGGTAAAAAACGGTCAAAATGACCCTAACGGTAAAAAAAAAAGTCGGGCTGTGCCATGCTAGACACGGCCCACGAGCACGTTCTAGCCCGCGTGCCCTTGCCCAGCCTGCCCCCGCCCCTTCTTCTTCCCAACGCCCAACCCCACGCGCGCGTGTCGCGCCTTGTTGCAACCTTGCCTCTGCCTGCGCCGCCTCCTCACCGCACCACCTCCTCACCACACTGCCTCCTTGCCGCACCGCTTCCTCGCCAAGCCACATCTGTGCCTCCTTGTCGAGCCGCATTGCCTCCTCGCCGAGCTGCCTCCTCGCCGCGTCACCTCCTCCGGTCCTCTCTCACCCTCAACGCCGTCCTGTGCTGCGCCGCCCCCCATCTCCCTATTCCTCCCCCTCTCTGGCTCTCCCTCTTCCTCTGTTGCTCTGCTCCCCGTCGCCGGCGCGGCCGCGCCACCTTCTCCCTCAGCGCCGGCTGCCTCCCATCCACCTCTCGCTCTCTCTGTCTCCGACTCTCCCTCTCTATCCGCGCCGGCACCTCCTCTCCCTCAGCGCCGATGTCACCTCCTCTACTCTGCCTCTAGCGTGTGCGGGCCAAATGGACCGTGCCGGGCTGGTTGGGCTCGTGCCGTGTCTAGTACCGTCCGACATTATTCGTACCGTGCCGAGCCGGTCCACCATACCAAGATAACAGTCCAAACACAACACAGCCGTCGTGCTGGGCCGACACGGCCTATAAACAGTTTGGATATACTGTGTCTAGACGGAGACTACGTGCCATGCCTTGTTCGGCCCGACAGGCACGCTCTCTCCTCCCCTAATCACCAACCCAGCTCAGCACGTACGGACAGATCCATCCAAATCCACGCCCTAGCCCCACTCGAATCTCCTGTCCACTCCGCCCTCAGATCTTCGGTTGCCCTTCCAGTTCTTGGAGGATTTGAGCTTCTGGAATCACTCCCACACCACCCTTGTTGTTTTGTACAGTTGTTTTTGGTTTAATTTTGGAGAGCAATTTCGTTGTCGGCAGCTTAGGATGGATACTAATTCCAGTCCCCGTCGCCCTCCTGTGCTCCCTCACCGCCACCGTCGGGTGCCCTCTCCTGCCCCCGATGCCCTCTCCTGAGAGCAATTTCGTTGTCGGCAGCTAAGCACTGTTCACTTATGCTTGAAACTAATACGATTCCCAGTTGATTTTACTTGAAGATTTGTCTATCATTTGGATTAGTTCATGGCATACTTTGCATAAAAAGGCTTTCCTCGCCTTCCACTATAGCAGTGTCCTACAAGGCTACAATACATATCCTCATCTATACCTATATGTGTTTTCTTCTATATTAGGTTAGATGTGTAGATTGTTAGGCAATTAGTGATTTGGTTGCTCTCTGCCATCTCCTATCCAGGATGAACAAATTCGGATGAACTAAATCCCAATTCTTTAGCTTATTATATCATGAAACCTCCATTATAGATGGGCCCTCAGTCGTAATTTATTCATGTGCATAATTAGATTGTTCTCTAGTCTGTAGACCTCACCAATCCTTATTAGCTGGGTGATTACCAGTTTATCACATTTTTGTTTTGTGCAACTCCATGGAGGAATGTCATATATGATCAATAAGCATTTTCTGTACGCCTGCATTGTGCAATGCGTAGTGGTGACAATGAGTTCTCACTGCTAATCTCACTCGAGCTCCCATGTTTGTCTCAGTTGCATCTTTTTTATTTGTGTTGTTGTTGTTGAAGTCCAGTCTCTTGAGCACAAATGGATTCTCTGTGTGTCCCTGTCATGCTGAAGTTTGAAAGGATAGATTCACCAATTCTTTTTGAATCCCTGTCATGCCAAAGTTTGAAAGGATAGATCCACCAATTCTTTTTGAAGGGTAAGGATGGCAAGCTGATATCTCCAAACAAGAGCAGAAGCTCTTCTACAACCCAAGAACTTGTGCTGGGTTTTGCTACAGCTACACGGATAACATGAGAGGCATCATTTGTTTCACACAGATGTGTAAACATAAGGTATTTTATACTCTTTATTAGTACATTTTCTTTCACATGTTTAGATCCTTCTGGTAACAGATGTATGGTTCAAACGATATCGATTGTTTCCGATTTTATACTTTTATGATAACACACTATAGAGTTGCTACATTGTTTTTAATCGTTTAGAACTCCAATCCTCTGCAACTTGGTTCCTTTTTGCTGCTACTTTCTAGCTGTAAATCTTGCCCAGAGTAATACTCTCAATTGTACAAGCTTTAGTTTCAGAGAATATAGATGGTGGTAGCTCATTCAAAATTTGAATGCAAATAGTCTCCGTCCATCTTGGAATTTTTCTGTGGTGTTGAATGATTGGTACAGTGGCGATATTTTTGTTGATGGTGTCCAAATCCATCCTGAGCCAATGCCTAGTTGTGGTAACTTTGCTTATATATAGTATTCATCAGATACAACTGTCACTTGTCAGTGCAAATGCTGTGTTTTTTGCATTCAGGCGGTAGAACGTTGACTTTAAGATTGTCTTTAGTGAAGTAAGTTGAACAAGACTGTAGTTTGATTTAATTTGAAATCATTAGATTGTAGTTTGATTTAATGGTGAAAACTATAGATGCAAATCTGTAAAAAGGCAGCACACACAGATAAGTAAATGCATTTTAATAAAAGTGTAGAAATGGAGAGCAAGTGTTTAGTTGCACAGAGAACATCGTCTGACATTGAAATCTTCCTGTCCGTTTTCTCACCTTTTTACTGCTTCTGTATTCTTCTTTGATAACTAAGGGTGCATGCCGTTAATATGTATGTTTGGTCGGTCCCTTCGAAGAAGCTGGAATGTAGTGGCAGTCCTCAATACGTGATACATATAAAGAAGATATAGTGCTTGTTCATGCGGTTCTGGTTGCTAGATTTTTCAATTTCCTAAATGCCAACTATAGGAATACTACCTAGTGCTAATCACACACTACTTAGTTGCAGCTGCTGCAACTAGCTATCCTCCTTTGTGCTAACATATTTATTCAATGTCAGCATAGAAATGTCAGGATAAAAATAATGTAACTTTATTTCCTTTGCATAAATAGAAGTCGAGAATAGGAATCTTGGATTATGACACGAATTGCTCTTGGGAATACGGACCTAATGGCTGCCTCCATTGTGCCACACCTTGCGTTTAGTTGGATTATGACTACTACCAAATGCGTAGTCGCCTTTGGACCTTGCGTGTTGCCTTGAAGGTCACCTTGAAAGACTGCGACCTTGTCTTCTTACTAAACAATAACATTAGAGGTTCGACCAACATATCCACACCAGTAGGAGGCTCAAAAATTGTTTATACACTGCGTCAGGTTGACCCACTGTTCTTGATACAGATTTGGATGTCTTGAGATTGGGAATTGCAATTGATGGAAGATTCAAGTCCACTAATGATATTTCAATTGTTGGGCAACTACTATAAGAGTCTGGCAAAACCATTTTATTGAACATTTTTTTTTCCAATTACACGGAAGACGGACATGCACACACACGTGTGCCCTCTTAGCACACATCTAGACAGACAAAGACCGGGACAAATTTGTTAGAATAGGACTCTTATATTCCTTATCTGTATATGACAACCCCTTTTGTACTCCCTATATATATTGTCCATTGGGCCTCTTGAATAGATGAACACATTATTCATAACATGGTATCAGAGCGAGGTTCTAACCTAGCTCTTCTTCCGCTTTCGCTGCCGTCGCCGCCGCCCGTGTTCTCGGTCGTCTGACGCCAAGCCGAGGCCTTCACCATCGCCTTCCGCGCGCCATGCGTGCCGCTTCGCGCGCGCCAGCTCTGCCGTGAGCGACCTCGCTGCTGCCGCTTTGTCGCCGGCGGACGGACGGACCAGCGTTCCCCGCGCGCCGCGGCGGTCCGACGCGAGGTCGCCGCCATCCGCCCGACGCCTCAAGCGGCCGTCGCCGCCGGAGCGCACGATCTGGCCGGACGGACCGGCGCCACCGCCGCTCAAGTGGTCCGACGCGAGTCGCCGCCATCCGCCATCCGCCCGCGCCTCTAGCCGGGCAGTTGCACGAGCCGCCGCCAGCGCATAGCCGGGCCGTTGCCGCCGGCGCGCACCGGCCGGCCGCCGCCGCCGCCGCCGCCGCGCCGCCGCTCAGCGGCGGCGGGGAACCTAGTTCCCCGCGCGCATGAGTCGATCGATCGGTTAAACGCCGGGCTTTCTAGTTGGCCGACCACCGTAAAAAAAAAAAAAGAAAAAAAAAGAAAAAAAAGAAGCGGATCGTGATCGCCGCCTTTATGATTTAAATCTGCGTCTGCTTCGAGTTTGAGCCCGTCGAGCTCATTCTTGAGCCGCTCACCACGACCAAGCGATTCTGAGAGCTCTTCGACTCTTTGTCTTTGAGAGCCGCTGAGGTTAGTGCCCATTTGTTCGATGTACTTGCTACCCTTTTGCTTCGACTACACGCGGTTTACGCCGACTCTGAGATCTTCTCGGTTATGCATTTGCTCCGCTTTTGCACCAAGCGGGGTTGATGCAATTATTGCAAGAACTTCGAACGGCGCGGCGTTGTGCGGTGCGCCATGCGAACAAAGCGCGTGGGCGATCAAAGAAGCGAGGAGGCCCTTCCTCGGCGGGAGGCAGAACCGGCATGTTAGGACCTTCTCGGCGAGGTGATTACATTCGGCAATTTTGCGAGCTCTACTTCAGCTCTCTCTCACGGCTCGGCGAGTTTTGCCGGTCTAGCTCGAGCGTCTCCTCGGTACTTCTTGGGTTATGGATTACGGTGCCTCTTTCCACATGACACTGGACTCCATATCTCTCACGCCGATTGGACCTCTGTTTTTCCTATCTGCATGCGAGCGGTGGCGGTACTCCTTTGTCATCGTTTCGTCGGGCACTCTTTGTCCACCGATTTTTCCGTTCCATTTGTTTCTCATGTTCCCGGCTTACCATGCGGCTTCTCTCGGTGGGTCACTCACCGATCTCACTGTAGGGTTGGTTTTGACTCTCACTCTGTTTTGTCGGGACCGGCCAGTGAGGGCGGTACTTAGGATTGGCGGCGTCGTAGAGATCGTCAGGGTCTCTACATTCTTGATCGCCTCCACCTTCCGTCCACTTGATTGCTCCTATCACCTCTCGACTACTTCCACCGCCACTGCTGCCACCACCTGCGAGTTTTTGCGCGATGGCATCACCGTTAGGTCACTTGTGTGGGTCCGTCTTTCTTCATTAGTTCGTAAGGGTGTTCTTGGGCGTATTCTTGTTGACACGACCATGTTTTGTCGGGGTTGTAAGTGGGCAGCGACTACGACTTCCTTATCATTTAGTGAGTCTTTGTCTTCTCGTCCTTTTGACTTAGTTCATTGGATGTATGGGGACTGCGCCTATTATCTCTAAAGGCGGGCATAAACTTTATGTGATCTTCATTGATGATTATTCCCGTTTTACATGGATTTTCCCTATGTCTAATCGAGGCGGTTTCTTGCGATCTATCGTAGCTTTGCAACGATGGTTCGTACTCGATTTGATTCTCCCATCCGCAGTACTTTTATTTGTGATTCTGCCGTAGCATGCGCTCGGCGCTTTTAGACGGTTTCTTTACGAGCGGGCACTCTTTGATCTTCTTGTCACGGTGCCTATGCTCGAATGGGGTTCTTGAGCACAAACATCGTCATCCGATTGAGGCGCGCACTCTTCTCCTTGCCTCTCACGTTCCACCACGATTACGGGTTGAGGTTTTTTTTCTGTGCATATCTCATCAATATGCGCCTTCCACTACTCTTAAGGTGTCGATCCTATAGGCGTCTCTACTCTCGAGCCCCAGTACACTCACCTTCGTGTTTTTGGTTGTCTTTGTTTTGTTCTTGCTGCCTCGTGGCGCACTAAGCTGTCTGCCTTGATCGGTTGAGTGTGTGTTTCTTAGTTATAGTTACGAGCATAAGGGTTATCATTCTTTGGGATCCTACGCTTTCGACGGATCGAGTTTCACGAGGCGTTGTCTTTGTGAATCTCGACCTTTCTTCTATCGAGATTCGGCTCCTCCTGTTTCCACCGTTGAGTTGATTTCGTGGTTGTCTCTTTCTGACTCTTCACCCATTTCTCCACTATCACAGTCTTCCTTTGGTACATCCCGGTGGTTCCTTCGTACCTCCACCTCCGTGTTGCCTCTGCGGCCGCCGCTCTGCACCATCTCAGTCTCGTTTCTCTGGTATTCACTACTCCAAACGTCCTTGTCCTTTACCAGTCTCCTCTCCTGGTATATTGCCGACACCCACATCTGATCCTCCTGATGATACTCCTCGTTACGTCCTTCGTGACCGGACATCCCTTCGACCTCCTAATCGTCTTGGATTTGCTCCGATAGCTCATGCTCTCTCTGTCACTGAGCCTAGTTCTTATCATGAGGCTTCTCCTCATTCAGAGTGGCAGCTCGCTATGGCAGAGGAGCTTGATGCTCTTCGGCGTACGGAGACTTGGGATATTGTACCGACACTTGTGCATGCTTGTCCGATCACGTGCAAGTGGGTGTACAAGATTAAGACCCGGTCTGATGGTACTATCGAGCGCTACAAGGCTCGTCTTGTGGCTCGCGGTTTTCAGCAGAAGTATGGTCGTGACTACGACGAGACTTTTGCCCCTGTTGCCCATATGACCACTGTTCGCACTCTTGTTGCGGTTGCTTCTGTTCGCCGGTGGTCTATCTCTCAGCTTGATGTTAAGAATGCCTTTCTTAATGGTGTTTTGCATGAGGAGGTCTACATGCAGCCACCACACAGGTATTCATTCTCGATGGGTATGTCTGCGTCTTCGTCGTGCTCTTTATGGCCTCAAACAAGCTCCTCGTGCACGGTTTTGCGCGTTTTACCTCGATGATTCTGGCATCGGTTTCACCGTCGGTTCCCACGATCTGCTCTTTTTGTCCATACCTCCTCTCGGGTAGGACAACGCTTCTTCAGATGTTGATGACATGCTCATCATGGTGATGATTCCTCCTTCATCACATATGTGAAGAAGCACCTCGATGAGCAATTTTGATGGTGATCTTGGTTCTCTTACATACTTTCTTGGGATTGAGGTCTCTTCCATGCACGAGGGCTACTACCTCTCTCGAAGTATGTCGGGATCTTCTTGACCGATGCAGTCTCGACCGACACTCGCACGCCGAGACTCCCATGGAGCTATCCCTCCAGCTTCGTGTCACTGATGACGATCCTCTTGAGGATCCTACTCGATATCGTCATCTTGTTGGGAGTTTGGTGTACCTTGTGAGTACTCGTCCTGATATTGCTTATGTTGTTCATATCTTGAGTCAGTTCATGACTTGTCCTACCCATCTTCACTCTGATCACCTTCTTCGTGTTCTTCGCTACTTGCGCGGGACCATCTCTCGTCGTTTGTTTTTCCCTAGCTCCACCTCACTACAACTTCAGCGTACTCCGATGCGACTTGGGCTAGTGATCCTTCTGATCGTCGTTCTCTTTCTGCTTACTGTGTTTTTCTTGGCTCCTCCCTGATTGTTTGGAAGACTAAGAAGCGGTGCGATTTCCGTTCGAGTGCAGGGTGAGTTGAGAGCTATCAGTGATGTGAGGAGAGATTACTTGGTGAGGTGGCTACTTGCGATTTCGAGTGCACGTGATGAGACCTCGACTCTTTTATCGGCGATGCAGTGCTATCGGTATTGCCGGTACCCAGTGAAGCATGAGCTCACCAAGCACATTGGTGTAGATGCTTCATTCACTCGCTCACAGGTGCAGGAGGGCGTACTTGCTTTACAGTTTGTGTCATCCGAGTTACAGGTTGCTGACTTCTTCACGAAGCCACAGACTAGGGCACAACATTTGTATTTTCTCTTCAAACTCAGTGTGTGTGATCCACCATGAGTTTGAGGGGGGGGTGTTAGAATAGGACTCTTATATTCTTTATCTGTATATGGCAACCCCTTTTGTACTCCCTATATATATTGTCCATTGGGCCTCTTGAATAGATGAACACATTATTCGTAACAAAATTCACGGCCTCATAAAATTTCTACTAAAACACTCGCGTGTATATAAATGTATGCACTAAGATTTGAACCTTGATGGGTGGAGTCGTAGCCTACAACTTTACCGCCACACTAAAAGGTTGTTCCCTTTATTGACCATGTTTGATAAGTTTGAACACAAGAATGAACATCGTACTAGTACTTTATGGATTTCGTTTTGCCTGCTCGTATTCTGTGTGCAATTTTGAAATGATTTTCACATGCTTTGCTTAACCTTTGTATCTGGAGGTGCTTTTGCGCTACATACAAACATAACAGATATAGCTGGAGTTAAACAACTTCACACGACAAAACCCTCTGTTTAACCAATCGCAAACCTACTTGCTATCACAAAAAGGACATGTTCTTACAAGACAACAGGAAGGAATCAGTCTAAACAGGGTCCAAGGGAAAGCTGTAAATGGTGAACAGAACAGCCCCCTGCATCACGCAAATGAAGCTTAAAATAGTTTGACAAAAGAAACAAAGAAGTGAAAGCATCGCTGATCGAAAGATCAAAACTGAAACACTGTAAGAGATCATACAGGTGCAAAACAGTGTCAACCGCGAGCAATGACTCTTCTTGAACGACATTTTCTTCATTACGAGGCTTGCACAATATGAAGAGTATATGAGATATATCCACACATGGCAAAAACAACTTTGTTTGGATGCTGAATCTTCTTCTGTAAACAAGTTTTATCTTGAATTTTGCTAAATCATCCAAGAGAGTGCTGCTATTGCTCACCCAAAATGCATATGGGTGTAGTTGATGTAAGTCATTCGATCTTCATAACAGGAAAACTTCGATCAAACAACCCTCTTCTAAACATTTTCTCCGCACCAATACACAATAGCTGCTGCAGATTGATGTTCCTTTCCAGGAAATTGCATATCCCAGAACACAACATTTCAACTCAGAACAGAAGATTGCCTGGTTTCCTACTATAATCTGAGCCAGTGGTTTCCCTAACATGGGATTCATAATTAGAATAGAATGATAAAATATTATGACTTTATAAAGTACTATATTTCACACAATACGTACCAAAATCATAACCTTGAAGTTACACATCGCAGTGATGAATTTGTATTGCACAAATTCTTGTGCGCAAGTAGGAGTTTGCTGTTAACAGAGCATGCGGGATCAGGGTTTTTGAACTCCAAGAAAATAACTCCCCTTGATAAGTCTTCAGGGATGGAGGAGATGAACATCCTGTGTGGCCACCATTTTGGAATTCGAGAAGATAATTTTGTGTAGATACAGAAAACTGCAGTCCCCTTGAAAGAAGTCATGTTTACTTACATGCACCGTAAATTTATCTCAGTTGTTGTGAATCTCATCTTCCACCTCTTCCTGATATTTCATACTAATCTCTGCGTGATCCTCACTCCGTTTCATGCTTCCCATTGTCCTCGTCTTTTACCATACGTTCTGTCAAATATCTGTAGGTTTTAATTTGCAAATGCCTGCGATGGAGATTGGATAAATTCCTGGCAAATGCCTCTATTGCCTCCACCTCTTGAGCCCTCGCACCCGTACAGTCGATATCAACACGGAGATGTTTGAGGGAAGGGATGTGCTGGAGGCCTAGATAGCAGTCACTGCATGGAGATCCAACATCTCGTGCTTCTAGCCTAAAAAGAAACTTTTCAAGCTTTGGCATAGCCCCAACCTCAAACACTAATGGCCCCATTGCAATATTCCAGTCCGCGAACTCAAACTCTTTCAAACATTGGAATCCAGTGCTGCAGATGACGAGACTTCCTTTGGGGGCTACTGCTTTTATCCATAGGGCGAGAGCTAGGAGAGAAGGCAAGCCCCCAAGGATCCCGAGAACTTCTTCTCCCACAGGATTAATACGGATATCCAGGTAGGCGATGTTAGAGAGCGAGACCACGCACTCTGGAATTCTTGGAAAATAATAGTAATAATCTGTGTACATCCCCAAAAATTGAAGGAGACAAGGAGGAGGCGACCAAGAATCCAACAAGAAATCTAGAGAGCACCCATTTTGATCATCACATTGAAGGCGCAGACTTCGAAGCTTGAATCTGCACAGCCTACTGATGGATGAAACAAAGCTATCTGTGTAACTTTTCTGATCATTGTATGTATCACTAACACACCAACGAATCCCAAGATTTCTTAGTTCGGTCAAACAGCCTAGCTCTCGCAAAGAAGTTGACCCGATGCTGGTGTCGACTTTCATACCGTAAAGATCCTGCAAAGCTCTCATATTTCCAATTCCTTCTGGCAGACTTACGTCATCAGCACGTAAGAACATCAACTTTTTCAGCCGAACAATACTCTTGGGTAATTCTTTTATCGCAGTCCCTATTAGCTGTAGTGTCTCAAGTTGTTGTAGTTCCCCTATTTGGTCTGGAAGCTTGCTGATGCTTACACGAAATAGCCCTAGGTATTTCAACCGGAACAATCTCCCGATATCATCAAGATAATTATTTTCCAACCTATCATTATAATCTATGTAAATCACCCGTAGTGCTTGAAAGCCTGAGAGAGGTGGCATATGTTTTGCCGAACCATAAATATCGAGTGATCGTGCTTTCGAAAAAACCATTGTGGATGGCATCATAATATCTTCTTGATCACGAAAATCAAGGGACAGTCGACGAACCTTATCTTGTTGCCCCAATAAGTGAATATTTTTACCAAATGTGATAAAATTTTCTTCAATTGACTTAGATACAATGAGATCAAGAATCATATCATGAAATCGGCAAGCTTTAGCTTGACCATCATATACAGTGTGTAGTGGTATGATCATGCTCCTGTTGATTAGCTCATTAAAATAGCTCTCTCCAACTTCCACTAAATTTTCCCCAACTGCTGCAGTGATGAACCCTTCGGCCATCCATCTACATACCAAATCAGACTTCCCTATTGTGAAATCTTCTGGATATACACTGAGAGATAGTAAGCATGTCTTCAAATAGTGGGGAAGGTCGTTATAACTAAGAGAGAGAATCCTTTGCATGTCTTCATGTGCTGAGCCATGTGCTGAGCCAATAGAATTCAAACACCTCCCCCAGTGCTCTTTCGTGCATGGTTTATCAGCCAACAAGCTTGCAATACTAATGATTGCCAAAGGTAGACCACCACATTTTCTTAGGATTTCACTGGATACCTCTTTTAATTCAGAAGGACAGTGATCTTCAGAACCAAATATTCTTTTGAAAAATAACTTTTCGGCGTTAACGTCACTTAGTGATTTCATTTCCCAAACATTATGGTAGTCAGGAGAGCAACATGACTTCGCCACAGAAATGCTACGTGTTGTTCTTAATATTCTGCTGCAGAGTTTATTTTCAAGCAGAGCACATCTGATTGTTGGCCATACTGATGCGCTCCAGATATCATCAACAACGATAAAATACCTATTTTATATTTCACAAAAGAAGTATGTTAGGAAATATACGAGAATTCACCGTTAGTAGATATATACATTACTCAAGGATCGAATTGGTGGACATGAACATGCATTAAGGAAACAAAATACTTGATGGATATGAACAGCTCGTGTAGACACACAAATGAAGATGCAATTCTTTCGGCAAAATTCAAGAGTCTACGACATGGTCTCAAAATTTGGAGTAAGAATATCTCTCAACTTTCGATATTAATCTTGAACTGCAATTCGGTTATTACCCCTATGGATAATCTGAAATAGCAAAGATCCCTAGATAGACCGGAATGGAACTTCGGTAACACTATAAAGAGACACTTACTTCGACTCTTGCATTACAAACAACTATATTGGGAAAAAAAGGTGCACTATTCGTTGGGTTAAGTTCGGAGATAAGAATAAAAAATTCTTTCGTGCCATAGCTACAAAATAGTATAGAAGGAACACTATTACACAGTTATCCACTCAAAACAATGGAATTGAAACATATCACAATGGAAAGACAGTTATTATTTGGCATTCATTTAAAGATAGACTAGGGACTTCGGCCAATACTGAAATGTTTTTCAATTTATCTGAATTAATTGCCCCAGTTCAAGGGTTGCATATCTTGACAGAAAGATTTACTCATGATGAGATCGACAAATAATAAAGGAACTCTCTATTGATAAATCGCCAGGGCCGGATGGTTTTAATGAACTTTTTATATAAAAAAAAAATGTTGGCATATTATCAAGAATGATTTCTACAAGCTATGTGAGGACTTCTATGAAAATAAGATCCAGCTACAGTGTATTAATAATTCACACGTTACTTTAGTGCCAAAAAAAGTCTCCTCGGCCATAAAGTGTAAATGATTATAGACTATCTCACTTTTAAATTCCTTACTCAAGTTACTTACAAAGATATTGGTGGATAGACTACATCGGATCATTCTGCAAGTTGTTCATAAAAATCAATATGGATTTATCAAAACAAGAACAATTCAAGATTGTCTTACTTGGGCCTATGAATATATCCATCAATGTCGGCAATCAAAAAGAAGGAAATTATTATTCTAAAGATGGACTATGAGAAATCCTTTGATATGGTGGAGCATAGTACTATCATCCAAATTTTGCAAAATAAAGGTTTTGATAATAAATGGATTGCCTGGATAAAAAATTTACTCAGTTCTGGAACATCCTCGGTTTTATTAAATGGAGTTCCAAGGAAATATTTTCAATGTAAGAGAGGAGTGAGACAAGGTGATCATCTCTCGCCACTTCTCTACGTTCTTGTAGCGGATCTCTTGCAGACAATTATAAATGAAGCACAAAAGGAATCTTTTAAATATACCAATCTCGTTGGCAATAGATGGGGATTTTCCTATAGTTTCAATATGCGGATGATACCTTGGCCATTATGGAAGCTGATGCAAGACATTTATTTTGTTTAAAGGGTCTATTAAATTCATTCGCTTCCTCCACAGGACTAAAGTCAACTATAACAAGTCGTTTATAGTGCCTATTAATGGCACTGATGACAAAATATCTACCTTGGCAAACACCTTTGGATGTCAAATTGGTACTCTTTCTTTCACTTATTTGGGTTTATCGTTGGGAACAACACGGACAAGAGTACATGATTTTTCACCACGGATTGATAGAGTAGAGAGAAGACTATCTACTTGCGTAGCTTATCTCTCTTATGGAGGACGATTGATAATGATCAACTCGGTACTCTCCCACTCCCAACTTTTTACATGTGCTCACTCAAGATCCTAGTGGCAGTCATTAATAATATTGATCGAGCTCGAAGGCACTGTCTTTGGAGGGGTTTGAATTTAAATGCAAAAGGTGGAAGTCTAGCCGCATGGAATTTGGTATGCAAACCAAAAAACAAAGATGGTCTTGAGTTCTTAATTTACAAACACAGAATGATGCTCCCCTAATGAAGAATCTACATAAGTTCTACAATCACCATGATCTTCCATGGGTGAAGTTGATCTGGGAAAGGTATTATCGAAATAATATTCATCACAATCGAAGGAATCAAAGCTCTTTTTGGTGTAGAGATATTATGAAAGGCATTACGATTTCTAGAGGAATTGCTATGGCAATAATTAGTGCTGGTATATCAGTGTTATTCAGGTTGGATTTTTGGAATTCTAACCTTTATTGTCGCAAATATCCGGTGCTAAAAACCAACAAATCTCGATTGCTAATCTACTCCAAAATCCAGGTATAAGAGGACAGTTCCACCTGTCTTTGACTATTGAAGCATTTGAGGAATATAATATGCTTAAGGAAGACATTAGACGTTTTCTTCCATTAATAATTGCCAAGATAGTTAGATATACATATGGGGCACAACACAATATTCATCTCAAAGATACTACAAGTTCTCTTTTAATACTCGCATGCCATCTTGGTCACTCAAATGGATTTGGAAAAACAAATGTGTTATGAAACTTAAGGTTTTTTGCATGGCTACTTTTAATGGACAGACTGAATACAAAAGACATGCTACGCAGGCGATATTATAATATTGAGGATGGTCAATATTGTGTCCTATGTCCAAATAGGGAGGAAGAAACTCTACACTACTTATTCTTTGGCTGCCATTTTAGTCAATCCTGTTGGAATATTATTGGCACTAATTGGGATGATACGACTGATGTTCAATTTAAAGTGGAAAGAATGAGATTAATCTTCAATTCTATGTTTTATATAGAAATCTTTATTTTGGCCGGATGGCTTATTTGGGAACAAAGGAATGACAAAATGTTTGAGAATATCACACCAAATATTATTAGTTGGAAAAATCTTTTTAAGAGTGAACTTGCTCTGCATATGCACCGAGTCAAAGAAGATCATAGACAACTTTTTTTTTAATTGGCTGTAAACTATTGTTTGAGGTTCTTTACCTCTAGTGGGTTGTAACTTTTTGTTATCCTTTTACCCTGTACATAAAAGTTTTTTTATTTTTATTAATATATATAGTAGGGCCTCCCTTACTCTTCCTCGTCATGAAAAAAAATACTTGATTCAGATAGTGCATATAAGACATGACTAAAGTGGTAAATATTAATAGATCTCTAAACAGTAAGTAGGACTATGTGGTAACCAAAATAGGGATATGACATCAGAAATTATGTTGAACAAGATTATCATGGAAAGGTTTGTACTACCTTTTATCGTTGAGATATTCTCTCAGTTCGTTGATGAGCTGCTTCTCGTCATATGCTTCTATGCCTGGATAGTACTTTCTCTCTGTTACATCACTGAGTATTTTTTTCGACGGGCCGGGTTACACCACTGAGTATTTCTCTGAACATTTTCCTCATGTCAGGTTTTTGCGACACTGAAACAAATGCTCCACAATCAAATTGTCCTCTAATTTTGTTGTAAACTTGAAGGGCAAGAGTAGTCTTTCCTAGCCCACCAAATCCAACAACAGATACCACCTTCAATTTTTTCTCCGACATTCCCTCTCCCTCAGTTAACCACTTGATGAGCTCATCTCTTGGTTCTTCAATACCCACTAGCCTTTCTGCCTCTTCATAGAGCGCCGGTAATCGAGGGTCGATGGGCAGCACACCACTAGAACTTGAGGCAGCCCCATCGAAGTTGTACCTCTTGCGTCGCTTATGCGCATTATCAACACGAGCCTTCAGCTTCAAAATCTGGTTGGCAATCTCATTGCGAGCACCAATTGTCCTTAGCCTGTGAATGATATCCTGGAAAAACAGAAATTTTACGGTACATTCTACCAGTAAGTATATGGTGGTAGTATAAATCAAATTTGACATTTTATTTGTTAAGAGTGTAATAGACTTTTCTTCGTATTTAGAATTTTTCGCGAAGGTATTATAGACTTTTCTGACTAGGGTTGAAAATATTACTCTTATGTTATGTGATCTCTATATTAGCAATTACAATTATATCTTATTGGGTTTCTACTACTTATACTACCAATATAGTATAACTAAATTCTAATTAAATTGAATTATTGGATAAAAAAAATAGATGATTCGTAAATTAAATATACCGTAAAAGAGCTTCGGAAGAGACCCTTCGTGTCGTGAGGCCTACTGGGGCCACAATCGACGTGGTGTGTGAAGTCATCAATGCAATCCTCGATGTCGTAGGACAGCTCGCGGATTTGGTTCCTCCACTCCTTCACCTGGACATCAAGGTCATCCATGTCCGCGAGCTTCAGCAGTGCAGCGTTCATGCTGCTGAGCTCATCCTTCAAGGAGATGATCTCGTCGCGTACTCCCTTCAGACTGTTGTACTTCTTCTCCAATAGCGTGGAGAGCTTTCTGAGGGTGGGGCTTAGCACCCCTGTGGCAACGCTCACCATGGCATGCTCCATGGTGGGAGATTGATCTCGCTCCCCCAAGATGATTGGAGGAAGGGTAGTACTGTTTATACTAGATGAATGGGAAAGGTGTAAACGTGAGTGTCGCTCTGGGTGTCATTAAATACCAGATTATGGTGTTCTAAGTGAAGTAAATTCAATAGAAATATTGTGAGTGACAACTTCCACACGAATGATAAGATGTCCGAATTTTCTTCCTTGAACGCTGTCACTGCTGCTTCCAAAGAAAACGTTCGGTTTTTTCTCCGTGAGACCCGATCAAAACAGCGACGCTCGGCTCTTTTGGAATTCACCTGACGCTAGCAAAGCTCCTGAAGCAGCCCAACTTCTTCCGTCCGTGGAATCTGCTGGTCCTGCACTTGATGTGACTCGCTTGTGATGGAATTAATCCTGTTTCTAGTAGGTATGTTTACGAGTCGGAGTAGTTTTTTGTGATGTGACCCGCTTGTAGACACTGAATTGGATATTGAGTCTCAGTCTTTGTAAGGCACAGTCCAGTCTTTGTAAGGCACAACAGAGAAATAGAAAACCAAAAAAAGAGAGCAGCGTTTTTTCGGTGCTCCCAACTAAACAAAGTATCGACCGATTTCGTCTCGGTGTTGTTTGTTTTCTCCAGCAAGAAAGAAGGGGAGGCACTACTTTTCCAGAGCTGCTACTAGCATCACGACAAGACAAAGGAAGAGGCACTACTTTTCCAGAGCTGCTAATAGCATCACGACAAGACAAAGGAAGAGGCACTGCTTTTGACAGGAGGTGCAGAACGTGAAGTCATCAGGGAGCAGAGGTGGTGCGCTGCTTTCAGGGAGTCACGTCGGTGGTGGGTCCCACGGGAGGTGTTGTCTCACGGGAACACAACTGAAGACAAGCAGAAACCAACATCGTTGCTTCGTCGACAGAGAGCAGCAAGTCTTCGTGCGGGTCAGGTCGAAGACAGGGACTAATGGGTCTCACAAAGCAAACTGATTGTTTTCTCTGGACGACACAAAAGACAAAGCAAAAGGACGGAGCGAGTTCTTCTCAGGACGAAGCAATAACAGAGCAAAGATTTAAAAAAAAGAGAATTTTTCAACATTTAGTATAAGAGCTCTAGAAATTCTTTGTAAGGTGCAATAGAAGATATCTTTGTAACGAACTAACAGAGAATACTTATGGCTGGTGGAGGGTCCTCATCAGGAGGTGAAGAAGCATCACAGACGAAGAAAGAAAACCTTGTACCGATTGCATATCCACAACTGACAAGAAACAACTACATCATCTAGACAATGAAAATACGTGTAGTTATGCAAGCACAAGAGGTTTGGGAGGCTGTGGAACCGGATGACGAAGCGTACAAAAAGGGCGGCGCTGAGTACCGGAAGGATCGTTTGGCTTTGACAGCGATTTATCAGGCAATTCCGGAGAGCCTCATGCCAACACTGGCCGGAAAGGACTCGGCCAAGTTGGTATGGACACAAATTGAGACGGCAAATCTTGAACATGAGTGTGTCCGAGAGGCTAAATTGCAGACTCTCAAAAGAGACTTTGAGGGACTAAAGATGCAGGAAGATGAATCTGTAGAAGACTTTGCCGGCCGTATCTCATCCTTGGTCAGTGGCATCCGAGAGCTAGGAGAGAAGACCTTGGAAGAAATTGAAGTGTTCCGACGATTTCTCTGAGCAGCACAAGCACACTACATGCAACTAGTAATCTCAATTGAGCAATGTGTTGATTTGAAAACTCTTACTGTTGAAGATCTTGTCAACCGGTACAAGGCATATGATGAGATAATTCGGAGCAACTTTGGTGATCCAAAAGAAGGAGAACATTTGATGCTATCTCGTTCTCAATGGGAGGCAATGTCTACTTAGGGCAAGAAATCTGGTGAAAATCTGAGCAGCACGGTCAAGAAGGGAAATTGGCAGAGCAATAGCCGAGGCGGCAGAGGAGGACGTGGAGACTAGGCTAGGCAAGGCGGTGGTAACAGATCCCATGACAAGTCATATATCAAGTGTTTTGAATGTGACAAATTTGGTCACTACACGTCAGAGTGCCGAAGTGATATAAAGTGTTTCAACTGCGACAAGTATGGGCATTACGCTTCGGATTGCCGAAACAAGAAGAAGAATGAAGAGGTAAACCTCATCCGAGCCAGTGAAAACAACGAGCTTACCCTGCTTCTCTCCTTGTATGTCAAAGAGGCACTGCGCCGGTCATAGTGATGTTGAACGAGGAGAACATAGTTCCTAAACTACGCACAGAGGGAGACAGCCACGACAACACTGATATGTGGTACTTAGACAATGGAGCAAGCAATCACATGACAGGAGATCGCTCCGTAGGATGCACTCGCTCAAGCTTATTTATGTATGTTCCGGGATTTGATTCTGCAATTTGATGCGGTATTCTTGGGACTAGGTTGTAAGCATCTTCGAATGTGCTGAACATTCGCTCCACGAGCTTCTGTTTTGCTCGCCATGCCTTCTTATAGCAGACCTAGAACCCCACCATAGTGGCAACATCCACCAATAAAAGTTTTGACAAAATAGAAACATCTGCGACGATGAGGTGACTTACCAGGCTAGCAATATATGAGGATGTCATGTTGCAGTGCCTATGAGGCGACTCATCTAGCTCGCATGTGTGATCCTTCGAGACCATTATCCGGAAGCCCATGGCACTACTACACACAGCCTCATCACGAGCGGTTGGAGCAGTCATCACGAGCGGTTCCAACCGTCGTGTTTTTATATACGTCTGTGATAAGTGGCGGTTATCACGAGCGGTTAAAAATCCGTCTGTGATAAGTCACAACACGAGCGGTTCTAATTATATAACCGTCAGTGATATCTAATTATCACGACGGTTCTATTCAAGAACAAATCATTATAGGCATATCACGAGCGGCTCTATTTACGAACCGTCTTGGATATGCACATATCGAGCAGTTCTATTCTGGCTACCGTGCATGATATGCACATATCCCGAGCGGTTATCATTATATAACCGTCAGTGATAGGCACATATCCCGAGCGGTTCGTAAATAGAACGTCTCATGATAAAGAGATATCGAGCGGTTCTATTCTGGCAAATGCAGGATATGTGTATATCACGAGCGGTTATATAATAAGCCGTGCGGGATTATACATATCACGAGCGGTTTGATTGATAAACCGTCTGTGATAGTTATTTCAAAGATAACTATTTTTTAAAATTTTGGCTAGCCTTAGGATTGCTAGTCATGCCCTCTGAAAATAAGCGGTGAGAAAATAGATACATCACGGATACCCAAAGTGATCATTGTCATACAAGCGAACATATATCAAATACTGATCAAACATTGTAATATCAACTCGTTGAAAATATTGTCATACAACCCAAAGTGACAACCCAAAGTTTACCATTGAATCACAACTATTCAAAGTGAATTACAACTATATCAACTATATTAATTGTTTCAAGGTCGTTCGGTAGTGAAACTCTCCGTTGGCATAATGATATCCGTCATGATGAAGGTGCGAGCCTCCTCGAACATCAGAGATCTCTTTACGAGCAGTGAATCTAAATCTATATTCAAAACCTACAAACAAGAGTAAAGTGTTACACATATATATTTAAATTTATAATTAGCAATTATTGCGAGATTGACCAACCTCGGGATCAGGCAACCTAGCACTCATAAGAATGCATATGATGGCAAGCGTAGAATGCACATTCTTACGCTTTTCTTTGTGCGGCTTTGAAAAATAGAATTACATATATAGGTATAGTCGGTTCGAGGCGCATTATTACAGTATGATATAGGATTATTGTGTTGTAGCACGTCGGAAATCGCGTCTGTGATTAAGTGTGGCGTTCGTTCCTTGTATAGCCCTCCTCGGCAATATAGGAGATGAGCGACCTACATGTTTCAAAAAGTTAACCTCGGCCATTTCAAGCGAAGGAAGACTACAATAGAGTTATGTATGGAGGAAATGAGCACACACATCGACTACTTCTTGCACAAGGGTGAAGTCGTGGCCTTTTTCATTAGGGAATCAGGTATAGTACTGATTCCTCTTTGGTATAATGACTAGAAGGATCGATGATGCCTACTCATGTATGTCGCTATAGTCATTAAACCTAAGTTCATCACTACGTATAAATTACAAATGAAATTTGTATAGCAAGTAGTGAAGCACTTACTTCGGTTATGCGGCACCATTATGTAGTCCACGTAGTTTTGAGCAAGCAATCCTGCCGTTATGTATTTCGGCGTAGGATGCGTGCGCCAAGATGGTTTGCTCGAGACCACGTGTGGGTCGAGAAACCACCGGTTCTTTCAATCGCCGTGCGGTTTTAATCATGTATCTATACATAAGCAATGAGTTTGTTATATTACGTGAATGTGCGTGAATGTAGAACTTGATTGTACACACTTACGGTGTCGGCATCGTAGAAGTGAGGCATCGAGGGCTTTGAGGTTGAATAGGTCGAACAAGTCGTGAAGCCCACGATGAAGAAGGCGGCTCGTGGAGAAATAGTCCTCGTGTATCGCGGTGATTCCATCAGCGCACCCTTTCTCTTTGGTCTTACGCAAGTACCGGCTATGCAAACTCGACAACCTAATCCGGCGTAGGCTAATCGTGCTCGTCGCCAGCGGACTTCGAAAGAGTATTTCTTAGGGTTAGGAGGCGGGCGCCTTAATGTTCTTCGATTTCGATTTGTCTGAGCGACTTGCGCTCTGCGTCTTCCTCTTGTCGACGACTCGGGAGGCGTCACGCGGCACGTTTTTGTTCGTTCGGTGTCTTCTCCACGGGAACCGATGAGGCGGGCTTCAGGCGAAGGTTGAGGTCTTTGTCATGGAGGTCTTGTTGGAGAGACATGGTGGGTGTCGAGGTGGTTGGGGTAGAGTCATCAAAGGTTGAGCGACGCTGCGGGTCGGGGCGATGTCCTTCAAAGTTGAATTGGAGGGCATGGTCGTGTGGAGATGGTTGGGGTAGAGTCATCAAAAGTTGAGCGACGCTGCGAGGTCGGGGCGATGTCCTTCAAAAGTTGAATTGGAGAGGCATGGTCGTGTGGAGATGGTTTGGGTGGAGTCATCGAAGGTTGAGCGACGCTGCGCAGGTCGAGCGATGTCCTTCTTTGGCCATGAATAAAAGCATCTGCAGGCATCCCTAGTGTTATGATTTCGTCGTTGAGCGAATCTCGGTAGACGGCCCTAAAATTATCATGTACCATGTCCACTGGACCACAGGCGTAACCTGCGCCACACAGGCACCGTCTTTGCACTATCCCTTCATTGCATGGATACACCACCCCGCCCGACCTCAATAGACATCCCAACCATCCTCACTTGGAGTGTGCGGTCGTCGGCTCCTACAAAGCGATACACAATTAGCTAAGGCGTCCTATAGGTCTATCTTTGGAGCATTCGAGAGATGTACATTACCTTGATGTCGTCGATAGGTAATTGGACATCATCGTGTTCACAATTTTGCGTGGACACGGCGCTACTCGATGTTGAGGAGGACGCCTACCAAAACAACGGGGCGACTGCGGCGCTTGTTGAGGAGTAGTAGTTAATTCACTTGGTCTGCAATCTTGCTATCTTTTCTTCAAATTTTGCGATAGCACCGTTCTCTTCCTTCAAATTTTGAAGTAAGCACATGTTCCAACAACGTGTCGTACTCGGCCTTGGATCTCTTCTGCTCCTATCGTGCGATGAGTCGTGCAGGAATCCATCCCTCCAAGATCGTTAACCCCTTTGCATCGCGTGTGACCCGGTGCTCCTTGTTTTCCGGGCCGTAGTTAGTATATCCTTCTCCTGCGCTTGGAAGGAGCCTTGGAACATGCGGAACTCAATTCTTGCTGCAAGAGGTCATCATGTTATTATATACATTATGAAGTTATAGACTTATTAACAACTAGGTAGTTCGAAGACATTTACCACGGTTGGCCACATCGGTCTGCGGGTTTGTGAAAGAGATTTCGCCGAAGGCGTGGCGATGCCTCGCTCTTAACCGGGAGAGAGCGCGCTGGTGCGTGATCTCGACAAATGGCCTTGTTTCGTTCGCGTCCTCCGCGCCCATTGCGCGGTTTTACCCGCGTACCAGTCTTGCGAGTTTGTGGGGTGAGTGTTAAGTGTGCAGGAGAGCCTTGTGCGTCGCACTTTCCTCAAGAAATTGGCGTCGTCTTCATTTGCACAAAGGCATCCCATATATCCCGCGACAAGAATTTATACGCCGTGAAGGGCGTTAGACCGTGTTCACGTGCCTTGTGACAAGCACGCTCTTGAAGGTCCTCCACGCTTCCGATCGAGAAACGCGCTGTCGTTCCACGCGCCCGGTCTGCGGTGGGAAAGTGAGCGATTTTAAAACCGTCCCACGGTGGCTTCTCGAACATCCGGCCACGGTGTCCCAGCTCGGTGTGGTGATGGGGACCGTTCCCTTCCAAGTATCCGCACAAGGTTCGAATCTACGCGGCGCTTTGGGGGGACTCACGGGGATCCCATTGGCATTGACCTCGTGGCGGTCATTATGCTGGAGGAATTCTCGATGTTCCTCTGCCATCTCGCGTCGTACCACTTTCCTCGGAGATCGGGCGGCGCGAAGATGGTGCGGGCGCCATGTCGCTTACTTGCTATCTATATATGCGAAGCAATATCGTAAGCTCTAAGCGACCATTCAAGCGGTTACTCAACTTAACGAAAATGATGCACAAGCGTATAATATATAAGAAGGATTGATGGTAGTTTGTGCTCTCGGAAGGAGAGTTGCAAAGAACAAGTCTTTGCCATCTCAACCTATTGTCTATACTCTTCATTAAATGAATATGATAGTATAAATTCAAACTATGAGCTCTAAACAATACTTTGCTTAAGCTGTCAAATGATCTCAATCATTACGAAAATGATCTTAACTATCACATTCAATCTCGTTATAAGAGAAAGTTCATCACAGAGCGAACAGAACAAAGCCCACCGATCAATTTGAGTTCACATTATCAAAGACTATCAAAGTCACATCACGGAGGGTTCGTCAATACAATAGAGCTCATGAATGAACTAACGATATATCAAATTGGCGGATGCATTCAACCGTGCAGTGATAACTAGCATTCAACAGAAAGTAACAAATTAACGATATATGAAATTGACAGTAGCAAGTAATTTGTACAATAGAGCTCAAGAATCAACTAACTATCACATTCAATCTCAGTATAAGACAAAGTTCATCACAGAGCATGTCAACAAAGCCCAGCGATCAATTTGCGGATCTTTAGGAATACTCACGAGAGGATGCCGCACAACAACTCACGGTGCAAGGAGGAGGCGGTGCGGGAGGAGGCCGACGCGGGGAGGAGGAGAGGCGCGGGAGGAGGCCGACACGGGGAGGAGGGCGGCGCGGGAGGAGGCGGTGCGAGAGGAGGAGGCCGACACGGGGAGGAGGCCGGTGCGGAGGAGGAGGCCGACACGGGGAGGAGGCGCGTCGAGCGGAGGCGGCGTCGTCGATGAAGGCGGCGGCGTCGGGTCTTCTGGCCGGGAGGTGAGCAGGCGAACCCTAGAGGCCCGAGAGAGCGCGCGAGCCTAAGGCGCGGGAGGCGAAGTGGCGAGTAAAGAGCAAAACCTAAGTGCGCCTTTTGATAAAAAGAATATCACGACGGCTCTATTAAAGAACCGTGCGAGATATCCTCAATATCCTGAGCGGCTCTATTTAAGCACCGTGCGTGATAATATCCTGACGGTTTGCTAAAGAACGTGCGAGATATCCTCAATATCATAGACGGTTCTTTAATGGGCAAGTGCGTGATATTGAGGATATCTCGACGGTTCTTTAAGCAAACCGTCTGTGATGTTATCACGACGGTGCTTAAATAGAGCCGTCTGTGATATTGAGGATATCTCGACGGTTCTTTAATAAAGCCGTCTGTAATATATCGCGACGGATCCATCATAGAGCCGCTCGTGCTATGGATCTCATTCCCTTCATCTCCGCGCGAGTGTCTCTTCGTCTCCTGCTCCAGCTTTTATATAAATAGACAACCCTTATCAAAGGGATTTCTCACGAACCTCCTTGATCATCCCCTCTCTCTCCACAAATTCCAAATGGCTTCCTCTCTCGTCCATTATCTTGGCCTACATTTTGGTTGTGTACTCGCACCTCTCGATGCAACCTAGCCCAAGCCTGCGAACAAGGCGTCTGTTCGCAATGCAATCCGTTGTAGACCCTCCCATCTACCGGAGACCATAACGGCGATCATCGGTCGATTGGAGCTCCTCCTCCAACAGACCAGTGCGAGGCTCTCCAGCATCCGGCGAGTAAACCTCGTCGTGGAGATTGTCCTATGGAACTCTTTGGTCGCACGAGGATGCAGCCCGAGAGTCGAGGGCGACATCGACATTGCGGGAGGCGGGTCCGCTAGCCGAGGCTGTGGAGACCGGGGTTGATGGCCTGCAGGCTATATGGGACTTGATTACGAGTCAGAACATCTACAAGAGGAAATTGGCGTGCAAGGTCACGGTGGGCGTTTGGTGAGGCGATCGGTGATCCGCTCCCACCGGCCGGCGAGAATGCGTCACGAAGATTTGAAGACTAAGATAGGATCGCTCATCCTTTTTATAAATGCGTGATGTAAAAGCGATAAGGCGATCTATTATGCATGCGTGATGTAAATATGGTCTTTTTGTCTGTGATGATATGGTCTTTTTTATCATCTATTTATTACTGGGCAAATCATTTTGTTAATTATTTGCGCATATGCATGCTCCGTACGCTATCACAGACGGTTGAATAAAGAACCATCTGTGATAATATCGTCATCACAGACGGTTCCTCTCACTAACCGTCTGTGTTGAACATCACAGACGGCTCCATGTGGAACCGTCTGTGATATCCGCAATATCACAGACGGTTAATAAGTATAACCGTCTGTGATATACTCCATATCACAGACGGTTTGTTAATAGAACCGTCGGTGATATTGAGTATATCACAGACGGTTATAATTATTAACCGTCTGTGATATTGAGTATATCACAGACGGTTTCACATGGAGCCGTCTGTGCAAGTTCAACACAGACGGTTTGTGTAGAACCGTCTGTGATATACTAAATATCCGACGGTTGGAAATAAGAACGTCTGCATGATATTTCACCCCTATAAATATAAAGACCCAGCAGAGGCCCCGCCTAGCGCCTCGATCTCTTCTTTAGAATAGAGGGCTTGAGAAGCTTTGCTCTGTGTTGGTTGTAGGAGGCTTGTTTATTTGACTTGCCTTGTTCTTGGTTGTGGGTTGCCCTAGCAACTTATGGTCATTGGCTTGCATGCATGCTTGCTTTGTGAGGCTTGGCTTTGGTGGTAGCTCTCGGTTTGGGTGTTGTGAATGAGTGTTTTTGTGAGTGGGATAAGTGGTGTATTTATTGTGGCTCTCT
Source organism: Ampelocalamus luodianensis (assembly GCA_036346255.1). Taxonomy (NCBI): domain Eukaryota; kingdom Viridiplantae; phylum Streptophyta; class Magnoliopsida; order Poales; family Poaceae; genus Ampelocalamus; species Ampelocalamus luodianensis. The sequence continues at coordinate 36,883,211 of CM070638.1, read as the reverse complement.
TGCCTGTTCATTGGCACAGGAGAAGGACGGTGAGGAATCTCGCGGGATATTAGGAATTTTAAATCGTGAGCTCCGAGGGTAACGATCTTTAACTCTTTATATTTGCTTAATAGGAGGAGTAACGTATTTGCGATTAATAGGAGGAGTAACGTATTTGCGGTTTATTAATATAATTTAACACTACTAATTGTTACATGTGTAGCGTAGATGGACCGAGCGGATGTACAGTGCGAACCGTGTGAGTGAAGAGTACATTAATGGCGTGATTGCTTTTAAAAGAGCGCGGGCGGATATCTTGAATAAGGGATAGAATTTATATACATCCATGCATTGATTGCGATAATCGAAGATTTTTAACAACCGGCGCAGATCGTAGGGCACTTGATTGAAGGGTTTCAAAAAGGGTATACATGTTGGACGATCCGCGGTGAAGAGCGATTATACAGAAGTTAATAATGATGACATCGGCGAGGAAGTCAGCGATATGCGGATGTGGTGTGTTTTGATGGCGATAGGTCGTGCGATGACAATCTGGATCGGATGCTACGCGATGCGAAGAAACTACATGAGAGAGAGTTTTGTAAATTCGAGCGCTTAATGGAGGACTCGGGAAACCTTTGTTCCACGGCTGCAAGCGAAATACACAAGGTTGTCAACCGTACTTGAGCTGCTGAAATTGAAGGCGAGCAATGGTTGGTCCGACAAGAGTTTCACGGCGTTGTTAGGTCTCTAGCGGACATTCTTCCGGAGAAAGCGTGTTGCCCAGCACCACCTACCAAGCCAAGAAGATTCTTTGTCCATTGGGAATGGAAGTAGAAAGAATACATGCATGTCCGAACGATTGTATCTGTATCGTAAAGAGTATGCGAGACTTGCATGTATGTCCGTGTGCAAAGAATCCCGATACAAGCGTAAGAATCTTGCTAAGGTGAAGCAAGGACCTCTGCTAAGGTGTTGTGGTATCGCTGTGATCCCACGTTTGAAGCGTTTATTTGCGAACCGAAGGAGGCAAGATTGCTGCGTTGGCACTTTCGGAGCGTAAGAAAGATGGAAAACTAAGACACCTGCTGATTACTGCGATGGAGAAACTTCGATCGGACCTTCAAAGAGTTCGGTGCGGAACCGAGGAACATAAGGTTAGGGTTGAGTACGGATGGAATGAATCCTTTCGGTAACATGAGCGTGACATAGCACATGGCCCGTGAACCTATGTATGTACAACCTTCCTCCTTGGTGTGTATGAAGCGGAAGTACATTTTGATGTCACTACTTATCCAAGGGCGAAGCAACACAGGAGCGATATTGATGTGTACCTAGCACCATTCTTGGATGATCTTGTGACCTTTGTGGAGCGAAGGGGTACAAGTATGGGATGCGTACAAGCGAGAGAACTTCTCTTTACGCGTCATGTTGTTACGCACTATCAATGATTTTCCCGCCCTTGGTAACTGTCGAACTTGATGCGAAGGAGCCAAAGCTTTGTCACCGCTTAGATGCTACGGAGAGTGTATGGTGAACAACTCGCGCAAAGCGTGTATATGCGTCACGTAGGTTCCTTCCGAGTCACCCATACCGCAAGATGAAAAAACAATTCGCGGAAATAAGGAGGGCAGTTCGGCTCAAGGGCTTTTAGAGGAAAGAGGTCTATGATATGGTTAAGGATATCGATGTTGTGCTTGGGAAGGGATGTAAATTAAAACCCGTCGGAAGAACATCCGGAAGAAGCGGTCAATTTTTGGGACTTGCCTTATTGGGAGCACTTAGAAGTTCGTCATTTGCATCGACGTCATGCGTGGAGAAGAATGTATGTGAAAGCTTGATTGGTCTCTTCTTGAACATTAGTGGCAAAGCAAAGGATGGTGTTAACGCATGCGACGCGACTTGGTTGATATGAACATAAGGACCGAGTTAGCACCGAAAGAGACCGATAAAGGGCGAGCATACCTTCCACCACTTGCTACACTATGTCCAAGGCCGAGAGAAATGAATTGTGCCAAAGCTTGCATGGTGTCAAAGTCCCGTCAGTTACTCCGCTAACATTAAGAAACTTGTTTCTATGCAAGATTTGAAATTAATTGGTATGAAGTCTCATGATTGTCATGTCTTGATGACACAAATGCTTCTGTTGCAATTAGGGGTATCTTGCCGAACAAGGTCAGTGGCAATCTTGAGGTGTGTTATTTCTTCAACTTAATTGCTCGAGAAGGTCATCGATCCGAAGGACTAGATGCTCTATAGGCCGAGGTGGTGAGCGACTCTATGTCAACTTGAGATGTATTTCCCTCCGTCATTTTTCGATATTATGGTCCATCTCATTGTTCATCTTGTGAAAGAGATAAAGATATGCGGTCTGTGTTCCTACATCATATGTACCCGTTCGAGAGGTATATGGGAATTCTCAAGTCCTACGTGCGAATCGATCTCGACCGAGGAGCAACATCATCGAAGGTTATGCAACCGAAGAGGTCATTGAGTTCTGCGTCGACTACATGGCTCGGTGGAACCGATAGGTGTGCCTCTATCTCGTCATGAGGAAGGCCGGATGGTATCGGGACCATCGGAAGGAAATCAATCACTCCGATCGGATCGTGCGCTCAAGCCCATTTCACGGTCTTGCAACACATGACCCAACTGTCCCCGTACATCGGCGAGCACAAAGACATGATGCGCCAATGAGAATCCGACGGTCGGAGGTTTGGATCACGAGAAACAACCGCTTCGGTTCAACGAATGGGTAAAGGTGCGAATCATGGTAGGTGGTCATCAAGTGATGATGCGTTGCTATGGTTGGCAAAGGGCCACAATTTACAATTGTCACATGGCAGGATCGACATAAATGGGTACACATTTTATCACGGCTCGGGATAGGAAGAGCACGATCCTGCAGCGGTGTCGCATAGATGCATTCGATGCGATGGTTTGAGGAGCTCGTACTATGGGCAAATAGAGGAGATATGGGAGCTCGACTACGTGCTTTTCAAGATCCCCTATTTGGTGCCGTTGGGTCCATCTCCCACATGTGAAGGTCGACAAATGCGGCGTCACTACCGTGGACCTCGATCGTGTCGGATACAAAGGCGAACCATTACGTCTTGGCTAACCAAGTTGTTCAAGTCTTCTATGTAACCGACGGGCAAATAAGAAGCGTCACGTAGTTCTTCATGGAAAAGAAGGATTGTCGGAGTTGAGAATGTAGTGGACGAGGAAGAATACAATCAATTTGACGAGTTGCCTCCTTTTGGAGACGGCATCAGGCTCGAGGAAGAACCCAGCGAGGAAGCTAGCTATATGCGCGTCGATCATCATGAAGGACTATATTTTAATTAAGAAATTTCTCCATTGTAATTAATTTATTCCATAACATCATGTGTTATGAACTTGTAATATATAAATGCGTATATTTTGATGTCAACGTGGAATTGTAATCGCTCCTGTCCTTGTGGACCGTATATTTTGGTGCATTAAAAATTCATTTAATTTGGAAAATAGTCCATCTGCACCACCTTTCTAGAAACCTAAAAAACTAAAATTTTATGGCAAATAGTCTAACACTTTTGCAAAGAAACGGTATACTCATGCCTAATCTGCGATCGTCATCTGCGAGAAGCGGCGTAGTCGTCCCACCTTCCACACCGACCAATGCTAGTGCCGGTGGCCATCCTCGGCAGCGTCCACACGGCCCGTGGCGACCTTCTTCCCCACGCGCCGCTGGACCATGTCCGCGGCGAGCCTCTGGCACCGCCTGCACTCCCGGTTGGTCTTGGCCGTCTCGCACTCGCCGCCGGTCGGCTCGTCCTCGACCTGGCTGATGTAGTGCTTCCCAACGTCGCGCGTCTCGTCGGCCGTGTAGAGGAGACCGAGCACGTGGCCGCGGCCTTGTGGCGGCCACGGCTGCCGTTCAAGGAACATGAGGCGCTGTTGCATGTCTTGGGCGCGAACAAGCCCGAGGCCGGCGATGAAACAAGCCCACAGGTTCTTGGCGGCGGTGGTTGGCGGCGGCGAGTGGCGCTCGTTGTCTGCCACTTCATCGCCTCCTCGCTCGGCGCCACGCGCCTCCCACGGCGTGTTCCTTGGACACCTTGTACAAGGCCTTGCAACTATCGTACATACATTCAAGATGTTAGAATAAATAGTAGTATGTACGTGCGTATATTGTAGACATAAAGATGTGCGTCGTTAATCGTAGGTGCATAGGTCCTCCATGGGCTGAGAGAGCTCGCGGCCACCACGGCCGGCGATGTCGACGGCGACATCGTGAGAAAGAGCGGCGATCACCGACCTTCGCGCCTTGGTGCTGGCCTGGCGCTCTGCATGCTAACCTTGGCGATTGGCGTACTCAAAACCGTGAGACGAAGAGCGATGGGAGGAGTTTAATCTTGGTGATTATTAGTCTTATATCAAGAATTAGGAGTAAGCGCACGTGAGGCGAAGAGACGCATGTATCGTCGGCGTGCGAGACGAAGAGACGGTTGGCGATGGTGAACCTAGCGGTTGGATATCACGACGGCTCTATATGGGAACCGTGCGTGATAATAATATCACAAGCGGTTATTTAATAGAGCCGTCGTGATACTAGTATATTACGAGCGGTTCTCAAATTGAACCGCTCGTGATATTTCCTGACGGTTTTATTTCCAAACCGTGCGCGATAAAGCGTCCTCATCACGAGCGGTTCTTATTACCAACGTTTGTGATACTTCCGACGGTTCGTAATATGAACCGTGCGTGATATGTCCTCATCACGAGCGGTTCATATTACGAATGCGTGCGTGAAGTATCACAAGCGGTTGGTAATAAGAACAAATGCGTGATGAGGACATATCACGAGCAGTTCCCGAGCGGTTCAAAGGGAACCGTCGTATAAGATTCAACCGACGGCTCCTTTGGGCCGCCTGCGCGATGAGTGTCTGCTATTGCCTGTTTTGTAGTAGTGTGGCTACGGCCGTGAACCACAGCACACGGACCTTGCCAGCACAAGATTCATCAACACACTTAATGATGTAGGTGTCGAGGTTGGACCTCTGCACCCGATACGTCCGGCCAATGTTAACGGCGTATCTGGCAATAGCATGATGAGCGGCACTCTTGTTAGGGAAGCGCTGCCCTAAGAGTAGAGTGTCTTTATTGAACCCCCACTCAGCCCCCTCTGGCTGTGGCAAAACCAGCGATGTCGTTGCGACGTTGTCCAATCTAGAGGCGACGTAACCAATATCAGTGGTCACAACACCACCAACAGCTCCTCCCGTAGTAGCTTCTCCATCTTCCTCATTTGCAGAACTAGTTGTTTCCACGTTCTCCTCCTCCTCGCTTTCGACCTCTTCCACCTAGTCGGCCAGGTACTCGTGGCAATCAATACAAGTCTTCATCGCCCACTTCTTCGCCCGTGTCTCCTCCAACACCAGCGTCTACATCACGACTGGAGACCAACGTAGTGTCGGGGCCCAAAAATACAATCCTGGACCCTCTATGTATACTATACCAGTCTAGGATCATACTAGTGCACACAGTGGCAACATCGATAAAATATCATTTTCATATACAAGGATGACTAATAAATAGATAAATAACAATAAATATCATAGTAACGACCTTAAGGTCAAAGCTTACAATTAACGCCTCAGAAGGCGAATAGCTCAATTAAGCTGCAGCGGAACATAATGAAATAACTTCAGTGAAGCCCATCCACATGCCCGCAGGCAATCGACTGGGGTTGCGTGACCTAGTTCTCCACGATCCTTGAAATAGACTTTGTCGACCGACGATTCCTCCACTTCTATTGATTGATTATAGCAAGAATGAGTACACAACCGTACTTGCAAGTCATACCATAGAATGCAAATATAGATGATGGCTTATTCCAAAGGAAATGGCTTATGTGGTTATTTTGCAGAAATACAACATTTGCAATTGAATATAAATAATAGATTAAAAGTATAATTCAAAACAAATAAACAATAATAATTTTAACAATTGTTTTCACAAAGAACACAAAGCCTAATCAAATTCTTTCGGACAACCATATGACTTAGATCACACAGCTGTCCATTCCCAGTTGTTTTTATGAAAATCTACCTCTCGCGTGAAATCCCCGGGCATGTCCATGACCGTGGACGTGGCTATTCGAGTAGATTGTTTAACACTCTGATGTTGTACACTTTACCCACACGATATAATCAGTGTAGCTAGTACTAATCATAACAAAACTTTTCTGAAACTTCATCTCAAACATTGACACTCCAGCGTGCTTTACCGATGACACTAAAGCCCACACAGGAAATTAGCACATCACACACCATTGGACCTGAAGACGGCGAACCGCTCATAAATGTGAATCGCCACATAGGTAGAAACACACCTCTACCCTGGCACAAAACCAAACCTACTAGCTGAGTAGTCAATGCCAAGATTTCATAATTTACTAAGTTAAACCCCTCCCATACCAGACATGTGGTCGTACAGTAAGATTTAGTTCAATGGCGCACAAAGTTAAGTCCTTAATTGACCAAAGCAAGACTTTCACTTTCTAACTATGCCATGAAAATTATTATTCCCATGCACATAGCTCCACCATGTCACTTAGTATCCACCATTTGCCTTAGTCTAAATCTTTTATCACCAAGTTGGTTAAGTGCAACACATGCCATCAATGAGTAATAGCACACAGCACACAGTTTTATCACATAGTTCCATATTCACTTAGTCAAATTTATAATTGCAACTCACATGAAATGATGACTCGTTGCATGGCTAAGCAATCTAATCGTATCTAACCAACCCACGTCGGTGCTACAATAATACCAATAAATAATGAACCAATCTAGGGTGACAAAAGATCATGGCATAACAATAAGAAAGGTGGATATAACAATTTGGATTAATATCTAATCCGAAAAGCATTTAAATAAACATTTAAAGTACATGCAATAATTTGAATCAATATAATTTTCAAAACTAGGATTCAATATGATCAAAGGTATAACTTGTTTTGCTATAACAATGATGATCTTATTTAATTTTAACCTTCTACTTGCTTGACCTTCAGCTCCTTTGGACGATTCCAGGACTTCGGCGTCTAACGAGAAAGAACGTGCAAAACAAACAAAATTCAAAAAAAAAATCAAATAAACTCCAAATTAAAATTGAATAGTACTGGAAGGTAGCTAATGAATTTAGAAACTTGAATGGATTCAATCAAAGTTCGGATGAAGAAGAATGGACTCTCAGAAGATTGAAATTCACATGAAATGATGAAAAAGGAAAAGAGAGAGAAATTGACAATTGGGGTCTACGGAATATTCACATAATATTCTATTCTAAAAATATTAAAAAAATAGATGAGTGTATGACAGGTGGAACCTACTGATATTTATGAATTTCTAGAATTAAATTAATTCCAAAAATAAGGTAGAGAGAGCGACATGCAAGACCAATGAGATAAAAGGATTTTTCAAGAATTAATTTAATTTCCAAAAATAGGATTGGGTGTTGACATGTGGGCCACTGGTCTATGGACCAGGTCCACAAAGAGATGCTAGCACACGGTGGACCAAACTCATGAACTAGGGTTTGACCAAGGTTTGACTGACATGCGGGACCCGCATGTAAGTGAGAGAAATAATTATGGTTTTTAATTGGGAGGCTGACACGTGGGGTCTACATGCAATTGAGAGAGAACTATTTGGTTTGGATTGATTGAATGGCAAATGGGTCCACATGGAAGGGAAAGAAAATAAAGATTGAGAGAAGATGAATCAGAGAACAAGGCGAGCTTCAACAAAGAATAGGAAGCAACAGAGGAACAATGGCTGCTACTGTTTATGGCGCAAGGCGGCAAAGGATTTGGTACAGTGGTGGCAAAGCAAATATTAGAGCAAGAATTAACAAAGAAAATAGAGAGAAAAAGAAGATTTGGACACACGCATCGGTGCACAACAGAGAAGGAAAGACAAACTGAGAAACACACGTATGGACACAGAGAATCATCGAGAGACATGAATAGTGATCAGAGGCTCGGTTGATTCATGGCGCAAGGGGTTGATGGCGAACGGAAGCAAACCAGCGGCGACGAAGGGGCAAAATGGAAAGGTAACAACGAGGCAGAGAGGATGATGCGGTCCAGACATCAAGATTCGGCTCCATGTGCTAGCGGCAGGGCGAAGAACGGCGACGGCAACGACCTCAGGGGCGCGTACCACTTCGGGTGATTCTCTGCGAAAAGGGAGGTGAGCATGGCGTAGAACGTGACGACGTGAACCAAACAGTGGTGGAGTTGAAGGCAGGGGATCAACGATTGCGGAGTAATTGGCCGGAGAAGGGAGAAGGTCAAGACGAAAGAGAACTCTCGATTCTCGACACATGGTGGATGAAACTTGAATCTAAAAGATGGAAAAAAATAGGTATCAACAAAGGGCACGAGATAACGCGATCGGATTTTGGAAAAACTCACCGAGGAGGCAAGGAATGCGATGAACACGTTTCAACTTTATGGCTTGACATGGCCGACGGTGCTCCGACGATCTTCGGGCAAAGGGGAAGGAAGCTTGACGTAGAACGTGATGACGTGAACTTAACACCGCAGACGGTTCGACCGGAGGACGTCTGATGGAGGCGCAACTCGCCGGAGAAGACCTTCGGTTGGAGCTCGATATTTTGCAGATTGTGACAAAAGTAGATCGATTTGGAGGAAACTTATTTGGGGGATTGAAAGAGGATATCAAGACAGACGTTTGGACGCGAACGGTTTGCTTTTATATGAACCGAGGAGGAAGATATGATTTTTAGAAGCTTTTGGTTGAGAAGCGTACACGCAATGGACTCTTTGGTTGTTCGGTTTGAAACGACGATGAAAAGTAACCGTGTTTGGTACTGTAGCAGCTGAGAGGAGAGAGAAAAGGAAGGATGTTCGGAATTAAATAAAAGGCCAAAAATCAAGGAGATCAAATAAATAGCAAAAAAATCTGAAAAAATATCAGAAAAATACCCAAAAATTCCTTGAAACACAAGGAAGCCAAATAACATAGGTTTTTATTTAATTAATGTTTAGATTAGTCAAATTAAATATTTTGAATTTTAAAAAAATCCCAATTAAGCTTTATTAATTCAAATAAAAATTGGTGAAATTTTCGTGGGACCTAAACTACTCAAAATATTTTTGAAAAGACAAATTTTGGGATGTTACACATAGGATCCTCCTCACCAGCGGCGCGTGGTGTGTAGTAGCGCGCGCACGGGGGCTGAGCGCGGGTGAGCAACGCGTGGTGTAGCAGCGCGCGACCGGGCATGGGCGAGAGCACCGACTGCGGCCCTGCTACGCAGTTGCATGGCCACCTGCTGCGGTGTGCCGGTGCAAGAGCTTTGCTGCTGCGACCACGGGTTGTAGCAGCCGCCTGCTGAAAGCTTCTAGGCCCCTAAACATTATTTTGTTAATTAATGACAATGTGTGAATATGGGACTAACGTGTTTATTGAGTGTTTTGAAAAGGACTAGTCCCATGAAGATCAATATGGTTCAAAGACAAGGTATAAGTAGTTTAGGATCCTTTTTCTATTTATCGGTCTTAGGAGAAAAGGACGGAAGACCGAATTTTAGGCTAAATAATGTACTATTAAGAGGGATCACGACTACTAGCTTGATAGTGTGTTCTTGTGCTATTTTGATCAATCTAGGATCATGCATGCATTTAGATATTGTGTTTGAAGCCAACAACTGTTTTTCTCAGTATAGGCGGTAGTACCAAGTGTACTTGACGGTACTACCGCTCAACGGTAGTACCGGAGTTCCTTTGACGGTACTACCAGTGAACGTTCGGACCTTTCGAACGCATGATCCAATCATGCGGTTAAGACATGTCACTACTACAAAGCAGGCAATAGCAGACACCTCATCGCGAGCGGTTCCAAAGGAGTGCGTGTTGAATCTCTCTGACGGTTCCCTTTGGAACGTGCGAACTACTCTGTGATATGTCCTCATCACGAGCGGTTCTTATTACCAATCATTTATGATACTTCACAGACGGTTGGTAAAAAGAACCGTCTGTGATGAGGACATATCACGGACGGTGCATATTAAGAACCGTCTGTGAAGTATCAAAGACGGTTCGTAATATGAACCGTCTGTGATGAGGTGTCTACTATTGCCTGTGATATCCAACCTCTTCGTCTCCCGCGCGATGTGTCTCTTCACCATCGCACAACCGTCTTTTCGTCTCGCACGCCGACGATACATGCGTCTCTTCGTCTCACGTGCGATTACTCCTAATTCTTTATATAAGGCGGAATAATTCACGAAGATTAAACTCCTCCCATCGCTCTTCGTCTCACGGTTTGAGTACGTCAATCGCCAAGGTGAGCATGCGAGCGATCGGCAAGCACCAAGGCGGGAGGTCGGTGATCACGCTCTTTCTCACGATGTGTAAATCGACATGCGTCGGCGTGTGGCGCGAGCTCTCCTCGACCCATGGAGGACCTATGCGACCTACGATTAACGTCGTACATCTTTATATCTACAATATACGTGCGTACATACTACTATTTATTCTAACATCTTGAATGTATGTGCGTATAGTTGCAAGGCCTTGTACAAGGTGTCAAAGGAACGCCGTGGGGAGGCGCGTGGCGCTGAAGCGAGAGGAGGCGATGAAGTGGCGGACAACGGCGCTACCTCGCCGTCGTCAACCACACGGCGCCGCCGGCAACCCGGGGCTTGTTTCATCGTCGGCCTCGGGCTTGTCTTGGCGCCCCAAGACATGCGTGCGACCTCATGTTCCTTGAGCGGCGGCGTGGCGGCCACAAGCCGTGGCCTCGTGCTCGGTCTCCTCCTCTACGGCCGGCGAGGCGCGCGGCGTTGGGAAGCACTACATCGGCCGGTCGAGGGCGAGCCGACCGGCGGGTGCGAGGCGGCCAAGACCAACCGGAGTGCGGCGGTGCGAGGCTCGCCGCGGACATAGTCGAGCGGCGTGGGGAAGAAGGCGGGCCATCGGGCGGGTGTGGGCGCTGTCGGAGGATGGCCACGGTGCACGAGCATTGGCTGCGGTGTGGAAGAGTGGGGCGACTACGTCGTCTTGCGATGATGATTGCAGGATTAGGCATGAGTATACCGGTTTCTTTGCAAAGGTGTTAGACTATTTGCCATAAAATTTTAGTTTTTAGGTTTCTAGAAAGGTGGTGCGGTGGACTATTTTCCAAATTAAATGAATTTTTAATGCACCAAAATATACGGTCCACAAGGACGGGAAGCGATTACAATTCCACGTTGACATCAAAATATACGTGCGGCATATTACAAGTTCATAACACATGATGTTATGGAATAAATTAATTACAATGGAGTAATTTCTTAATTAAAATATAGTCCTTCATGATGATCGGCGCGCATATAGCTAGCTTCCTCGTGGGTTCTTCCTCGAGCGATCGATGCCGTCTCCGAAAGAGCAACTCGTCAAATTGATTGTATTCTTCCTCGTCCACTACATTCTCAACTCCGACAATCCTTCTTTTTCCATGAAGAACTACGTGGCGCTTCTTATTTGCGGGTCGGTTACATAGAAGTCTTGAACAACAGTTGCTTGATCACGAATGGTTCGTCTTTGTATCGACACGATCGAGGTCCACGGTAGTGACACCGTGCCATCGACCTTCACATGTGGGAGATGGACCAACGGCACCGAAATAGGGGATCTTGAAAAGCACGTAGTCGAGCTCCCATATCTCCTCTATTTGCCCATAATGCGAGCTCCTCATCCCATCGATGCTGAATGCATCTATGCGGACACATTTGATGCGGATCGTGCTCTTCCTATCTGAAATGCCGTATAAAATGTGTACCCATTTATGTCGTATCCTTGCCATGTGACAATTGTAAATTGTGGCCTTTTGCCAACCATAGCAGCGTATCATCACTTGATGACCACCCGGTCATGATTCGCACCTTTACCCATTCGTTGAACCGACGGTTGTGCTCTCGTGATCCAAACCTCCGACCGTGCGGATTACGTTGGCGTACCATGTCTTTGTGCTCGTCGATGTACGGGGACAGTTGGGTCATGTTTGCAAGACCGTGAAATGGGCTTGGCGTCGTATCGGATCGGGAGTGATTGATTTCCTTCCGATGGTCCGATACCATCGACCTTCCTCATGGCGAGATAGAGGCACACCTATCGGTTCCACACGAGCCATGTAGTCGACGTAGAACTCAATGACCTCTTGGTTGCATAACCTTCGATGATCGCCCTCGGTCGAGATCGATTCGTGCGTAGGACTTGAGAATTCCCATATACCTCTCGAGCGGGTACATATGACGTAGGAACACAGGACCACATATCTTTATCTCTTTCACAAGATGAACAATGAGATGGACCATAATATCGAAAAATGAGAGGGAAATACATCTCAAGTTGACATAGAGTCGTCACCACCTCGGCACAGTAGAGCATCTAGTCGCCGGGATCGATGACCTTACGAGCAATTAAGTTGAAGAAATAACACGACCTCAAGATTGCCACTCGGACCTTGTTCGGCAAGATACCCCTAATTACAACGAGAAGCATTTGTGTCATCGGCACATGACAATCATGAGACTTCATACTAATTAATTTCAAATCTTGCATAGAAACACGTTTCTTAATGTTAGCGGAGTAACGACGGGACTTTGACACCATGCAAGCTTTGGCACAATTCATTTCTCTCGGCCTTGGACATAGTGTAGCAAGTTGGTGGAAGGTATGTTCGTCCTTTATCGGTCTCTTTCGGTGCTAACTTCGGTCCTTATGTTCATATCAACCAAGTCGCGTCGTGCGTTAACACCATCCTTTGTTTTGCCACTAATGTTCGATGAGAGACCAATCAAGCTTTCACATACATTCTTCTCCACGTGCATGGCGTCGATGCGATGATTAACTTGTAAGTGCTCCCAATAAGGCAAGTCCCAAAATTGACCGCTTCTTCGGATGTTCTTCGACGGGTTTTAATTTACGTCCCTTCCCAAGCACAACATCGATATCCTTAACCATATCATAGACCTCTTTCCTCTAAAAGCCCTTGGGCTGAAGCTTGTCCTCCTTATTTTCGTCGAATTGTTTTTCATCTTGCGGTATGGGTGATTCACAGGAAGGAACCTACGGTGGCGCATATACGATTTTGCGCGAGTTGTTGACCATACACTCTCGTAGCATCTAAGCGGTGCGGACGGGCTTTGGCTCCTTTCGTCTTCAAGCGACGGGTTACCAAGGCGGGAAAATCATTGATAGTGCGAGAACAACATGCCAGCGTAAAGAAGTTCTCGTTTATGCGCATGCCATACTTGTACCCCCTTCGTTCCACGATGTCACAAGATCATCCGATAATGGTGCTAGGTACACATCAATATCGTTCCCAGTTGCTTGGCCCTTGGATAAGTAGTGACATCAAAATGTACTTAAGCTTCATACGACCAAGGAGGAAGGTTGTACATGCATAGGTTCACGGGCCATGTGCTATGTCGGTTGCTCATGTTACGAAAGAATTCATTCCATCATCTTGAACCCTAACCTTATGTTCCTCGGTTCCTGCCGAACTCTTTGAAGGTCCGATCGAAGTTTCTCCACCGGCGAATCAGCAGGGTGTGTTAGTTTTCCATCTTTCTTACGCTCCTCAGAGTGCCAGCGTAGCAATCTTGCCTCCTTTCGGTTCGCAAATAAACGCTTCAAGCGTGGGATCACGAGCAGATACCACAACACCTTAGCAGGAGGTCCTTGCTTCACCTTAGCAATATTCTTACGCTTGTATCGGGATGCTTTGCACAGGGACATACATGCAAGTCTGCATACTCTTTACGATACAGGATACAATCGTTCGGACATGCATGTATTCTTTCTACTTCCATTCCCAATGGACAAAGAACCTTCTTGGCTTGGTAGGTGGTGCTTGGGCAACACGTTTCCCTCGGAAGAATGTCCGCTAGGAGACCTAACAACGCCGTGAAACTCTTGTCGGACAAACCATTGCTCGCCTTCAATTTCAGCGGTTCAAATGCGGTTGACAACCTTGTGTATTCGGCTTGCGGCGGGAACAAAGGTTTCCCGAGTCCTCTATTAAGCGCTCGAATTTACAAAACTCTCTCTCTTTGTAGTTTCCTTACGCATCGCGTAGCATCGATCCAGTTGTCATCGTACAACCTATCGTCATCAAAAACCACGATCCACATCAGGCATATCGTTGACTTCCTCGTCGATGGCATCATTATTAACTTCTGTATAATCGCTCTTCACCGTGATGGTCAACATGTATACCCTTTTTGAAACCCTTGAATCAAGTGCCCTCGATCTGCGGGGTTGTTAAAAATCTTGATTACCGCAATCAATGCATTGACGATACATAAATTCTATCCTTATTGACATATCTGCTCTGCGGCTCTTTTAAAGCAATCACGCCATTAATGTACTCTTCACTCCACGGTTCGCACCGTACATCGATTCGGTCCATCTACTACACATGTAACAATTAGTAGTGTTAAATTATATTAATAAGCGCAAATCGTTACTCCTCCTATTAGCAAAATCGTTACTCCTCTATTAAGCAAATATAAAGAGTTAAAGATCGTTACCCTCGGAGCTCACGACGAAAATTCCTAATATCCCATGAGATTCCTCACCGTCCTTCTCCTTGGGCCAATGAGCAGGGCAAGAGAAGAGCCATAGTCGAAATGCACCACTCCACATAAGCTTATCCCACTCACAAAACACTCATTCACAACACCCAAACCGAGAGCTACCACCAAAGCCAAGCCTCACAAAGCAAGCATGCATGCAAGCCAAATGGCCATAAGTTGCTAGGGCAACCCACAACCAAGAACAAGGCAAGCAAAATATACAAGTCTCCTCACAACCAACACAGAGCAAAGCTTCTCAAGCCCCTCTATTCCAAAGAAGAGATCGAGGCGCTAAGGCGGGGGCCTCTGTCGGTCTTTATATTTATAGGGTGGCATATCACGAGCGGTTCTTATTTCCAACCATGCGTGATACGAGTATATCATGACGGTTCTCCACAAACCGCTCGTGTTGAACTTCACAGAGACGACTCCATGTGGAACCGTCATGATATACTCAATATCACGAGCGGTTAATAAGTATAACAAATCGTGATATACTCACATCACAGGCGGTTCTATTAACAAACCGTGCGTGATGTGAATATATCACGAGCGGTTCTCTTGATTAACCGCTGCGTGATATTGGTATATCACGATGGTTCCACATGGAGCCGTCTGTGCAAGTTCAACTGACGATTAGTAATAAGGAACCGCTCGTGATGAGGATATTAGCACGCAGATGGTTCTTCATTCAACCGTGCGTGATAGCGTCTGAGCATGTATATGCGCAAATAATTAACAAAATGAATTTTGCCCGATAATAAATAGATGATAAAAGAGACCATATCATCACGGGCGATAAAAAGACCATATCATCATAGGCGATAAAAATTAAAGACCATATTTACATCACGGACAATAGGCGGCCTTATCGTTTTACATCACAGACGATAAAAAAAGGATGGCGATCCTATCTTAGTCTTCAAATCTTCGTCGCATTCTCGCCGGCTTGGTGGGGCGGGATCGTGATTGTCTCACCAAACGCCTCCACTGTGACCTTGCACGCTCAATTTCCTCTTGTAGATGTTCGGACTCGTAATCAAGTCCCATATAACCCGAGGCCATCAACCACTGGTCTCCACGGTCTCGGCTAGGTGACCCGCTCTCTGCAATGTCGAGTCGTCCTCGACTCTACGGGCGCATCCTCGGTGCGGACCAAAGAGTTCCATAGGACAATCTCCACGACGAGGTTTGTCGCCGGATCTTTGGAGAGCCTCGCCTGATCTGTTGGAGGAGGAGCTCCAATCGGCCGATGATCGCCGTTATGGTCTCCGGTAGATCGGAGGGTCTACAGCGGATTGCATTGCGAGCGGACGTCTTGTTCGCGGCTTGGGCGAGTTGCGTCGAGAGGTGCGAGTACACAACCATAATGTAGGCGATGCAGTGGGGACGAGAGGAAGCCATTTGGAATTTGTGGAGAGAGGGATGATCAAGGATCGAGGTTCGTGAGAATCCCTCTCGATAAGGGTTGTCTATTTATATAAAAGAAGTAGTAAAGTGGGCGGCGAGACGAAGAGACACTCGCGCGGAGATGAAGGAATGAGATCCATAACACGAGACGGCTCTATGATGGATCCGTGCAGTGATAAGATATCACGAGCGGCTTTATGTAAGCACCGTCTGTGGTATCATCAATATCACGAGCGACTCTATTGAAGCACCGTGCATGATATACTATCCTGACGGTTCTTTAATAGAGTCGTGCATGATATTTAGAATATCCTGAGCGGCTCTATTAAAGAACCGTGCGTGATAGTATATCCTGACGGTGCTTCAATAGAGCCGTCTGTGATATCATTTTATAAAAGCGCACCCTAGGGTTTTGCTCTTTACTCGTCACCGTCTCCCGCGCCCTTAGGCTCGCGCGCTCTCTCGGCTCCTCTAGGGTTCGCCAGTTCACCTCCGGCCGTAAGACCAGCCGCGCCGCCCTTTCATCGGCAGCCGCCTCGCCTCGGCGCGGCCTCCTCCCCATGTCGGCCTCCTCCCTGCTGCACGGCCTCCTCCCCTGCGCCCGACCTCCTCCCGGCCTCCTCCGCGCCGTCCTCCTCCACCGCACCGGCCTCCTCCCGCCGTCCTCCTCCCGTGTCGGCCTCCTCAGGCGCCTCCCTCCTCCCAGCGTCGGCCTCCTCCCTGCACCGGCCTCCTCCTTGCACCGTGAGTTGTTGTGCGGCATCCTCTCTGTGAGTATTCCTAAAGATAATATGTGAATCTGAATCTAGTACTAAAGATATGACAAATTGATCGAGTGGGCTTTGTTGACATGCTCTGTGATGAACTTTGTCTTATCTTGAATTGAATGTGATAGTTAGTTGATTCTTGAGCTCTATTGTACAAATTACTTGCTCTTGTCAATTTCATATCTTTTAATTTGTTACTTCGATTGAATGCTAGTTATCACGACGGTTGAATGCCACCGTCAATTTGATATCTTGTTAGTTCATTCTTGAGCTCTATTGTATTGACGAACAATGCGTGATGTGACTTTGATAGTCTTTGATAATGTGAACTGAAATTGATCGATGGGCTTTGTTCAGTTCGCTCTGTGATGAACTTTTCTCTTATCTTGAGATTGAATGTGATAGTTAAGATCATTTTTGATATGATTGAGATCATTTGTGATTAAGCAAAGTATTGTTTAGAGCTCATAGTTTGAATTTATACTATCATATTCATTTAATGAAGAGTATAGACAATAGGATTGAGATGGCAAAGACTTGTTCTTTTGCAACTCTCCTTCTGAGAGCACAAACTACCATCAATCCTTCTTTATATATTATACGTTTGTGCATCATTTTCGGTTAAGTTGAGTAAATCTGCTTGAATCTGGTCAGTTAGAGCTTACGCATATTGCTTCGTGCATATATAGATAGCAAGTGAGCGACATGGCGTCCGCACCATCTTCGCCGCCGTCTGGATCTCCGAGGAAAGTGATGCGTGCGCGAGATGGCGAGGAACATCGAGAATTCCTCGGGCCTAATGGCCGTCCACGGAGGTCAATGCCAATGGGATCGCGTGAGTCCCCCAAAGCGTGGCGAGATTCGAACCTTGTGCGGGATACTTGGAAGAGAACAGTCCCCATCACCACACCTTGGTGGGACAACGTGTCGGATGTTCGGAGAAGCGGTGTGGGACGAAGTTTTAAAATCGTTCACTTTCGGTACGAGACTTGGCGCGCGTGGAGCAACAGGCGTTGCTCTCGATCGGAAGGCGTGGAGGACCTTCAAGAGCGTGCTTGTCACAAAATCGTGAACACGGGTTGAACGCCCTTCACGGCGTATAAATTCTTGTCGCGGGATATATGGGGCGCCTTTGGGCAAATGAAGGCGACACGAATTTCTTGAGAAAGTGCGGCGCACAAGGCTCTCCGGACACTTAACACTCACCCCACAAACTCGGCCTGCTGGTGCGCGGTAAAACCGCGTAATGGGCGCGGAGGACCTTGAACGAAACCAGGCCATTTCTTTGAGATCACGCACCAGCGTGCTCTCTCGGTTAAGGCGAGGCATCGATTCGTCTTGGTGAAATCTCTTTCACAAACCCGCAAACCGAATGTGGCCAAAAGTGTGGTAAATGTCTTGAACTACCTAGTTGTTAATAAGTCTATAACTTCATAATGTATATAATAACATGATGACCTCTTGCAAAGCAAGAATTGAGTTCCGCATGTTCGAAGGCTCCTTCTTAGCGAGCGGGGAGAAGGATATACTAACTACGACCACGGGAAACAAGGAGCACCGGGTCGCACGCGAGGCAAAGGGTTAACGTATCTTGGAGGATGGATTCCCACTCGACGCACGTATAGGAGCGGAAAGAGATCCAAGGCGAGCGACACGGTGTTGGAACATGTGCTTACTTCAAAATTTGAAGGAAGAGAGCGGTGCTTCTTGCAAAATTTGAAGAAAAGATAGCAAGATTGCAAGACCAAGTGAATCAACTACTACTCCTCAACAACCGATCGCGAGCCGCCGTTGTTTTGGTGGCGATCCTCCTCAACATCGATGGCGTCGCGTCCACGTAAAATTGTGAACACGATGATGTCCAATTACCTATCGGCGACATCAAGGTAATGTACATCTCGGAATGCTCCAAAGATAGACCTATAGGGCGCCTTAGCTAATGCGTGTCGTTTTGTAGGAGCCGACGACCGCACACCTCCAAGTGAGGATGGTTGGGATGTCTATTGAGGTCGGGCGGGGTGGTGTATCCATGCAATGAAGGGATAGTGCGACCACGGTGCCCGTGTGGCGCAGGTTACGCCAGGTCCAGTGGACATGGTACATGATAATTTTAGGGCCGTCCGTGGAGATTCGCGAACGATGAAATCATAACACTGGGGATGCCTGCATGCGTTTTATTCGGTGGCCAAAGAAGGACATCGCTGGACCTGCGATGCCACCTCAACCTTCGATGACTCACCCAAACCATCTCCACACGACCATGCCTCTCCAATTCAACTTTTGAAGGACATCGTCACGGACCTGCGATGCCGCCTCAACTTTTGATGACTCTACCCCAACCATCTCGACACAACCATGTCTCTCCAACAGACCTCCATGACCGCACCTCAACCTTCGCTTGAAGCCCGCCTCATCGGTTCCGTGGAGAAGACACCGAACGAACAAAAAGCGTGCGCCGTGCTCGGTTCGAGTCGTCGACAGCGGGAGGAAGGCGCGTAGCGAGCAAGTCGTTCGGACAAATCGAAATCAAAGAACATTAAGGCGCTTCGCCTCTAACCTAAGAAATACTCTTTCGGAAGTCCGTTGGCGGCGAGCACAAGATTAGCCTACGCTAGATTAGGTTGTCGAGTTTGCATAGCCGGTACTTGCGAGAAGACCAAAGAGAAGAGTGCGATGGAATCACCGTCGGATACACGAAGGACTATTTCCTCCACGAGCGGCCCCTTCATCGTGGGCTTCACGACTTATTCGACCTATTCAACCTCAAAGCCCTCGATGCCTCACTTCTACGATCTTTGGACCTTTGTAAGTGTGTACAATCAAGTTCTACATTCACGTACATTCACGTAATATAACAACTCATTGCTTATGTATAGATACATGATTAAAACTGCCGGCGATTGAAAGAACCGGTGGGTTTCCTCGACCCACACGTGGTCTCCGAGCAAACCATCTTGGCGAGCGCATCCTCGTCGAGAAATACATAACGGCAGGATTGCTTGCTCAAAACTACGGGGACTACATAATGGTGCCCTACAACTTGAAATAAGTGCTTCACTACTTGCTATACAAATTTCATTTGTACTTTATACGCAGTATGAACTTAGGTTTAATGACTATAGCGACATACATGAGTATGCATCACTGGATCCTTCTAGTCATTATACCAAAGAGGAATCAGGTACTATACCTTGATTCCCTAATGAAAAAAGGCCATGACTTCACCCTTGTGCAAGAAGTACTCGATAGGTGTGCTCATTTCCTCCATACATAACTCTATTGTAGTCTTCCTTCGTTTGAAATGGCCGAGATTAACTTTTTGGAAACATGTAGGTCGTTCATCTCCTATATTGCCGAGGAGGGCTATACAAGGAACGAACGCCACACTTAATCACGGGACGCGATTTCGACGTGATACAACACAATAATCCTATATCATACTTAATAATAATGCGTCTCGAACCGACTATACCTATATATGTAATTCTATTTTTCGATCCGCTGACAAAAGCGTAAGAATGTGCATTCTCGTTTGCCATCATATGCGATTCTCATGAGTGCTAGGTTGCGGATCCGAGGTTGGTCAATCTACTTAATAATTGCTAATTATAAATTTAAATATATATGTGTAACACTTTACTCTTGTTTGTAGGTTTTGAATATAGATTTAGATTCACTCGTTCGTAAAGAGATCTCGGATGTTCGAGGAGGCTTTGCACCTTCATCATGACGGATATCATTGCGCCAGCGGAGAGTTTCACTCTTGAGCGACCTCGAAACAATTAATATATATTTGATATAGTTGTAATTCACTTTGAATAGTTGTAATTCAATGGTACACTAGCGACAATATTTGATATATGTTGGTTTGTAATTGACAATGATCACTTTGGGTTGTCCGTTGATTTATACGTGATGTATCTATTTTACGCTGCTTATTTTGAGGGCATGGCTAGCAATTCTGAGGCTAGCGAAAATTTTAAAAAATAGTTAGGTGAAGTAACTATCACGCACGGTTTAACAATCAAACAAATGCGTGAATATATAGCCTGAACCGTTCTATTTAATAACGTGCGTGATATACACATATCTCGAGCGGTTCGTAAATAGAACAAATGCAGATATCCTTTATCACTGAGCGGTTCTATTTACGAACCGTGCGGGATATGTGCATATCACGACGGTTAAATAATTAGAACAAATGCGGGATATGTGCATATCATGACGGTTTGTAAATAGAACCGCTCTGTGATAATTAGATAACACGAGCGGTTCTTTAATAGAGCCGTGCGCGATAATTAGATAACACAGACGGTTATATAATTAGAACCGTCGTGTTGTGACTTATCACGAGGCGGATTTTTAACCGTGCGTGATAACCGCTATTTATCGCAGGCGTACAAAAACACGAGCGGTTCGAACCGCCTGTGATGACTGCCCGAACCGTCTGTGATGAGGCTGTGTGTAGTAGTGTGTGGTTCGAACGTTCAATCAAATCTAAGCCATCCACGTTTTTTGTCCGATCGGGCAAACTTGATCTGGTCATTCTTGTGTTAGCAGTAGTACCGGCGTTCTTATTGCGGAACTACCGCATCACAGTAGCACCGAACAATTCGCGGTACATTTTTTTTTTACAAAATGACACATTTATGGAGTTTGTTTGTTCTTTGGAAATACGGTGGTACCGCAGTGCTTATCGCGGAACTACCGCAACCCAGTATAACCGATTTTTTTTATAGCGGTACATTTTTTCCAGTAGGTGCCATCTTCGGACCTCAAAGTAAAGCGGAACTACCGCTCTCTTAAAATAGAACAACCAGAAAACGGAACTACCACACGATGAATGGCGGTAGTACCACGCCGAATTTTCAACGGCTCTCTCAAAGTAGTTAATGCATCTGCACTAGCCGTTATTGGACACTTTGGGAAGGTGCGGTAGTACCGGCCGATGAATAGCGGTACTACTACATGTACTGAAAACTTCTGTAATTTTCTTTCAACGGTCGTATTTGTTTGTGGGGGGGGGGGGTATAAATACCTCTCCACCAGCTCTTGGACAGAGTGAGAGACCTCATTTAACATCCCTTGAGCAAGGAACACTCTCTTCACACCTCATACACTCAGTTGCATTCATTGTGAGGTTGTTGAGCTGAATTCAAGTGCATTCATTCTAGTTTGATCCTTAACACTTGATTGCCGTCAAGCGAAGATTGTGGTTCATTACTCTTAGTGTTTGTCGACACCTGAAGTGTATTCTCCTTCACGATCAGTTCTCAATACTTTGATCTTTCTATTCAATTAAATTTTTTACTTCAGTTTTAAATGACTTAAATACATCAAATCCTCCTTACTTATGTTTAAGAAGATGTACATAACCAAATCTTGAATAATCATCAATGAATGTGATAAAATAAATCTTTTGCCCTCTAGTGGAAGTAAACATCTCACCACAAATATCAGAATGTATAATAGCAAAAGGCTCATTAGATCTTTCTGCCTTTGGAAAAGGTGCACGGGTCATCTTACCTATTATACATGTCTCACAAATACTAAAATCCTCCCACTTAAAATGCATAATTCCGGAATTAATAAGCCTCTTAATTCTATTTTTAGATATATGACCAAGTCGTAAATGCCATAAATATGATTCTGAACATGTGTTTCTATCATTAGTATTCCTCACTATGGAGTTATTTTCACCAAGTAAGTAATCAATATTGTCATCATTCGATAGCTTATCAAGAAAATAAAGACATTTACGACGAGTTCCAATATGCACTAATTTCCCATTGAGCAATATTTAACTTTTCGTTTTTCAAATAGTATATCATAACCAATAGATTTTAACTGAGCAACAGAGATTAAATTCCTTCTCATGCTAGGCGAATATAAAGTGTCCTATAATAATAATTTTCCTTCATTGGGGAGTTCTAAGACATAATTTCCAATTCCAAGTACATCAGTTTTGGCAATAGTGCCCAAATAGACATATCTATTTCCCCTTGGAATTGTTCGCATAGAACGAAAGCTCTATTATCTTTAGTAATATGAGACGTAGCACTAGAATCGACAACTCAACTATTTGGAAAAGTAGTAGAAAATAAAGATTTGGTGCATACAAAATATTAGACATACCGTTAGGCGATGAATCGCCTTTACGTTCAACTGGTTGCTTGTTTTGATTATTTTTCTTATTCAGTTTCTTCTTTTTCTTGTAGTCAGCTCTGAAATACCCATACTAACCATAGTTGTGACACTTGAAATTTTTGTACTTATCATTTCTCTGAACTAAGTTATAACTTTCACCATCATCCCGATCGCGTTTCTTGTTAAGCTTTTCTCCCAAATCACCATTAGACTTCCTCTTTTGTTAATTTTTTTTATTAGTATATTTTTTCTTTCTAAGGTGTAACTCATAATTGAGAATTTTTTATTGGACATACAGTTCTTCTTAAAAAAAGCTAGCATTTTTTAATTCCTCTCTTCTACGAAGAACCTTTTCTCCTGAATGAGCTTCTGGCAGTTTCCATACTCAGTAACGCCAAGAGGCCAATCATGCGACATAAAATAAATCTAGAGGCTCCTTCACATGCATTAGCTTCAGAACATCGTAATGCCTCACATGGTACATAACCGTATAGTGGCTTCATTGTATGGTCAAATGTTTCCCAACTAAACAACACCAGTAAACCCCAAAAAATAGATGTTTGGTGCTGCCCATCCTCCATAGTACAATGCCCATAAATAATTGGATGCTTCATGATTTCCACCGATGAAGATAGTTGGGGTATGGAGCAACTGCATGTCCAGAGTAGTACTTAACGCGGGGATCTAGGACGTGCGCAGCGGAGCGGCAATGCGAAAGAAATCCAGGATGTGCGCGGATCCAGGACGACCGCTGTGCTGTGTTGGGCGTCACTGTCGAAACACACCACAGACGAACAGATCCGAACGAAGAAAACCACTGCTGACGTGCGGATTAATGACGAAGAGACGCCGGCTGTCGCTCGCGTTTTGGGTGGCCGGGTGGACGTGATTGGTTGGTGGACGTCGTGGTTTTGGGGTCGGACGGACGACAGCGACGTCGTTAGCGATGCAACGTTCACGAATGACGCGGTTGCTTCTTGACGGACGGACGACAGCGACGTAGAAGAATTTGCTTGTCCTTCGGGTCGAGCATCTTGCGCGAAAGGACAGCGACCGAGACAAACACAAATTGGCTTCGAATGCGAACGTCTGCCGAGCGACCCGCCGCCGATCCTGGTACCCATGTTGGATTTGCTAAAAACCCTATCATGATTCTATGAAGGTTTTTTGGCCTATCGTTATAAATTGATCTATCTGTTTTTTTTTATATCGTGAAACTTCTGAACCATATCACCAACCACGACCTGATCAGTTTTATGAATCTAAAATATATTAGCCCTTAACACACATATGTGAGGTATGCGCTATGATCAGATTGCTTACGAGATCAATTCTAATCTGATCATGTGGGTCAACAGCCTACAGAATCGATCTTGCAAGACATACCCAGCTATTCCGCCTTGTGCTGTATCCAAATTAATCATACATATGCATATTAAATTCCAGTAAACTCGATCTCAATAAATATATCTACCATATTTTAACACAGCCATACTCAGCACCCTAAGTATTAATTCATCGAGTTAAATTACACGTCAAATTATTCCTCATCACATACATCAATAATATGAACAATTTCATATTGAGTTAAAACAGACAATAACCACAATAAATATTAAAAATCATATAAAAATCTACACATTTTTGGGAATGTAAGGGTGGATGTTTGGTTGGTTCGTTTTATTTTAAATGTAAGTTTTGGACGTCCAAAACTAACTAAATAAATTAAAATACTAAACAAAAACATGAAAACAAGCGAAAACCTTATCTGCGGTTTCTGGCCGGTGAAAAACCGGAACCGGCCATGGAGTGGTTTTATTCCTTTTCCAAATCCTGGTCCAACCTATATGCATCTCTGTTGTCTGGCTAAAGGTAGGGTCTGAGTTCTAGAAACTATAGGTTTGATATTTATGAGAAAATATCTCTTTCTTAGGTGAACATACATTCTTTGCTAGAACATATCTCTTTCTTAGTAGAACATACGTTCTTTGCTACTTCAATCGGTCTTCAACAGTTCTCCTATTTCTCAACAGTACCAGTCAGAGTCCGATAGCAAAGGTTTCCTTGAGTCAAGCAACAACTGGAAATGGATTTTCTGCTCCAAAGATAGCAGCTTTCTCATCTAAGGGCCCAAGCTTCATCTACCCTATAGTGCTCAAGGTATATATATGCTGAGATTACCTATTGCAATTTTGTAAAAATAGAAATGAAAAAATAGATCAAGCAGTTTCACATTTGTGCCCTTACAACGATTTTTTTTTTTTGCCGAAATAGCACTGCTTAGAGCGTCATTAGCTAAAACGACGCCACCGTCGTCGTTTTTACAAAATTGGCACTCGACGCCATCCCAGGATGGCACGGACGGTTGCCTTTGCGGCCACGTCGCCTCATCCGCACCGCCCACGGAGGCCTCGTCCGTCCTAGGGAGGGACGGAGCCGCCACGTCGCCTGCTATTTTTGTTCGTCCATCCCTCCCACAGTCCATCCTCCCCACGGATGGATCTGCTCCGTCACTCCCATAGACGGATCTGCTGCCACCTCCGCTCGTCCCTCTGTTCGTTCCAAAGACGGGTATTTTTTTACGCAAATGTCATTGTTGCGATCGTTTTTTACACAATTAATATTTATCGTGACGAAATTACATTTTTAGCATCTCGTCCGCACGGTGGCCAGCCGAACATGCCTTGAACACATGCATCCGCGCCTGCGGCCGAACGAACACATCTCATCCACCCCATGACTGGTCGGACGCCCCGGTGCCTGTTGCGTCCATTAAGTAGCTTATCTTGGCACATGTTGATATAAACCACAACTTGTGTAATACGCAACAACAGAAGCAAATCAATCAAATCAAAGAAAAAGGAGAAAGGTTCGCAAACATCACATCTTGATCCAAGAAAACATCGCATCTTGCATAATTTTTCCATTGCTGACAGGTAGTCATCCGGTGAATTTTCCATTGCCGGCGGGTAGTCGTCCGGTGGGTAAGCCCTCACTTTTCAAAAGTTCTCTTTGCGAAAATTTTGGCAACTTAAACTAGCAAACGGTGACTGAACACTACCACAACTGTAGAAGTTATAAATGTGGCGTTTGGATTGTATAATGATAAATCACATTGATGAATTTCAAGAACAGATGCTGCGCATGGATGATGGCATGCGTTGTGCTTATTACCGCGCTCTCCCGGTCCCGGCGTTCACGTGGCAACATCAAACAGACAGTAACACAACCTAAAAGTTATATCATTTTGCTTTCAAAAGCACGAAGAAAAAGGAAAAATAAAGGTAAAAACCCTGTACTACTAGCTATGTAGCGACCCCATTTTTGGAATAGGGTGTACCCAGTTTGTGCAACCGCCTAGAATTTCAGTTACGACTACTTACGAATAGTTGAAAGATATTAATTTGATTAAATTATGGCCTAACGGTTATTTTGCAACAAAAAATGGGTATCTTAAACCCAAACTTACATTCAGAAGAACCAAATACTTCCACGGGAAAGCTTAAGTGCGGTCGCAACCCTAACACGTCCTCCCAGGTGTCCTTCAATCCTCTGATATGCCTTCTGATGAAAATTGAGCAAGATTGAGTACACAACCGTACTGAGCAAGTCACATGGAAAAACTATTTAATTACATGCCAGTAGTTCAATGGATTGTTGAGGGTTTACCATATCAAGTATATGTGAATGCATTTTTAATTTAAAGCAGTTTATCTTTAAAACAGTAAAACAATAATAAATATAACATCAGGAGTTTACTCAACAATTTTAATTACCATCTTAACATCTCAAATCTCTACTTATGCCTCATGTATTGGAATCTCCCATGAACACGGCTTCATTAACCAGAAGCACGGCTTATTCGAATACCATTGAATATACTCTTCAGAGTTGTCCAACTTTACCTATAGTATATCTCAAACTCATGTTGTCAAGCTATAAAGACGTAACACGATATCGTGCGACTAAGTTGAGATAACAAAGTCTTTTCACTGCTCAACCTTTCTAACCTCTACTTGGTAGGTTCTCGGACCATACAGCTCTCGGGAGACCACCGGCCAACAATGGAACTCGCGGCCTGATGCTGATGGTGCCTACCGTTGTGTAGACCAGCGAGTGTCCCTTCAGGCCCACTCCTGTTCCCACCCCCAAAGCTGGGGCTACTCTATCACATAAGAGCAGGTGTTCACCCTGTAGATATTCAATAGGAGGAGTAGTGTACTAAGCCAAGTTGGAATGACTAAACCTGTGGTTGAGCGATTTCTGTGTCTATTATTTGGCACAAGGTTTTTATCTTTACCTGTCTTACAGTGAGGCAATGGACCAACATTAACTTGTGGTTGTCCACCTCTAGGTCTCACCTTCGACTCACTTTTTAACAAGTCTATTGGGTTGTACATCCTCTTGGTTTCAATCATCAACTCTCCACCAAAACCATTGGCGGTTAGCCAATAATCTTTTTCAGGATTTGAAAACACATTGTGTGACAATGCTAAATAATTAGCTATCATTTTATGTAACCTAAACTTGTCAAGATGAATATGACCTACAAAGAATATGTGGGTTTGTATGTGGGGGCAATAGGATATATCTAATTATCATGGCATTCAAAAGTATTATTTCAATATTAAAGTAATTGACATAAATACGGTAATAAAAATAAGAAAAAAGTCTGGTTTACTCCCTCGAACTATCAGAAAAGTCTGGTTTCCACCGTGAGAGTGCCTTGCTTCATTTGCTGCAATTTATCAAATAAATCACGTTTGTAATGTTTAGGAACAAACCTCGCTCTCATGTGATACTTCATCTCTTCCCATGTCGTGATAGGAGGTTCATTGTACTCTCTCCTTTGATTTTGAACTTGTTCCCACCATATGAGCGCATACTTGTCAAATTCAAGTGCAGCCATGTGTATTTTCTTTTCTTCAGAGTAATTGTGCATACGGAACACCTTGTCCACCTTGAGCTCCCAAGTGAGGTAATCTTCGGGATCATGTGTTCCTGAAAATGTTGGCATAGTAAATTTAAGCTTACCAAATTTCTCTTCATGAGGCCGTTCATTGCCGTGGCGGTGTCGGCGGTGGTATCCATCATCGTAGTGGTACAAGTCATCATCGTCAAAGTGGGGTGCTCCCCCACCTCAGCCTCCATGCCCACGGCCCTCCCGGTCCTGGCGCCTCCCCACCTCCTCTCCCAGGTGGAGGTGGCCGTATGGCTTGTGCCACCACACGGTCTCGCCGTTGTTGCGCATCCTGGGTGACTCGTGCAGCGACTTCCTCGTCTCGTGGAGGTATGTGAGCCGGTAGATGCACACTATCTACTTCTTGCTACTGACGAAGTGCCCGCATGACATCATTCACGATGCCCGTACGCAACACATTCATTTGTTGATTGATGTCAATGCGGAGATCCTGCATATCCGCCTTGAGTTCTTCCCCCATTGCAGTGGTGCCAGCTACAAATTCTTGTTGCAATGTACTCCTCAATGCCTGATGTTGGAAGCGAGTCACCGGGGCATCGAGATCAACAGCATGCTCCTCACCATAATTATCTTCTCCACCTGACATGGTTAGATTGTGCAAAAAAAACACAAACAGCAAGAGTGTATATGGATGATTAGTCAAAATCACTCAATCTCTCTTTGCTCTCCCAAGTAAAGTTCTTACCCTTCCGAAGTGAATTAAGGCCAAAAGAAACTTACACTTGGTGGAGGCTACAATAGCAAAGTGATGATCAGGCGAATTTAAGAGTGCTCACAATTGCAGAACAACGGTTATTTAGTGGAGCTTGGTATGGAGGTGTATATCCTAGCAATCTGAAATTCTTGATGTTGTAAAGCTAAGTAATAATCCAAGCTAGAATATTTTGCCTAAGTGCTGATCCAAAAGATTTAAGCGAAGTGTATGATGCACACGCAAAGATCAATGTGACTCAATGCAAACAAAGGAATGAGCTAGTGAGATGCAATATGAAATTGAGATGGAAACTAGCTCGTTTTGCACCAAGTATTAGGAGAGACGCTAGCCAATTGCAATAATATGAAATGTAAGGGCACAAGATTGCTGAAAAATAAATACACATAATCTGAAAATATGGACTAAGGTTAACTCACCCAAATTCGGCTAAGGCTTTTTTTTTCTTCTTCTTCTTTTTTTTTTTTTTTGAATCACAACCACATGGACCTAATATGCCTCCCCCCTGGTTTTGAGGAGTGCCAAAAGGAGGAAATATAGACTAGATATATGCGGTTCTTTTTTTTTCAAATGCTCTTTTTTTTTTCTTTAGCCGAACTAAGTTTAGCTTCTCCTCTTGTTGCACAGGTCCAAGATATCTAGCAAGTGTAAAAAATAATTTAATGGGCAGCCCTTAATGCAATGTCAAAAGCTAGTCTCAAGATGAATAAAAGGCATTCACTAAAATTTTCTCAGCGTGGTATTGTAGCACTGAATATCAGAGCTACGCGCCATCAGAAAGGCACTAGCAGCACGGAGCATGCAGCGTTCGAGACACCGCAACGCCTCGCATCGTAGCATGTGGCATTCTGTGGTACTGTAGCGATGGGAAACATCAGAGCGCGTGAAGGCGACGCCCTGCTCCGTGGTACTGTAGCCACGCGAAATTGATTCTCAGTTTTCTGCGCCGTAGCGCTCGATTGGCTACTGTAGCAGATTGGTTTTGATTGGACCCAACGATTAAGCGGCGCAAAAGAACACTACGATCAGCACTAAACAAAAATTCTAATGGATTAAAACCTAACTAAACTCACAAAAATAACAGATGCAAAAACTAGGGTTTGGATTTTTTTTTTGTTGCAATTTTCGGTTTATGGACTCTAAGTATTAAGAACAGCAAGTAAAAACAATCTAAACTAGGGATAAGTAATCCTACCGAGTCAACCGCGCTCTGATACCAAGATGATACGGGGTCGCCCAATCTTCTCGACGTAGGATCAAGATACTCACGTGTAGTCTCTCAAATCGTAGTGATCCTCCGTTGCCAATGCAAGAACGAACACTCTTTAATTCACAAGAACACACGCGCCGGACTTCACGACCACCAAGCGAAGCCCTATCGCGCTCCCAATTCCCAGCGGAAAGGTTGAACGATCTCAATTTGCGAAGAATTCCCAATTTCCCTCAAGAACATGGTTCGACCATGCGTGGAGAAACAAGAACTGAAATCAATCTATTATCTCAAAATATCTGGTCTGTCTTTTTCCTCAGGGCTCATGGCAAATATATTGTTTCTAAAACAAACACTCGTACGCTACCTAGGGCCAGCCGAAATTGTTGCGCTCAGCCAACCACCCATCTGACACTATTCCGAAACCAAGTCCTAAAACCAAATCCTACGTGATGGACTAATGTGCCATTAATGACAGGTTCGGTTGGTGGGCTAAAAAAACATGGCCTTGGGCCTTTAAACACATGATTCGGTTTGGCCTTGAGCCATTAATCACATGATTGACTAATTAAGGTGCATGGTCTTGGACTGTGACTCGGTCCGTGAATTGCATTGGTTCGGTCAGCCTTGGGCCTGTGCTCCTCCCATGACTTGGGTCCGTCCTCCCTCACCTCAAAGCTTTCGAGTTGATCAAACCTAAGAATACATAAAAACCCAGCATAAGGTAGTATATTGTTCTCATCAATAGAAGGTAATGTATTAAGAAACAAATTCACCTGTTGATTTAAAAGCCTTGCTCGGGCTCTAGTCATTGGACCTTTTGGTGCCTCATGAACACTTGGAGATATGGTAGTAGAGATGTCCTCATCATCCTCCCCCTCTTGAAAAGGAGTCGTCCTCGACTCTGTATCGTCTTGTCCAAAGAATGGGGACAAATCCGCAACATTAAAAGTTGTGCTGACACCATAATCATCTCCTGGAAGCTCGATCTTGTAGGCATTATCATTGATCATGGAAAGTATTTTAAAAGGACCATCACTACGGGGCATCAATTTTGATTTACGCTTCTCCGGAAAGCGTTCTTTGCGAAGATGAACCCACACCAAGTCACCTGGTTCAAATAGCATTTTCTTTCGAGTTTTGTTAGCTTTAGAAGCATAAGAACATACCTTCACCTCAATTACATCTTTAGTCTTTTCATGGAGTTTCTTTACAAAATCAGCACGTTTAGAAGCCTCCATATTAGCACGTTCTTGCAATGGAAGTGGTAGTAAATCAAGTGGCGTGATCGGTTTGAAGCCATACACCACCTCAAATGGACACAATTGAGTAGTAGAATGCACTGCCCGATTATATGCAAATTCAACATGGGGTAGACAATCTTCCCACTCTTTTAAGTTCTTCTTGATCATTGTCCGCAACAACATTGAGAGTGTACGGTTCACCACCTCCGTTTGTCCATCAGTTTGTGGGTGACAAGTTGTCGAAAAGAGCAATTTCGTCCCAAGCTTGGCCCACAAAGTCTTCCAAAAATAGCTCATAAACTTTACATCACGGTCTTAAACAATGGTACGAGGCACGACATGCAATCGCACAATTTCCCTGAAAAACAAGTCAGCTACATGTGACGCGTCGTCGCTCTTATGACAAGGAACAAAGTGTGCCATCTTAGAAAACCTATCCACAACTACAAAAATAGAATCCCTCCCCCTCTTAGTTCTAGGCAATCCTAAAACAAAGTCCATGCTAATGTCTTCCCAAGGTGTACTAGGAACTGGAAGTGGAGTATACAAACCATGTGGATTTAGTTTAGACTTAGCTTTATGGCATGTAACACATCGCTGAACAAATCTCTCAATATCTCGCCGCATCTTTGGCCAATAAAAATGATCAGCCAACATCATGAAGGTCTTCTCCCGTCCAAAATGTCCCATAAGCCCCGCATGAGATTCCTACAACAATAGCAAACGCATGGAAGAATCTGGAACACATAACTTGTTAGTTCGAAATAGAAAACCATCATGGATATGATACTTGTCCCATCCTTTCCCATCTTTGCATTTAGAATATGGTGCTGAAAATTCATAATCAGAAGCATATAATTCTTTCAAACTCTCTAATCCGGGAACCTTAACCTCCAAATGATTTAAAAGCACATTCTTTCTAGACAGTGCGTCAGCTACCACATTCTCTTTGCCTTTCTTGTATTTAACAATGTATGAAAAAGTCTCAATGAATTCAACCCACTTAGCATGTCTATGATTTAGTTTAGCTTGGCCTTTCAAGTATTTCAAAGCTTCATGATCAGAATGAATGATGAATTCCTTAGGCCAAAGATAATGTTGCCAAGTCTCTAAAGCACGTACAAGAGCATATAATTCTTTGTCATAAACAGGATAATTCAATTGTGCTCCGTTAAGTTTCTCACTAAAGTAGGCAACAGGTTTTCTTTCTTGCATTAAAACACCACCAATACCTATTCCACTAGCATCACACTCAATCTCAAAAGTTTTAGTGAAATCAGGTAAAACAAGTAAAGGTGCTTCAGTCAAACATTTCTTTAGCTCGGCAAAAGCTTTATCTTGTGATGCTCCCCATTCAAAAGCAACTCCCTTTTTAGTTAATTCATTTAATGGGGCAGCAATGGTGCTAAAATCTTTCACAAAACGGCGGTAAAAACCAGCAAGCCCATGAAAGCTACGAATTTGACTAACATTGACAGGAGTAGGCCAATTTCGAATAGCTTCAACTTTAGAGTCATCTACTTCAATTCCATGAGTCAAAACAACATAGCCTAAGAACACTACTTTGTTTGTGCAAAAAGTACACTTCTCAAGATTAGCATACAATTGTTCAGTCCTAAGCACCTCTAGCACTTGTCTGACGTGTTCAACATGTTCTTCCAATGAGCGGCTATATATCAAAATATCATCAAAATAGACTACCACAAATTTTCCAATGAAGTGTCTCAAAACATGGTTCATTAAACGCATGAATGTACTAGGAGCATTAGATAAACCAAAAGGCATCACTAACCATTCATACAAGCCAAATTTCGTTTTAAAAGCAGTTTTCCATTCATCACCATGTTTCATTCGTATTTGATGATATCCACTACGCAAATCAATCTTAGAAAAGATAGTAGAGCCACTCAATTCATCAAGCATATCATCTAACCTAGGAATAGGATGACGATATCGAATGGTAATATTGTTGATAGCTCTACAGTCTACGCACATTCTCCATGTACCATCTTTCTTAGGAACAAGAATGACAGGAACGGCACAAGGGCTAAGACTTTCGCGTACATACCCTTTTTCCATGAGCGTTTGCACTTGTCGCTGAATTTCTTTTGTCTCCTCCGGGTTTGTATGGTACGGCGGCCGGTTGGGAAGTGGAGCTCCCGGTACCAAGTCAATTTGATGTTCAATGCCTCGAATAGGTGGTAGGCCAGCGGGTACTTCCTCTGGAAAGACATCCTCATAAGCATGCAAAACTTGAGAAACCATGCTAGGAAGAGAGGTTAAGTCATTAGTAGAAAAGCAAAACATCTTTGTATAGCAATACAAAGTGCATCAAAGTGGGATCATCTCTCATCGCTCTCAAATCAGATTTAGTGGCTACCATGACTAACTTTTTCTCTCCCTCATTCTTTCTTTTTCCATTCAGTTGTAGCTTGTGGCTCTCACTCACCCTTTGTGGAGTCACACTCTTTTGCTCCTTCCCTCTCTCATTCTCTACTTTCACCTCAATCTTTTGCATGTTATCAATCACAATTTGAGAAGGAGTTAAAGGTCGCAATGTTATTTCTTTGTTATTCCATGTGAACTTATATTGATTTGTTCTACCATCATGAATCACAGATCTATCATATTTCCATGGTCTTCCTAAAAGTAAGTGACATACATCCATGGAAACAACATCACACTCCACAGTATCTCGATAATTCCCAATCTGAAAACTAACATCAACAGTGTATCCAACCTTCATAGAACCATCATTATTCAACCATTGAATTTGATATGGATGTGGATGTTTCTTGTATTTCAAACCAAGTTTAGTGCAAAGTTCTTTACTAGCTAAATTGTGACAACTTCCACCATCAATAATAACTTTGCAACACTTACCATCTGTACTCACCTGAGCTCTTGTTTGAAAAAGATTGCAGCGCTGCTCATGAGTGGGTTTTGCTCGCACACTCAACACCGTCGGTGTACACACAAGGATAGGACCAGCCTCGGGGTCACAAAAACCATCCTCATGCGCCTCCCTCTCATGTCCTTCCTCATGTACATCTCCAAATCTTCTGAAATTAGCAAGGGCCTCACCTTCCTCCTCGCTAGTAGAGTCATCCTCTCCATTCTCTAATAGCAACATAACCTTGTTATTTGGACAATCTTTTTGCATATGACCTCGTCCAAGGCATTTGAAGCATTGGATGGCACTACTTCTTGCTGTAGAACCCACTGAAGACGAGCTAGAAGGTGTTGGACCTTTCTTAGCAATGGGTTTTGTTGCATTTTTTCCGCCTGGTGCAGCACTGGTACTAGGAGCAAAACTTCCACTAGATGGATTAGTTTTAAAAGAATTGAAACGGGATGTGGGTTTACCTCCTGTAGGTGCTGAACGGGGTGTGTATGATGATGTTCTTGTTGCTCTCATGTCTTGTTGCACTTGCCTTTCAGCCTTAGTTGCTTGATGTACCAACTCCACCATGTTGTTATAGGGCTGAAATTCGGTGATGCGCTTGATGGGAGGGTGCAAACCAGCAAGGAAGCGTGCCATTGTTTGTTCTTCTTGCTCAAATATATTAGCTCGAATCATGGCCATCTCCATCTCCTTATAATACTCTTCCACCGTGAGAGTGTCTTGCTTCATTTGCTGTAATTTATCAAATAAATCATGTTTGTAATGTGATACTCTCTCCTTTGATTTTGAACTTGTTCCCACCATATGAGCGCATACTTGTCAAATTCAAGTGCAGCCATGTGTATTTTCTTTTCTTCAGAGTAATTGTGCATACGGAACACCTTGTCCACCTTGAGCTCCCAAGTGAGGTAATCTTCGGGATCATGTGTTCCTGAAAATGTTGGCATAGTAAATTTAAGCTTACCAAATTTCTCTTCATGAGGCCGTTCATTGCCGTGGCGGTGTCGACGGTGGTATCCATCATCGTAGTGGTACAAGTCATCATCGTCGAAGTGGGGTGCTCCCCCACCTCAGCCTCCATGCCCACGGCCCCTCCCGGGTCCTTGGGCGCCTCCCCCACCTCCTCTCCCAGGTGGAGGTGGCCGTATGGCTTGTGCCACCACACGGTCTCGCCGTTGTTGCGCATCCTGGGTGACTCGTGCAGCGACTTCCTCGTCTCGTGGAGGTATGTGAGCCGGTAGATGCACACTATCTTCTTCTTGCTGCTGACGAAGTGCCCGCATGACATCATTCACGATGCCCGTACGCAACACATTCATTTGTTGATTGATGTCAATGCGGAGATCCTGCATATCCGCCTTGAGTTCTTCCCCCATTGCAGTGGTGCCAGCTACAAATTCTTGTTGCAATGTACTCCTCAATGCCTGATGTTGGAAGCGAGTCACCGGGGCATTGAGATCAACAGCATGCTCCTCACCATAATTATCTTCTCCACCTGACATGGTTAGATTGTGCAAAAAAAACACAAACAGCAAGAGTGTATATGGATGATTAGTCAAAATCACTCAATCTCTCTTTGCTCTCCCAAGTAAAGTTCTTACCCTTCCGAAGTGAATTAAGGCCAAAAGAAACTTACACTTGGTGGAGGCTACAATAGCAAAGTGATGATCAGGCGAATTTAAGAGTGCTCACAATTGCAGAACAACGGTTATTTAGTGGAGCTTGGTATGGAGGTGTATATCCTAGCAATCTGAAATTCTTGATGTTGTAAAGCTAAGTAATAATCCAAGCTAGAATATTTTGCCTAAGTGTTGATCCAAAAGATTTAAGCGAAGTGTATGACGCACACGCAAAGATCAATGTGACTCAATGCAAACAAAGGAATGAGCTAGTGAGATGCAATATGAAATTGAGATGGAAACTAGCTCGTTTTGCACCAAGTATTAGGAGAGACGCTAGCCAATTGCAATAATATGAAATGTAAGGGCACAAGATTGCTCAAAAATAAATACACATAATCTGAAAATATGGACTAAAGTTAACTCACCCAAATTCGGCTAAGGCTTTTTTTTTTTCTTCTTCTTCTTCTTTTTTTTTGAATCACAACTACATGGACCTAATATGCCTCCCCCCTGGTTTTGAGGAGTGCCGAAAGGAGGAAATATAGACTAGATATATGCGGTTCTTTTTTTTCAAATGCTCTTTTTTTTTCTTTAGCCGAACTAAGTTTAGCTTCTCCTCTTGTTGCACAGGTCCAAGATATCCAGCAAGTGTAAAAAATAATTTAATGAGCAGCCCTTAATGCAATGTCAAAAGCTAGTCTCAAGATGAATAAAAGGCATTCACTAAAATTTTCTCAGCGTGGTATTGTAGCACCCTGAAATACTATAGCTACATGCGCACTGTAGCAGACTAGCAGGCACGGAGCATGCAGAGTTTCGAGACACCGCAACGCCTCGGGTACTGTAGCATGTGGCATTCTGTGGTACTATAGCGATGGGAAACACTGTAGCGCGTGAAGGCGACGTCTTGTTCCGTGGTACTGTAGCCACGCGAAATTGATTCTCAGTTTTCTGCGCCGTAGCGCTCGATTGGCTACTGTAGCAGATTGGTTTTGATTGGACCCAACGATTAAGCGACGCAAAAGAACACTACGATTAGCACTAAACAAAAATTCTAATGGATTAAAACCTAACTAAACTCACAAAAATAACAGATGCAAAAACTAGGGTTTGGAATTTTTTTGTTGCAATTTTCGGTTTATGGACTCTAGGTATTAAGAACAGCAAGTAAAAACAATCTAAACTAGGGATAAGTAATCCTACCGAGTCAACCGCGCTCTGATACCAAGATGATACAGGGTCGCCCAATCTTCTCGACGTAGGATCAAGATACTCACGTGTAGTCTCTCAAATCGTAGTGATCCCCCGTTGCCAATGCAAGAACGAACACTCTTTAATTCACAAGAACACACGCGTCGGACTTCACGACCACCAAGCGAAGCCCTATCGCGCTCCCAATTCCCAGCGGAAAGGTTGAACGGTCTCAATTTGCGAAGAATTCCCAATTTCCCTCAAGAACATGGTTCGGCCGTGCGTGGAGAAACAAGAACTGAAATCAATCTATTATCTCAAAATATCTGGTCTGTGTTTTTCCTCAGGGCTCACGGCCAATATATTGTTTCTAAAACAAACACTCGTACGCTACCTGGGGCCGGCCGAAATTGTTGCGCTCAGCCAACCACCCATCTGACTCTATTCCGAAACCAAGTCCTAAAACCAAATCCTACATGATGGACTAATGTGCCATTAATGACAGGTTTGGTTGGTGTGCTAAAAGAACATGGCCTTGGGCCTTTAAACACATGATTCGGTTTGGCCTTGAGCCATTAATCACATGATTGACTAATTAATGTGCATGGTCTTGGACTGTGACTCAGTCCGTGAATTGCATTGGTTCGGTCAGCCTTGGGCCTGTGCTCCTCCCATGACTTGGGTCCGTCCTCCCTCACCTCAAAGCTTTCGAGTTGATCAAACCTAAGAATACATAAGAACCTAGCATAAGGTAGTATATTGTTCTCATCAATAGAAGTATTGTATTAAGAAACAAATTCACCTGTTGATTTAAAAGCCTTGCTCGGGCTCTAGTCATTGGACCTTTTGGTGCCTCATGAACACTTGGAGATATGGTAGTAGAGATGTCCTCATCAGAGGTGGTGCTAGCAGAGAGGTGTGTGGCCGAGCCGGGGCACAGGGGAGGTTTGCCAGTGGAGGTGGCGGAGAGTCCTCGATCGGTGGGGGGCCAGATCGGCTCGGAGGCAACCAGATCTGGCTCGATGGAGGTGGCAGAGAGCTAGATCCATGTCGACCTCGGCAAGATTTAGATTTGGTGGGGAGGTGGCAGCGGAGGATGCGGTGGGGAAGAGGCGGCCGGCGAGCAGGGAGGAGACGTACGCGGTGGCGGGCGGATCGGGAGAGGAGGCGATCGGTGTGGGTTGCGGTGTAGAGAGGCGGCCAACAATGGGGAGGGGAGACTACGGTGGGCAGATGAGGAGAGGAGGCGAGGGCATATGAGGTGGGGAGGAGGTGGGGGATGTGGTGGGGAGGAGGCGGCTGATGGATGGGAAGGGGAGGCGGCAGTAGGAGGACGCGGTGTGGGAGCGGGGGAGGTTGGGCGGAGGGAGGTGAGGAGATGTCGGGAAGCATTCGTTAGTCAGGAAATAAAGAGAGATGGAGAAGAAGAAAGCTGACTTGGACAAACACATGCTGACTTGGATGTCAAATACAGGCTGATTTGGACAAAACTAGCCACGTGTGCAAAACCACCGCTCCAAACCGCTGTGAGGGGTCTTTTGACCAGTTTTCACAAGTTCAGGAGGTTAAATAACCGGTTTTGTAGTTCAGGGGGGGGTAAACTAGACTTTTCTAATAGTTCGAGGGAGTAAACCAGACTTTTTCCTTAAAATAATAATACAATTACATGAAATATAGGTTCAAAATGATCAAAAGAATACAACTTGCCTCCTTGCTCAAAGTCTACTATTAACTTGTCTTGTTCGGTGTCTTCCGGAGCTTGTTCGTCGAAGTCGGGACCTAATGCAAAATAAAATAATCCAAATAAAATATCCAGGCTCAATGGGAGGCGAGCTGGTAACAATTAAATAAATTTGGAAAGAAATGAAAATAAAGGTGGTGTAGGATGGTGGGGATTTATTGGGTGCTTGGTTAGATCAAATGGAGTTGAAAATAGGATTCGCGGGCTCAAAACGGCTAAAAAGGATATATATAAGTCTAACGGGTTTGGGGTGAATAGTGTCAAGTCTAGTACCATTCACTATTGGTTTTGGGTTGAACAGCAGTGGGTCTAATGAATAGTGTTAGTCAACACTATTCATGATGGGCCAAATCTTGTGAATCGTAACAGGCTGGCGCCCAGCGAGCTGGAGCTCGCTCCCAACAGTGGCCGAGCAAGATTTTGGTGGCGGCAGTGGTGGTCAGTGGCGGCGTTGGGTGGTGAAGGGAGAATCAGGGAGGGTAGCGCAACCCATTTTGGGTTTTTGCACGGCCGAAGGAGGTCTGGTGAGGGTGAGCGACCAAAACAGGGGAGTGGCGTGGCACGCATTTCGGCCAAATTTGTCAGGCGGGGAGCACCAGTGGGATAAGGGGAGTCCAGTGGTGGTGGTGGTGGAGCTCGAGGTGGTCTGAGGTGGCTTGGAGACATGGACCGTGGGTGGAGTGGTAGAGGGGCTCGGCGCTGGCGAGCTAGAGGCGACAGGGTTGGACAAGGAGGTGGGGATGGGTTTGCGGTGGCAGGCGAAGCTCTAGTGAGAGTTTAAATTGGGTGGGCGCGTGGACGGTGGTGTCGAATCGAAGAAAGAGATTTTCGAGCGTTTCTTGGGTGCGATGGTGGTAGCGGTGGTGGCCGGCGTATTGGAAGAAAGGAGGTGATTGAGGGGCGAGGAGGAGGGTGATGAAGTAGATGGTGCAGCGGGGAAGGCTTTAATAGCTGGGAAGAGGCGGTGGCGCTAGTGCATGGCTTGAGCGAGCGCGACGCGTGGCGATGACATGTGTGGTCGCACACAAACGGTGCCGGGGAAGGGGGAAAGCAGGCGGCGAGGTGCGTGGTGAGGTGGCAAGGTCTTAGCACGATGCGGGGGCGGTGTTGACGGGGACGAAGGCGAGGAAGACTCGAGATGGTGCGACGCTGGCGTTCGGGGGCATGACTCAGAGGGGAAGAAGAACATGGGAAAATGACTTGGCAAAAAGGCACCTTCGGCTAAAGAAAACGGTCAGCCAAAAGGGGAAAGCGGATTCTCGAGGGGAATCTCTGAATTTGGCAAGAAACTCAAATTCAACTCAAACTTCAAACATGTTTTTGAAAACTTAAAATTTTAGGTCTTTTCATAGCTAGTCTCGTTTACTTGTAGTAGTACTACAACAACTTGAAATGCCATGCTGCTTGTGTGCAGAGCATGCACATGCTGGTCGGTGAAAAATCGGTACGAGTTGGGGGCAGCGGACCAGGGCAAGTCACGTACCGTCGTTGTTAAATTTGATAAAGGCTGGGGCGCACTGGCACATGCCAGATGGGTGTGACTAAGCCTAACAAGGTGGGTCCCCTTCCATGGGCCCACCTCTCATGCCACCTTTCTACTAGTTTTTGGTCGTATTGGCGCTTTTCCGCCATGTATGTGCAATTGTAGCCCTCGTTGCTCGCTTTTTGCAAAAATGTCGCTATGCCGCACTGTGACCATGCGGACGAGCTGCTGGCGCCGACACGAGGAGGCTACCGCATGGCGGCCATGTGGTGGGGAGTTCAAACAAAAAAAATCCTAGGTAATTCCATTCCAGATTTCACTAGTAAGTTATCCTGCTATTGCTACCAGCACTTCTCATCTTTTCCACGGGGTTCAAAAATAGAGCCAAAACCACAAGGAAGGTTGTCCGCCCGTGGCAAGTTCAGACAAGGGCCAATCCATCGAAAGAGCCCTGCCGAAGGACGACGTCGAGGAGGAGGACCCTGAGCCTGTGGAGTTTGAGTAATATTGTATTGTACCACATGCTAGCTAAGCTTGTCCATGAACCAACCGCACCATGATGTCATGTGTAAAAATGTGTGATTTTTTTTGCATGTGATAATACATTTTTGGAATGAAATTACGTATTTTCATCTGGAAAATATTGTTTGATATAATTAGGTGTTTCAGAGCATTACATGATACACACGCGAGTTTATTGTAATCGGAATGAAGGAGGAGAGGGTATTATCACATGTACCCCGATCAAATCGAACACTCTTTGTTAATTTATCAGTTTAATATGGATAATATTCTTTCATACTGTATTGTACCACATACTAGATAAGCTTGTATATGAACCAAGTGAGGGAAATACGTGGTATGCAAATCATATAACAATGTATCATAGCCTCCGACTCGTGTGCGTTTCGAAGGCTATGATATGTTGTTATATGATCTGCAGGTCATGCATTTCCCTCGGTTGGTTCATGTACAAGCCTATCTAGCCTATGATACAATAGAGTGTTAAAGAATATCATCCACATTGAATCTATAAATTAACAAAGAAAATCCTATTTAACAATATTATTCATGTGGGTAGTTGGATCTATCATCTGTACAATGATGTCTACAACTAGTCTCCACGGCATCATAGCCACTGCCCCTTGCCTCGGAGCTATCCACAGTGGCGGCGAGTGTCGAAGTTGTCCATGTCCTGCGATTCTATGATGTAAGTGGATCATACAATAACAAACGTAACAAGGATGTAAATTGTATATAACTCACGTCTTCGATATGGAGTGCACTAAGGTGACCAGATATGCTACGACAGCGGAGTATTTCTTCTTTTTCTTGAGAGAGTTTTATATCTTCTTCCATAAACAAATGATGTGTCAGAGTACGCATATCAAGTATCCTTTCAGAATGATAGAAAAATATCTTAAATTATTTTTATAAATTTAGTAAATAATTTTAAACAACCATGACCCGTACTTTTCTTCTTAAAAAAAGCCAGTATTTTTTTTAAATTCCTCTCTTCTTGGAAGAAACTTTTCTCCCGAATGAGCTTCTGGCAGTTTCCATACTCAGTAACGCCAAGAGGCCAATCATGTGACATAAAATATAACTAGAGGCTCCTTCATATGCATTAGCTTCAGAACATCGTAATGCCTCACATGGTACACTGACCGTATAGTGGCTTCATTGTATGGTCAAATATTTCCAAAACAACACCAGTAAACCCCCAAAAATAGATGTTACGTGCTGCCCATCCTCCCTAGTACAATGCCCATAAATAATTGGATGCTTCATGATTTCCACCGATGAAGATGGTTCGGTATGGAGCAACTGCCTGTCCAGAGTAGTACTCAACGCGGGGATCAGCGGAGCGGCAATGCGGAAGAAATCCAGGACATGTGCGGATCCAGGATGAACGCTGTGCTGTGCTGGGCGTCGCTGTCAAAACACACCACGGACGACCAGGTCCAGACGAAGAAAACCCGGCTGACGTGCGGATTAATGATGAAGAGACGCCGGCTGTCGCTCGTGTTTGGGGGTGGACGTGATTGGTTGGTGGACGTCGCGGTTTTGGGGTCGGACGGACGACAGCGATGTCGAAGAATGTGCGCGAAAGGACAGCAACCGAGACAAACACGAATTGGCTTCCAATGCGAACGTCTGCCGAGCGAGCCGCCGCCGATCCTGATACCAATGTTGGATTTGCTAAAAACCATATCTTGGTTATGTGAAGGTTCTCCGGTCTATCATTATAAATTGATCCATCTATTTTGTTCAAAACCACATAAAAATTCACATATTTTTTAGAATGTAAGGGTAGATGTTTGGTTAGTTCGTTTTATTTTAAATGTAAGTTTTGGACGTCCAAAACTAACTAAATAGATAAAAATACTAAAAAAAATATGAAAACAAGCGAAAACCTTTTCTGCGGTTTCCGGCCGGTGAAAAACCGCAACCGGCCATGGAGTGGTTTTATCCTTTTCCAAACCCTGGTCCAACCTACATGCAACTCTGTTGTCTGGCTAAAGGTAGGGTATGAGTTCTAGAAACTTTAAGTTTCATATTTGTGAGAAAATATCTCTTTCTTAGGTGAACATACGTTCTTTGCTACTTCAATCGGCCTTCAACAGTTCTTCTAGTTCTCAACAGTACCAGTCAGAGAGTCCAATGGCAAAAAACCGACTCGAAAACCAAAAACTAAAACAGAAACGGAACGAACAAAGAACAAGATTAACTCTAACAGACAGCTCTGACATGTGGATAGTATTTCTGCTTTCTTTCACATGTCTATTATGCCAGGTCAAG
Organism: Ampelocalamus luodianensis; assembly: GCA_036346255.1. Taxonomy (NCBI): domain Eukaryota; kingdom Viridiplantae; phylum Streptophyta; class Magnoliopsida; order Poales; family Poaceae; genus Ampelocalamus; species Ampelocalamus luodianensis. The sequence goes on along the minus strand of CM070638.1, from coordinate 36,840,374 downwards.
CAAGTTGTAATGGAGTGAACCGGACGATAAGTTCGATTGGTGACTCGCAAGTCTTCACATAGCTGGACCTGAAGTGATAAACCGAAGATGACATGAGCGCTGCTATTACAGTATGAAGTAAGTTTGACGGGTGACTACTCGCCCCTCCTCACACCCAACTATTACAGTATGATGTAAGTTAGTGGCCTTACCTGGATAGGGTTAGCTTTTCCATTCGTAACAAAGAAGCCACTCAATGTAATGATCTATTCATTGAGAAGTTAGTGGCCCATTGTTAGTTTGAATTCAGACAGTCTAAAGGTTATATTTCTAGACGTAGATGGAAGAGGATGGTAACTTTAATACTTCTATTCCAAAAGCACAGCATCAAATAGAGATGGAAAAGAATGAATAAGTTACCTGGATAGGGTTAGCTAGTTCTCACATTAGGAAAAACAAGCGCTATGCTCAAAAGGCAGTTGAGTCAATCTTAATCATTCAAGATGAACTCAACGAAGAAGCAATGCTATGAGTTATTTTACCATCTAAATACCCACCTCTTCCATCTACAAATTCTAGTGAAAAGGAAATCCAAAATAAAAAAGAAAAAGATCAAACTATAAGTTATTTACCATCTACAAATGCTCCACACTCAAGCAGTATGGCATTTCAAGCTGCCGGACGAGGCGGGAGCGTCGTGGGTGGTGCGGACATGCGGACGAGGTGATATGGCGTCGCGGCAGCTATCCGTGCCATTCGGAGACAGTGTCGAATGCCAATTTTACAAAAACGGCAATGGTGATGTCATTTTTGCTTATAACGCTTCAAATAATGCTATTTTGGAAGAAAAAAAAAATCAAGTTTAGGTGAGTCGACACTGAGCAGTGCTTTCGTAAGCATTCCGCTCGCACACATGACAGCTCTGACATGTGGATGGTATTTCTGCTTTCTTTCACGTGTATATGCCAGGTCAAGCAAGTTGTAATGGAGTGAACCGGACGATAAGTTCGATGATGCGTGACACGCAAGTCTTCGCATAACTGGACCTGAAGTGATAAGCCAAAGATGACATGAGTGCTGCTATTACAGCTTCACGACTATTACAGTATGAAGTAAGTTAGTGGCCTTACCTGGATAGGGTTAGCTTTTTCTTTCGTAACAAAGAAGCCACTCAATGTAATGATCTATTCATTGAGAAGTTAGTGGCCCATTGTTAGTCTGAATTCAGACAGTCTAAAGGTTATATTTCTAGACGTAGCTGGAAGACGACGGGTAACGTTAATACTTCTAATCCAAAAGCACAGCATCAAATACAGATGGAAAAGGATGAATAACTTACCTGGATAGGGTTAGCTAGTTCTCACATTAGGAAAAGCAAGCGCTATGCTCAAAAGGCAGTTGAGTCAATCTTAATAATTCAAGATGGACTCAACGAAGAAGCAATGCTATGAGTTATTTTACCATCTAAATACCCACCTCTTCCATCTACAAATTCTACTGAAAAGGAAATCCAAAATAAAAAAGAAAAAGATCAGGCTATAAGTTATTTACCATCTACAAATGCTCCACACTCAAGCAGCTTGGCATTTCAAGTTGACGAACGAGGCGGGAACATCGTGGGTGGTGCGAACCATGTGACGTGGCGGCACGGCAGCCGTCCGTGCCATTCAGGGACAGTGTCAAGTGGCAATTTTGCAAAAACGACAGCGGTGATGTCGTTTTTGCTAATAACGCTCCAAACAGTGCTATTTCAGCAAAAAAAAATTCAAGATTATGTGAGTCGACACTGAGCTGTGCTTTCATAAGAATTCTGCTAGTACACATGACAGCTCTGACATGTGGTTAGTATTTGTGCTTTATTTCACGTGTATGTGCCAGGTCAAGCAATAATCTATTCATTGAGAAGTTAGTGGCCCATTGTTAGTTTGAATTCAGATAGTCTAAAGGTTATATTTCCAGACGTAAATGGTGCTATGAATAGCGCTTGTATTCATCATGAGGTCAATGAGTCAATATATATACAAGTACATGTATGGCATATATGCATGTGATCATAAAACGAGAAAAATGCACAGGCAATAATATACATCTAACACCCCCTCAAACTTATTGTGGATCAACAACATAAAGTTTGGAGAGATAGAATCTGTGCTGAGCTCGGATCTGTGCCTTTGTGAAGAAGTCTTCCAACTGAAGTTCTAGAGGCACACACTGAAGAGTAACAACCTGATCATGCACCTGTGTCCACATGTAGGAAGCATCAACACCAATATGCTTTGTAAGCTAATGCTTCACCAGATCTTTAGTAATGCTAATAGCCCATGTACTGTCAAACAAAATAGGAGTGGTACTGAAACAGAAACACCAAAATCCTCTAGTAACCAATGTAGCCAAGTAACCTCTGTAATCAACAAAGCCATAGCTCGCAACTCAGCCTCAGTAGTCGAATGAGAAACTACTGTATGCTTCTTAGTCTTCCAAGCAATGAGATAACCACCAAGAAAAACACAATCGACAGAGAGAGACCAGCGATCAAAGTGTTCACTAGCCCAGGTGGCATCAGAATATGCTTGGAGCTGTAAAGAGCTGGAGCGAGGGAAAAATAGACGACGAGTGATGGTTCCACGAATATATCATAGAACACGAAGAAGATGACTATAGTGGAGCTGAGTGGGAGCAGAAACAAACTCACTCCAGATATGCATAGGATACGAAATGTCAAGACAAGTGACACCCAGATAAACAAGACTCCCAACAAGTTGGTGATAGCTAGTAGGATCAGTAAGAGGCTCACTATCAGTGGGCCGAAGATGAACATTAAACTCCATGGGAGTCTCAACGGTGTGCTGATCAGTAAGAGAAGTACGATCAAGAAGATCCTGGATATACTTTTCTTGGGACAGATAAAATCCCGTAGGCATAGAAATAACCTCAACCCCAAGAAAGTAGCGAAGAGAACCCAGATCAGACATGAGAAACTGCTCATTAAGATGCTCCTTAACAAAAGTAATGTACTGAGAATCATCTCCAGTAATGATCATATCATCAACATATAAAAGGAGAAGCATCCGACCACAAGGCGAAGTGTGAATAAAAAGAGCAGGGTCATGAGCACTAGCAGAGAAACCAGCTGCAGTGACAACAGAAGAGAAACGATCAAACCAGGCACGTGGAGCTTGCTTAAGGCCGTAAAGAGATCGGCGAAGGCGACATACCATACCCTCTAGAACAAAATACCCCGGTGGTGGCTGCATATAAACCTCCTCATGCAGCTCACCATTGAGAAATGCATTCTTGATATCAAGCTGAGAGATATGCAATGCCTGGACAGACGTCACAGCAAGAAGAGTGCGAACAGTGGTCATGTGAGCCACAGGAGCAAAAGTCTCATCATAATCGTAACCATACTCCTGTTGAAACCCACGTGCCACGAGACAAGCCTTGTAGTGCTCAAAAGAACTATCAAAGCAGGTATTAACCTTGTAGACCCACTTGCATGTGATAGGAGTAATACACGCGGGAAGAGGGACAAGATCCCAAGTGCCAGTACGCTCAAGGGCAGCAATCTCTTTTACCATCGCATGCTGCAACTCCTGATGATCAGCAGCATCACGATAAGAGGTCGATTCGGCAAGAGCTGCTAAATAAAAGCGCGTAGGAGGCCGAATAGACTGGCGATCACGGAGAGTATATTGAGGAGGAGAGGCCGAAGAAGATGACCCATCAGAAGAAGATGGCACATCATAAGAATCATCAACTCGCGGACGACAAGTGTAGTAGAGAGAATAAGAAGGAACAAAGCCAGGAGGAGCCTCTAGAGAGGGTGTCGGTGGTGAAGGAGGCGCTAGCGGTGAAGGAGACATCGATAGTGAAGGTGTGGTGACTATGGGGGGTGGTAGAAAAAGTCAGGAAAGAAAGTGGCTCAACAAGAGATGCTGGAGTGGTGGAAGAAGAAGGACGAGGGTAGAAAGGACAAGACTCGTCAAAATTGACATCCGAGATGTAATATCCCGCCTAATTAAATGAGTAATTAGTGAATTATAAAATGAATTAATATTATGAAATTAGGAAATTTGGAGGAAAAGAAAAAGGATCGTCGACCATAGCCCAAGGGGGCTACCCACATAAGGAGAGGGGGATCTAGCCAAAACCCTAGCCATCCCTTTGCATGTCCCTGCCTCCCCTGCCGCCCTTGTGCAACGTCGGCCAACCACCTCCTGCTACTTGCGTCGCCAGCGCCCAGCACCATTGCCCAACCCTGCCTGCTCTCTACCCAGCGCCGAGCCACCGCACTGGCTACTGCTCCCTCTGCCACGCCAACCGCTGCCGATCTCCTGCGCTGCATGCAACTGCTGCTGCTAGTTAGCTCTTGTGCTTCATCTTTCACATGTGTTCATGATCTTTGTAGCTGTGAGGTAGAGAGAGGGTGTTGCATGTTTCTGTTGTTGCGTTGCTACTGCTGATCCTCTGTGCTAAGTGCAAGTGAGTGTTGCCAAGGAAGAAAGAAGGAAAGAAGGAAGAGAAAGAAAGAAAGAGAAAGGGAGGAAGAGAGGAGGATATCACTGGGATCTCGCGTTCGTCTTGATCTCCGAGGGTGATGATTCTGATACTTATTTTCTGTTTAGCAATCAGTAGAAATCGTTTAGTAGATCGGTATTCTGCTGTTTCTGTTGCACTATACTTTCGGATACTATTGGTGTGAAATTTGGGAATTTCGTCTCCTAGAGAATTGTAGAGGATCTCGGTAGCTTTCTGTAGAATATTTAATCATGTCGATCGGATGATTAAATTTTGAGTTACGAATTTGTAAGCTGGTTGTCTGATCAGTTTGTCAGGTTCCGACAGCATGCATAAACCTGTAGATTAAAAATAGAAGATAGATTATTTTGGAGTTTCGATCTGCATGAAAAGTGTAGGTATCGTCTTAAGGATTCCAAAGAGTATACGATCATGATTTTTGGACTTGTATATCATAAGTTATGATTTTAGAAAGATAGCTGCTCTGGTTTGGACAGAACAGGATTCAAGGAGGGAAAACATGATTGTTTTGGGTTCTAATTAGGAGTTGTGTTAATTTTTTTTTTGTAATGTTGTACTACTCTTGGATTATTTTTCTAGCGTGTTTGATGAATGCTTAGGTGGTGATCTGAATCAGGGGGTAAGAATCGCCACTCGTCATCCTTCAACACACAGTTGAGACAAGTACATGGTAGAGTGGTGAACAATGGGTTGTTCGCCATTGTCATTGATATTACTTATTATGCTATTTATTATACTTTCGTTAAGCTTATTCTTATACATGATATTGATGACATTGGGTGCATGAGATCATGATATTGAGTTAATGAGAATAATATATTGAGTTAATGAGATGAATTATGTTGATGAATAATTAGAGATGTTACATCATTTACATTCATCACGACAGTTGTACGAGTCAGGTCGGTGAGAAAGTCATATAATTATTCCAGTAAGGTCGGTGAAAAAGATACATGACTAGTCCAGAGTGCTCTAGATAAAATCCTACTTTGGTGGGGACTTCACGGGAGTAAAGGATAAAGTGTGTCATCGACGGGTGAACACTCTGCTATACCGGTATCAGCTAATGAGATGCATATGGGCATGAGCATGATGGTGCATTCGCATATATGAGTAAATTGTTAAATTGTGCAAATTTATCTATCTGGAATATGACTTGCTTATTTGAGTATGAGAATGGCATTAAATAGATAGATGATGATGATAACCTTGATTATGGTTGATAAACTATTGTTTATGGCTTTATTATCTATTTGCTGAGTCTTGGACTCACTCTTGCTTTATCGTTGTTTTTAGGTGACCATTGACGACATTCCACTTGGGAAGGGCTAACACACTTAGAACAACAAACCCACACTCAATTACATGATTTATTGGATATGAGAACCTTTATTATAGAGTGATGAATTTTATTTAGGACTTGATAGTTTTGAATGGCCTAAGTTGATAAGTTGGAGTTGAATATTCTTTCAATAGACTTTATTCGAGTGGTTTTGCGTTGTTCTTGGATTATTATCTTGCTATGCTTCCTAGAGAATAATTATCTATGATTGTTATATCATAATACTTGTTTTAATATGACCCATGGGTGGGTTTTATCGTTGAGATGCTTGTTGTAATTTATTATAAAATGATGTTAAAATTGATAGTGGCATTATGGGCTTCGTGTTGGGCGGAAGTGTTACACGAGAAACCAGTATCCGTTGACCAACAGGATCCCAACAACGATATCTCTTACTCAGCGCTAAAATACATTCCACGGACTAAACGGTCAGCTTGATGCGCTCACGAGGTGCAAGAAGAACATAGCACACACCCAAAGAGGCAAGATTAGAATAATCAGGAGTCTTGCCACAGAGACGCTCAACTGGGATCCCACCCTAAAGTGCAGAAGAAGGCTGAATATTAATAAGGAAAGTGGAGTAGAAACGGCCTCAGCCCAGAATTGTGGTGGAACAGCAGAAGCATAAGAGCATGGGCTGTCTCAAGAAAATGACAATGCTTCCTTTCAGCCACACCGTTCTGGGCATGAGCACCATGGCAAGAAAAGTGAGAGAGAGAGTGCCCTGCTCAGCAAGAAAACTACGAAGGACTCCAGACAAGTATTCCCCAGCAGAATCAGCATGAAAGACACGAATAGGAGAGTCAAACTAAGCACGGATCATAGTGGTAGAATTCTTCTAGATGGATAGAACCTCACTACGAGATGACATAAAGTATATATCTATGTGTGTCGAGAAAAGTCATCAATAAAAATTATATAATATCGATGACCTTCTTTCAAAACGAAAGAAGTCGGACCCTATACATCGGAATGAACAAGATGAAAAGGACATTGTGACACTGACTCGCTAAAAGGATAGGGAAGTTGAAGCTATTTACCAAGCTTACAACCCTGACAATTTGGAGAAGCATCACGAGACACATACACTAAAAGACCACGACGAAGTAAAGAAGATAGACGTGACCCTCAAAGATATCCCAAATGATGATGCCACTGAGCAAAAGACACAGTGGAGGATGCAGCAAAAGCGGAGGCGGTGGTGGAGGTGATAAGACTGACAGGGGCAGCGGAAGGAAGATGAAGCCAGTCAAGCCCCAGAGACGCTGTGAGTCACAGCGGCGAGAGCCAGTACCAACTAGAGTCCCCGTGCGTCGATCTTGAACACAACAAGAATCAGAATCGAGAACAACACAACAACCATGATCAGTGAGTTGACTGGCAGATAGGAGTTGCATGGTTAGTTTGGGAACATGCGAAACAACAGGAACATGAAAAGAGAAAATCGAAAGAGTGCCTCGTCCTGCGACAGAAAAAGAGGTACCATCTACTGTCTGAACAGTGATAGGAGCAGCTAAAGGATGAATGGAAGTGAGACTGGTGGAATGAGATGTCATATGAAAGGAAGCACCAGAGTCAAGAATCCAAGGTGATATACCTGAGGAAGAAAAAGTAGAAGGTGGCCTCTCACTAGAAGACTGTGCAGCAGAACCAACAGAACCGAACGATGCAAAAGCAGCCATGCGACGCAGCCGTGTGAGAAACTCCTAAGAATCGAAAGCACCGAAGCTCCTCTAATAGGAGGAACCGCCAATGCCCTTTGGAGGACGGCCACCACGACATAAATCCTTCTTCTTGTAACAGAACTGCTCCACATGTCCATCTTTGTTGCAATAGGTGCAGTGTAGTCCCCTACCAATAGCAGCTGTCACTAGTGAAGGCACCACTAGTGAAGGAGTAGCCGAAGACGTAGCGGGTGTGGAAGCTGGAGAAGCTGCCAGAATCGAAGGGAACGATGGTGATGGCAGTAGATCCGCAGCACGAAGACGTATCTCCTCAGCACGAACATATGCAAGGGCCTCCAATACAGTCACACAAGGGTGGCGTGCCAGCATCTGAGCACGAGTCTACTCATACTCAGCCCGAAGACGTGTCAAGAAGTCGTAAATCCGACGAAGCTCCAGGTGAGACTGTTGACGCTGATAGGACTGACAAGTGTGGCAAACATCCGGTCCCAAAAAGTCAATCTGATGCCATATCGCGGACAACTGGGCATAGAACTTAGCCACAATGGCATCTCCTTGCTGCGACGACTGCTCCTGACGCACAACAACAAGATACAAGGAATCACTAGAAGGCTCGTAGCGGTTGCGTAGGTGCACCCACATCAACTGTGCTGAGGCCAAGTCAACCACATCCCTAGTGAGATGCACTTCCATAACCAGAATAGCAGAGGTATGGGCATCCTCATCAATCCATGTCTTGTAGGCAACGTACTGAGTCTGAAAAGTCTCCATGGTATCCTCAAAAGTAGCAAATGCCTCTTGACGAGTGTCTTTGGAAGCTTCCTTCGGGAGCACAGGCTCAACAGGTGGAATAGATCGAGGCAGACAAGGCAGCTCGCCGGTGAGAAAATTCCAAAGACGCTGACCATGCATGTGGAGGCGCATGTGCTGAAACTAGTCCCAATAATTGAGACCATTGAAGATCACCGGGCAGTGAGGAACAGAAACGGTGCCCGAAAAGGATGACATCTTTCTTCTTTTTCTTCTTCTTTTTTTTTTTACCTTTTTTCCCTTTTTTTTCTTTTCTTTTGGGCTGGGCAAGCTCGCACTAATGCTCCTACGCGGCCTGTGAAGAGCCGAAGAAGCGCATAGGGGGAACTAGGGTTCCTCCTGGCAGTGGCAGCATATCGTGTGGAGGAGGCTCTGGCGACGGCCCGAGCAACAGCAGCGGTGGCAGTCGTGCATAGGAGCGGGATCCAAGCGGCAGCTCGGGCTGTTGCTGCTCAGGGCGAAGACGCACGCGGGGACTCGAGGCGACAGTGGGTGGATTGACCACGATGGGAGATCGGCGGCTGTAACATCCCAAATTTAATTTTCTGGCTAAAAATAAAATTTAATTATTTTTCTTGATTTTTTTGAATTTTCTATAATTTTAAAAGCTTTTCTCTAATTAATTTGGAAGCAAAATAATTTATTTTCAAAAAATTAATAACAAAATTAAGTTGGAAATAATTTATTTAGGTCCTAAATGACATTGGGAATTTCTGTGATTGTTTCTATTATTTTTGGACTTAATCTGCTATTTTCTAAAGGCCTAAACTAATTAATCTAATTTCTAAATTAGAAAACCTATTTAAAACCTCTGCTAAAGCCCTGGACTTTAGCGTGGATTTGGCCCCCGATGCCACGTAAATTGCAAAAATGGCTCCCATGCCACTTTATTTGCAAAAGTAGCCCCCCTCCATCTCCTTCCGCGGTCGGGGAGTGGGGAAAGTCACCTTCTGCGGTCGGGGAGGGCGAAAAGTGACCGAACGCGGGACCAAGGCCAACGGCACGACAGACGGGTTGTCCGGCCACTTGCCGCGGTGGCGGAGCGCGGGAAGTGGCAGGCCACTGAGCTTCCATGTTCGGGAGGCGCGGAAAGAGCCCGGGCCCACCACCATCTGCTGTCGTCGCTGGTTCGCCACTGGTCCCCGCGCCGGAGAATTGCCGCAGCCCCCCGAGTGCGGAAATGGACACGTGTTGTGCCCATGGCATTCCGCGCTCGGGAGGGGGCCAAATTTACAAATACATTGGCACGGGAGCTATTTTTGTAATTCACGGGCATCAGGGGGCCAAAATAAAAAAATTCCTAAAATCTTAGCCCATTTGGCCCATCTCAGCCTCAGCCCAACCCATTTCTCTCTTACGCGCGGCCCGCACAGCCCTCTCCCACGCGCACTCGCTCTCATCATCTGTGGACCGTCCGATCAAAAGCGGATGGCCCGATCTAGCTTGGACGTTCGGCGGTCCAAACGTTCCCGGCTTTGTGGATCGTCCGATCAGTATTGGACGGCCCGATCTAGATTTGAGGATCGGCGGTCCAAATGTTCAAGCCATGTGAACTGTCTGATCTTAATCCAACGGCCCAAGCAACACCCTTCATTTCTTAGCTCAGTTCGAACGTTTTTCGCTCTCGCTGACTTGTGGGCCCGCCTTGTCAGATCATCTTCTACCTCCAGTCGTCTTCTTCGCGAAAACGCCCGACAATGTCGCTTCTCGAATCTTCGCTCGTGCCGCTCTTATCCTCCCTATATTCCCACGTGCGTACATCTAACGGCTCCGCAACAACTGAATCAACCCCTACGATCACCCCCACCTTTGTGTCCGGTACGCCCACGATCACCCCCACTCGCCGCCAAACTCGCAACCTTATCTCGCTGCCCTGGTGCACCCCAGACCCTATAAAAGGCAGCCTCAGGTGCCCCTTTCTCATCTCACCCCCGAAACCCTAAGCCACCGCCCTCCTAAAGCTTTAGCGCCACCGTAATTCAAGTTTTAGGGTTTGCTGCCACCACCGGTTTTTCTTCAATTTCGCCGCTGGCATCGACACCCTGCCTCCGTGGAATTCACCTTCGGCATCCTCGTTGCAAGAGCTTCCTCGGGGACCCCTTCGTTGCTCCGGACCATCGCCGACGCACTTGTTTGACAACGCTCGAACATCTCCGCCGCCAAAAGCTCGCCGCCGGCCAACTCTGACAACCTTTTGTGCCCAAACCGATACCAAATGTGCGCATTATTCCCCTCTATCTAATGCGATCATTCACTCTCGTCGGCGAGCCATAGTTTGCCGTTGTCGTGCGCAACCGAGCATCGTCGCCGTCAAAATGACGTGGCAGTCGAGTCAGCGTCCAGCTCAGCAGCCACATTAGCGTGCGTGCGTGCGTGTCGCTTGCGTGGCGCCACGTACATGCCCCTGTGCCCGCTCGATTCAAACCTAGGTCTATGGCTCGGTGAACTTGGTTCACCGTGAGCCAAGTCAATGACATTTGGGTCCCACGTGTTAGGGTTTTCTTTATTTCCTTTATTTTTCGAAATCCTGAGGGCTAACGTCACCATGCGTCATAATCCGAGTTTTTAGTAGGGAAATAATTCAGATTAAGCAGTTAAATCCTTTTGAGGGTTTTTCTTTAGTTTCAAACTTCTAAATTCCATATCTTTTGCTTCCTAACTCCGTTTGAGCTCATTCAAATTTCTAAATTTTCCTAAAATCAAGATCTAGCCAGCTAAACTAAAATTATATAATTTGGAGTTCATTTGATTCTTATTTGAATTTATTTGAATTTTTTTTTGAATTTGGATGGTTTTTCGCATGTAGATTTGGACGACTCCGGAGAGTGTGATCCTTCAGAAGATTTAGATTACCAGGACCTTCATTAAGGCAAGTTATACCTTTGACCATATTGACCCTATTATTTTAAATTATTTAATTCTGTTTTAAATTATTATTGCATGCATAATTCAATTCAGTTATTTTAAATTCCTATTTTAAATTTCTAGTTAATCTATCCCCTTTGTATGGCCAATATTGATGTTTGTATTGTCATTTTCTTGTCACCATAGTAAAATAAATTAGAAAAGCATACTTAGTCAATGCTTAGACTGAAAAGTTGATTTTAGGGAATTTAGCCAAAATACAAAGTTGACTTAAAATTGAGGCTATTGTATTGTCTTTACCATAGAATGTTTTGAAAATATTTTAACATGAAAAATAAATAAAACTGGTTTAGACTTGGGTGAATTGGACCGTTGGTGGGTGCAAGTTTATGCTCGGGCTCAATTCAGCGAATGTTTGAGGCTTGAGTCAAATCCTCCCCGAGACCTTCTTCCTCCTCTTTGGATCCCCTACACTGGATCCCCTCAGCTCCTCCACGCCGGCCCTTTTCCTCCTCCGGAGCTTGAACAAACCTTCCTCCTTCCTCCGTGTTGGATCCCCTATGCTGGATCCCCTCCTCGGCTCCTCCTCCACGCTGGACGACGACTCCACCGCCGATCCTCCCCTACGATCTGTTTCTCCCTTGGCCACCTCCACGCAAGCCGCTGTCACCCTCACCTTCTCCGCCAGTCCACCCTAGACCGTCTGCCGCCACCGCACCTCCTCACGCCGGCCTAGCTGGCCCACGCACGCTGGCAAGGCGCGGTGGAAAAAAAAAGAAATCCGTGGCACGTATCTCTTTATTTCCTTCAACGACTACTGGGCACAGCAAATGATCTAGCCCAGTTTTCAGCTGTTCAGCCACCTTTCAATTTTAATAAAATTTGAGACTAGAGCCAAGATGCTACGCTACAAACGTGACCTGTATTAAATGAGTAAGAAAGCCCGCCGGTGAGTTGCTGACAGCAGGCCTCACCAATGGAGGAATTTCAGGGGATTTGCTTACTCATGGAGGGACTTTTTTAATTATACGTTTCTTCATACACATATCAGGTGACAGATATAGGCTGCTTACTGTACCAGCCAACATACATCTTGAACCCTCACTGCAGAAAACATAACAACTTGCTTAAAAAAAAAAACTGCTAAACTTCCTCTGAAAGAGAATACAACCTAGCCAGTACTCCACAACTTATATGTGTGTCTTAGAATACATCGTAAAATTTTCAGATAATTTTGGCATGCTTTGCATAACCTTACATTCAAATACATATCAAGAAGTATCTGATTACTTGATAGCATAGCATTTTATTATTCCAACCTTATTCCACATGAAAGGAGCTACATACATAAGCAGCATAACCCTGAGGTTACAATAACCATCATGATGGAAAGTGTAGCATATATCATATTCAGGTTTTGCATGCACAACAGCTATGGTTTAGAAGACCGGTTGAATATAATGTTGGGAATAGTCCCACATCGGTTGTAGGAAAAAAAAAACACAACTTATAAGTGTGAGGAAGATATCACTCATTGAACTAATCTTTTTTTTTAGAAAGCTCAATACCACTTATAAGACTGTTGTTATAGGGTTTGCATGCGACAGCCCGTGAAATTAGTTATGTTTAGCTTGTTTGGACCTATGGCCCCAAGAATAAACCCAATTGAATCTAGACATACGACCAAGGTCCGATCCTATAACTAGTATCAGAGCCCAAGTATGTAATATCTCTTTGGACTTCATAGTTGCTAAAGTACACAACCGATGTTTGAAAGGGGAGAATGTTGGAAATAGTCCCACATCGGTTGTGGGAAAGAAAAAAAAAACACAATTTATAAGTATAAAGAAGACCTTACCAATTGGACTAGTCTTTTAGAAGAAGGGGTCTCAATATCACTTATAAAGTTGTTGCTATAGAGCTTACACATACCAGCATGTGGGTTTAATTGTATTCAACCTGTTTAGACCCGTGGCCCGAAGAGTAAATCTAGTTAGACCTAGACATACAGCCAGGTCCGATCCTACAAATAACTGGTCGATTATAACAGAGACTGCTATTGGGATACGGACCCAATGGCTGCCTCCATGATGCCACACCAAGCTACAAAATGCGTAGTAACCTTTCGACAAGCATAACCATACCAGTAGGAGGCTTGGAAATGACTCCATCAGATTGGTCCACATTGATTACAATCCTTCATACTTTTTTTTTTGATGTCTTGAGATTGGGAATGGCAATTGATGGAAGATTCAAGAACACTAACGAACTTTCAATTGTTGCTATACATATCATTAGTCACTAGTGCCGATTTGAGAGCACAGGTGACTAGTCACATTAGTCATCTCCTGTTCCGGATGCTTCATATGCCCCTCTCCCTGCCTCCTCGTCTTTTACCATCTGCGATGTGTGCGTTGATTTCAACAGTTTGGAGATGGTTTGGAAGGAGATCGGTTGCATTCTTGACGGCAGCCTCTGCAGCCTCCACCTCTCTAGCCCTTGCACCTGGACAATCAATGTTAACATGGAGATGCTTGAGGGAAGGGATGCGCTGGACGCCGAAATCAACATTACCACACAGATGTCCACTGCTAGTATCCAAAGAGCATACTTTTCAAGCTTTGGCATAGCCCCAACCTCAAACACTAATGGTGCAATATTCCAGGGGTGGAACCGAAACACTTTCAGGCATTGGAATCCACTGCTGAAGATGAAGAGTCCTCGTTCTTTGGGAGCAACTGTTTGGGTCCATATCTCGAGATATAGGAGAGAAGGCAAGTCCCTGAGGTCCCGAAGAGATTCTTCTCCTAGAGGGGTAATGTTGATGTCTCGGAAGGTGATAGTGGCGGAGCCAAGATTTCACAACGCCTCAGACCTAAAACTAAAGATCTAAATTAGCCGAAACATGATTATTACAAAACAAGACAAATGACAGCTTAATGCAGCTCTTTCTAACCTTTTCTCGAAAGGGTTGAACATAATAGAGGGAAAGTAAATAAAGTGATACCAGATTTTAGCAGATTTTTAGGCAAGAAAATAACATTCAAATACTAAAATGATCATACGAAATAGAGTTTAGACAATACGCGTTATAGTTGTCATGAAAACTAAAATCTTGAGATTTTTCTGCAACAGCCTTCTGCATGTAGAAATGAGAACCATACTAAACCAAAACGCAGGTAGCCAAAGATTGAATCTTGGCATGTCAATTTAATGTCTGAACTCGATAATCTTATATTAACCAAGCTTTGCTAATTTTTTTTTTACTTTTTCAAAAACAAGAGTTGGGACGAATTAGTGTTTGTATTATGAGTATAAAAACTCAATGACTTCACCAGAAAGAAAAAACTAAATCTTGATCATGAGTATGGAGATAATAGGCGAAGTCATAAGTCTAGAAGATTGCCAAATCATTTACTTAGACATTTCCTTTCAGGACATGTTGCCAGTAAATACTTATGATCACACAATATAGGCTGCTTCTCTGATCCTTTTATTTTAAAAAGAGTAAAAAAAAATCTGATTTGCCAAATTCAAGAATCTGGCAAGGTCAACCACGGCACCTCATAAAACAGTTATACAGACTATTGACGCAGCACCATAGACTTTGCAATACATGCAAAGGCATCATGCTCCTTTAGTGCAAAACCAAAGTCAAGATGAACTAGAACTCTAGTAATACTATACATAAGAATTTTCTGTCCGCTGACTTACGCGTGTTATGTTCAATGTCTCGAGTCCACACATTTTAGTCTATTCTATCAATAGAAGAATATACTTCCAACCAAAGTGAGCACTTCACAGGATATGGAAAAATGTTGTGGTAACTGTTGGGGTACAGGTCCGAGGACCGAAGGTAAGGCACTCGCCCTCATCTAACCGCCAACAGAGCTCTTCACTGTCGAGGTAGCGAGACTCTAAGGCCTGATTAGCCAGGGAGGCGAGAGATCGCCCTCCAAGCTCGGCCGGGACTCTTCCCGACGAACAACGAGGCTTTGATCTTTAGCCAACCGGTTATAGACTAACTTTGTCTATTTCTCGCTTTATTGATAATGGATACATGCTATCCTTTTTATAGTAATAGTCCGACTTGACGCTTAAGAAATAATCTATAAGGAAACCTATCAATCCAATCCAATCTTTCCAACTACTAAAAATAACCTTCCTAATAAATAAGATCCTATTCCTAATAATAACTACATAGATAAGGAATCCCAAAATACTACCTAACTAATTATTCTCTATTCTAGGAAATCAACCTGCACACATGGAAAGTAACATGCTACAGTACCACTGGGTACTGTTCACATTCACTACAGTACCCATGATACTGTTCACACATGTTGTGCCGCTTCGCGTCCTTCTCCATAACATATTCAGTAGTATATGGTGGGTACACCCAAGCATCGAGGCAATTAAAATACTCAATACAGATAGTGCATATGAAACATGTGTAAAGTAGTAAATTAGATCTCAAAAAAGGTAACAGAAATTATCTTGAACAATATTATCATGGATGTGGAAGTATGGAACTGAAACTATCTTAAACAAAATTGTGATAGAAAGGTTTGTAGTACCTTTCGTCAGTTAGGAACTCCCTCAGTTTGTTGATGAGTTGCTCCTCGTCACATGCTTCTATGTCAGGGTAGTGCTTCATCCCTGTGACATCTTTGAGCATATTTCTGAATATTTTCCTCATGTCAGCCTTTTGGGATACCGACACAAATGCTTGACAATTGAACTGTCCTCCAATTTTGTCATAAACTTGATGAGCAAGAGTAGTCTTGCCTAATCCTCCAAGTCCAACAACAGACACCACCTTCAGTTTCCGCACCAAATTTCCCTCTCCTATCAGCCACTTGATGAGCTCTTCTCTTGGTTCATCAATACCCACTAGGCTTTCTGCCTCTGCATAGAGCGCCGGTAACCGAGGGTCGATGGGCACCACACTGCTAGAACTTGAGACGGCACCATCAAAGTTGTACCTCCTGTGTCTCTCGCTTGCATCGTCAACACAGGCCTTCAGCTTCAGTATCTGGCTGGCTATCTCGTTGCGAGCTGCAAGCGTACTCACCATGTGAATGCTCTTCCGGTTTTACTTTTACAACATTGTCTTTTAGAGTTTCGGTTTTGCAGCGCATGTTAGACAAAGAACAAAATCACAGCAAATTTTCAAAAGGCATGCGAACAGAACAACAGACCATACAAAACCAAAAAGTTTCAAAAATCCCGTATTGTTATTCCTGGAATTTCTGGGGTGTTACAGGATTAAGGATTGATACTAGTACTGGGAGATATTGCTTAGTGATTATGTGGGTTCGGTTTAATTGCTCGATGAAGATTTTGTGCCTAGTGAGATTAGATTGACAATTGATATTATAAATCAGACTTGAGCTTGTCAATTGCATACTGTTGTTAATTTGTTCATTTATCTCTATTAAGAGTGTCTCATAGCTCTGTTGGTGACAGTGTGGTTCGGTTGCTTCATTGCTGACCGAATTCGTTGAAGCTTAATTTCTTATCTTACTTTGATCTGTTTTGATCCTTATGTTGTCAAAAAATGTTAAGTACTGTTATTGTGCTTATGAGATAATTTGACTTATGATCTTGTCATCTTGGTAAGACATTTAGTTCAGCTCAAGGTTTGATTTATTTCTTGAAGATTGTCATATCTAATTAGTGAAAAGACTAGACAAAAGTGGCGAAGAGGCCAAGAATTAATTCTTGAGCAGGTCGACATCTGAGAGCAATAAATAAATATTAAATCTGAGCATTATGTTGATCTTAATTGCCCACATGTTCTATGTTTTGAGCATATTATTATGTTTAAATGACATGGAGTATTTACATGTTTATATGTTAATTTTTTTATTTAAATGCTGCTGGAAATATATTTTAATTATGATTAATGCTGCTGGAATTAATTCTGAACATTTGCTAAAACCGTTGATTTTACAACAAGCTCAACTTGTAATGAGTCCTTCTAAATAAAATTAAAACAAATATAATATTTACAATAATTTTTATTATGTCAAAACGACCACTGCCTGAGCTTGTTGAGTCTTCTAATTTAATTTTCTTGAAATGATATATAAGCACATTATTCAAGAACAAATTGACTATTGCTGTAACACCTTGACCAATTAGTGGTAGCTTGAGTGGCCCATGTGTGTAGTAATTGTGAGATTTTTCCGACATGGACAGTTTAGACAACATACAAACTTAAGGTAGCTAAGCGTATGTAACATCCATAATTTGCGAGTTTTTGAAATTTTCAAAAAAGTTTTAAAAGCAAGCATTTAGTTTAAGTTGCAAAAGCTTAAATTTGAAATTTAGAAATAAAAAACTCTTTAAATTGAAATAATCCAACTTCAATTAAAATAAAAAGGTAGTTTATTGGAGCTTCTTGGATTTTATTTGGATTTTGAGCTTTTATTGCATTTTCTGGAATTTAATTTGGCTTTTCCCTTTTTGTTTGAAGCCAAAATTTATTTTGTTTGCAAAATTAAAAACTAAAGTATAGCTAAAAGTGTTTTTATTAAGTTCCATATAATTCAAGGATCTTCTCTGAATTTTCCTAGAATTTTTGGACTGCTGTAGCTATTTTCTAAAAAGTCTTTTTGCTTTTCGGGATTTCTTTAATCGGAAATCTTTTAAAAATCCTTTTCGGCTCGTGGGCCGAATCTCCTCCTCGGCCCGCCTCGCGCCGGCCCGCTCCGGGCGGGCGCCTGCGCCTCTCCCCTCCCCGACTGTCCGATCGCAATCGGACGGCTCAACCTCCGCCACGCCTTCCTCCGCCTCCCACCGTCCGATCGAAATCGGACGGTTCCCGCTCGTCGTCCTCCCCGGACCCCCCCTCTTCTCCCTCGCGTGCCCGTGCGCAGCACGCCGTCGTGTTTCTCGCCCGCGCCCGTGCTTCCTCTTTTCCCCCCTTTTCTCCGCGGACAAAGCCGCGCGCCGCCGCCATGACCGCCCGACAGCCTCCTCCCCTTCCTCCTCCTCCGGGGCCCCTCGTCCTCTATTTAAGCGAGCCCCGGCTGCGCCTCCCTCTCCTCTCTCTTTCCCCCCATTTCCCTTCCCCTCTCCTCCCCCGAGCTCGCCGCATTCAAAGTTTTCGCCGCCGCCGCCGAGCTTTGTTTCTCCGCCTCCACCGCCGCCGTCAAGACTCCTTCGCCGGCTCCAACCTCACCTCCGGCATCGCCGCACCGAGGCGTACCCGGTGCGCGCCTCCCCGACCCCGGAGACCCCTTGGAGCACCGTCGCCGCCGAAGCCATCTCCCCGCCGCCGCCTTCTTCTCCGCCGTCGACCGCCTCTTCGCGCCGCGTCGTCGAGACCGTGAGCATCGAGCTCACCGCGAGCCCCTCTTCGCGTCCGTGCCCTCGCCGCCGGCCAAAGCCCGCCGCGCCGACGACCTTCGCCCCGAGCGCCGGCGCCGGTGCCGACGTGGCCGCCACCTGGCGCCACGTACCCGCCACCTCAGCGCCTGGAGCCCGCGTGGCTGCCACCTCCGCAGCCGCGTGGGCACACGCGTGGCCGAGCCACGTGGCGCCCAGTCAGCGCCACCGAGGCGCCCCGTCACCCTCTTTGCCCACGTGGCAGCTGACGTGGCATTTCCTTTGATTTCCCGTTGAAAATTAATTCGGTCGGAAATTAAAATCCTCTCGCTGACGTCAGCTGGCACAATAATTCGAATTTCCTTTGGAAAAATAAATCAGAAAATGAGGAAAATCCAATTTTCTTCATTTTATGTGTTTTCCAAACTTCGGAAGGCCATAAGTTCTTCGTTCGAACCCCGATTCGAGTGATTCAAATTTCTAAATTCATCTAAAATCCCCCTCTTGCTGTTAGTGCTAGTTTGGTATTTATTTGGAATTTATTTGGAGTTGTTTTATTTATTTTACTCTTTCCGCATGTGTAGAAACCGACTTTTCGGAAGATTTCTTGGATCCGACGACCGAAGCACCTCAACTCTTCAACGAAGGCAAGTCATAGACCTTTGATCATATTGAACCCATCTTTATAAAACTATATTGTTTTATTTAAAAATGCATTGCCATTTTATATATTAATTTGTTTCGGGAGTAGTTAAATGCCTAATTGATGTATACCTCCTTGATAAATCGCAAACGACATGTACCCTTGAATGACATGAACCCTTGGACACCTTAGGAGGGTTTATATTAGTCGGACATTGATAAATTACCAACACGGGTATCGTATTATGCTTAGCCATGCTATAGTTGTACGTTGGGACTCATGATCACATGCTCGTATGATTAAACATGACTAAAGGAATTATGGAATCGTGGCGCGGCCACATTTGTTAAAAGATATTGTGCCAAGACTAGGGTGGTCTTTGGCCGGTTTGAACCGAAAATGTTTTATGCTCGGGCGGGTGGATGGTGGTAAGTGTGGGTGCCGTAATGCACATCGGGACGTGGATAAGTCTCGCTTGAGCAGCCAACTAAGGACTTAACCTTGAACCATTGATCTGGGTCATACCGTGCAACCACATGTCCAGGATGGGGTGGACTGGGCCAACTAATTAGCAACGTTTTGATTTGGCTCTGTTTGGGTTGAAAAGCGGCGTAAGAGGGGGCATGAATCTGGCGGGGGATAGACCCGTTAGAAGCGAATCCTTAGCGAGCGTAACCGAGTCAAAACAGAGCTTTGTAAAGCCTCGTGATAATGACTTAGTCGCACCTCTGGCAGCAGTGTCGACGGATATTACAAGTCAATTATCTCTTGTGGTAAAGTCGCATAACCTCTGCAGAGTGTATAAAAACTATTCGAATAGCCGTGTCCCCTGTTATGGACATGCCCGGTGATTTTATGCAAGGGGTAGATGTTTTCTTTAAAATGGTGGAATTGATGGTTTGGATGGAAAGGTTGGATTGATCTCTAGTTGTTTCGAAGAACTGAATTACTTATGTACTAATCTTTTAAATTGTGCTTTCAATCTACTTATGGTATTTACTGTTAATATTGCTTTCTGCAAAATAGCCATAAAGCTATCCTTGTCTAGCCTCGCATGAATAATAATTGCATACATTTTCCTATGACTTGCTGAGTACATTCAAAGTACTCACGGCTTGCGCCCTGTGTGTTAAATCCCCACAGAAGAACCCGGAAACTCAGAGTTCTATGATGATGAGTATCCTGAAGACTTTGCGAACTAGGTCGCGTCCTCCACTTGTTGCCTGTGGGCATGTCGCGTGGCCACCACGAGATATTATGTTTCCGCTGCAAGTTGTCTTTTGTTGCTAGGCCCTACGTGGCGTACTCTGTAAGACTTGACCATAAGGTCCCTTTTGCTACCTATTACTATTAATTTGTCCGCTTCATCGTTATTTTGTTGTATGGATGTGATTACACCGATGTTGTAACTGTGCGAGCTAGCTACTGATCTGGGACTAGTTCGGAATACACAGAGGGTCCTGGGGTTGCATACCCGGGGTCCCGACAAAAGTGGTA
This sequence comes from Ampelocalamus luodianensis, assembly GCA_036346255.1. Taxonomy (NCBI): domain Eukaryota; kingdom Viridiplantae; phylum Streptophyta; class Magnoliopsida; order Poales; family Poaceae; genus Ampelocalamus; species Ampelocalamus luodianensis. The sequence continues at coordinate 36,819,679 of CM070638.1, read as the reverse complement.
TCAGAGCCATATCGACTGTAGGACGTAACCATAGTTAGCATGGTCGATTAGCCAAAATTTCAAAATCTATTTTCGAAATCAAACCAACCAATTAACTTGAATAGTTATTCTTCTCTTACCTAATTCTATTCTTCTCTCATCTCATTCTTAGGTTCCTACCTCTTCTCTATTCTAAAACTTGGTTTTCAAATCCAAATTGATCCCTCTTACCTCCGTAATCTCTGTAGAATCGAGCCTTGTTTTGGTCGACCATCCCAATTAAGTTAGATTAGAAGTGTTTTAATAGGGCTACCCTCCTAGCTGTAGTATCGTTTAGTAGGGCCGTAGGGCTCGAGTTTTGTTGCTTCTTAGTAGCTTTCCGGCTACCTGTCATTGGGTTTAACTGAACATCCCCAATTAGGTTGCTCTATCTTTCCCCCTTGTTCTCCCTCGTCTTTTGTGCTTTTCCCTCTTATCTATCGTGCTTTCTTCCTCTCGTCTATTAAACTTGGGAAGTTCTGTGCAGATGGTTCAGACCCGCAACACCGCAAGCCAAGTTAACCCAGTGGATCTCAAGACCCCCCCACCACCACCTCCTCCAGCAACCATGGCAGATCAAGGTCTGGGTCAGTTCATGGCAGCCCAGACGCAGCTGATGAGCTCAATGATGCAGAATACGAACCAGATCATGACCCAACAGAGCCAGACTACTGCTGCCCTTCTCTCAATGATGAACCAGAACAGTCAAGCCACTGCCGCAACACCGCCACCATCACTAGCTTTCCCTCGGTCAAGGCTGGTTGAGTTCATGAGGACTCATCCACCTACATTCTCTAGCTCCTCCGAGCCATTGGATGCAGATGACTGGCTGCGCTCAACTGAAAAGAAGCTTGCCATCACCCGGTGTGATGATCGTGAGAAAGTCCTTTATGCCACACACCAACTTGAAGGTACCGCCGCAGAATGGTGGGAGAACTATTGTGCCGCCCATGAGAACCACCAGAACATTGGTTGGGCTGAGTTTTTGAAGCTTTCCCCCATTCCCATATCCCTGATGGAAAGGTGGAAATGAAGAAGAATGAGTTTCGCGAGCTGAAGCAAGGGAACATGTCCGTGAGTGAATACCTCAATAAATTCACTCAACTCTCACGATATGCTGAAGAGGACGTCGCCACAGATGATGCACGTCAGAAGCGTTTCAAGCGTGGACTCAACCCTAGCTTGAAGGTTCAAGTCATTGGCAATGATTATATGGATTTCCGAGATCCGTGAACAAGGCTATGCTCATAGAAGAGTCTCGCCGTGAGCTGGCAGAGTCTCATAAGAGGAAGATGATGCAGCATGGTGCTCATCAAGGCCATTCACAGAGAGCCAGGACAAATGTGCAACACCCTACCCGTTTTGCTCATCCTGTCACGTTCAAGACTCCAAAGAATAACACCGCTTTGATCGCACGTGATTCCGCAGCCCCAACAACAACCTCAACAACCAGCCTCCAAGAAACCCCAATCCGCCACCGAGTCACTTGTTTCAACCGCCAAAGAATCGGGCACTACGCCAATAATCGCCGCAGAGGCAAGGTCCTTCGCCCGCCGATTCAACTTGGGAGCTACTCCAACCGAACCCCATGCTTGAGTGGACGTGGAGCACCTCGCACTCCACCGCACCGCTTAAGACCCCTCGCCTTATGGAAAAGGCCGTGTGAACCACATCACGCTGGAGGAAGCCCATACAGCCCGGACGTCGTCATCCCGGTAAGTTCCTAGTAAATTCGAGCACCGCCATCGCTCGCTTTGATTCGGAGCTTCGATTCGCTTGTTTCATGGATTTTTGCCGCAAAGCATCGCTTGAAGGTTTCAAACCTTAAGACTGCCTTGTTAGTTCAATCCCCCGGTTCGAAGTTAAGTGCGAACCAGGGTTGCCCACAAGTTAAGATGATCATAGAAGGGGTAGAATTCCTAGCCAACCTGATAATCCTTGACACCAAATCCCTAGATGTGATTTTGGGTATGGATTGGCTTGCTAAGCACCAAGCAGTTTTGGATTGTGGTGGTAGAAGTATCGCCTTGGTTAGTTCAACCAGGACTAGAGTAAAATTTGAAGCCCCCATGAAGAAGCATGATGGAGCTTTAGTCTGCAGTGTCAAGACCCTATCCTTGGAAGATGTACCGGTAGTCAGAGAGTTTCCAGATGTCTTTCCCGATGAATTACCTGGAATGCCACCAAACCGGGACCTAGAGTTTGTCATCAACCTAGTTCCAGGAACTGCACCAATTTCCAAGAGACCCTACCGCCTGCCTGTTGATGATTTGGTCGAGTTGAAGAAGCAAATCGAAGAGATGCAAGGAAAAGGATTTGTTCGACCAAATTCTTCACCTTGCGGAGCCCCAGTTATCTTTGTTGCAAAGAAAGATGGTACCCAAAGGATGTGTGTGGATTATCGCTCACTCAATGAAGTCATCATCAAGAATAAGTACCCTCTACCCAGGATTGATGATTTGTTTGATCAGTTGAAGGGAGTCGGAGTATTCTCCAAGATAGATTTAAGGTCAGGATATCATCAGTTGAAGATCCGCCAAGAGGATATACCCAAGACAGCTTTCTCAACCCGTTATGGACTGTATGAGTTCACGGTCATATCTTTTGGATTGACCAATGCCCCTGCCTACTTTATGAACTTGATGAATAAAGTATTCATGGAATATTTGGATAAATTTGTCATTGTCTTCATTGATGACATTCTAGTATATTCCAAGAGTGAAGAAGAGCATGAAGAGCACCTTCGCTTGATTCTGACTAGGCTTAGAGATCATCAACTCTATGCCAAATTCAGCAAGTGTGAGTTTTGGATGAAGGAAGTTACTTTTCTGGGACATGTCATGTCTGCAGAAGGAGTCGCCGTTAACCCCAGTAAATTCAAGGATGTGCTCAATTGGGAGTCACCCAAGTCAGTACCTCAGATCAGAAGTTTCCTTGGTATGGCAGGATATTACCGCTGGTTTATAGAAGGTTTCTCCAAGATAGCGAGACCCCTCACTCAGTTGTTGAAGAAGGAAAAGAAGTTTTCTTGGACGCCAGAATGTGAACAAAGTTTTCAAGAATTGAAGAAGCGTCTGACCACCGCTCCCATGTTGACTCTGCCAGATGTCCGAAAGGATTTTGAGATTTACTGTGATGCATCACGACAAGGTCTCGGTTGTGTCCTGATGCAAGAAAGGAAAGTAGTAGCATATGCTTCATGACAGTTGAGGCCTTATGAAGTAAATTACCCCACCCATGACCTAGAATTGGCCGCAGTGGTGCATGCTTTGAAGATATAGCGTCATTACCTCATCAGTAATCGCTGTGAAGTCTACACTGATCATAAGAGTTTGAAGTACATTTTCACCCAAGCTGATCTCAATATGAGGCAAAGAAGATGGTTAGAGTTGATCAAAGATTACAACATTGGAATCCATTACCACCCCTGCAAGGCTAATGTTGTAGCAGATGCTTTAAGTAGAAAGGTCTATTGCAATATGCTGATGATCAAGGAAAGTCAGCCAGCACTGCATGAAGAGTTCCAGAAGCTCAAGCTAGAATTAGTTGAAGAAGGTTATCTGGCTGCATTGGAAGTGCAACCAACTCTACAGAGTCAGATCAGGGAAGCCCAGATCGAAGATGCAGATATCAAAGAGATCAAGAGTAACATGAAGAAGGGTAAATCCCTAAGGTTTTCAAAAGATGAAAAAGGAACTATTTGGTTTGATAAGCGTATCTGTGTACCGGACCAAAAAGAGCTCAAGCAGTTGATACTCAAGGAAGCTCATGAAACCTTGTATTCCATTCACCTTGGAAGTGCTAAAATGTATCAAGATCTTAAGGAAATGTATTGGTGGCCTAGTATGAAGCGAGAAATAGCTGAATACATAGCACGGTGTGATGTTTGCCAGCGAGTTAAAGCGGAGCACCAGAGACCAGCTGGACTCCTACAGCCCTTGCAAATCCTTGAATGGAAATGGGAAGAAATTGGCATGGACTTCATCACCGGTCTGCGAAGAACAAGAGTTGGGTATGATTCTATTTGGGTAATTGTAGATCGCCTGACAAAAGTTGCCCACTTTATCCCAGTTAAGACCACCTACTCAGGAGACAGACTTGCAGAATTGTATATGGCAAAGGTAGTATGCCAGCATGGAGTGCCAAAGAAGATTGTGTCGGACAGATGATCCCAATTCACCTCAAGATTTTGGCAGAAGCTGCACAGTGTTTTAGGCACTAATTTGAATTTCAGTACAGCCTACCATCCTTAGACAGATGGACAGATAGAAAGAGTGAATCAAATACTAGAAGATATGTTAAGAGCCTGCGCTCTAGAGAACCAAACCAGTTAGGATCAGATGCTACCTTATGCAGAGTTTTCCTACAACAACAGTCATCAATCCAGTCTACAAATGTCCCCGTTTGAAGCCTTTTACGGGAGAAAGTGCAGAACACCCTTGTATTGGATTGAAACAGGAGAGGGATAAGTACTTGGACCTGATATCCTGAAAGAAGCCGAAGATCAAGTTCGGGCAATCAGAGATAGGCTGAGAACAGCTCAGACTAGGTAGAAAAGCTATGCTAACAATCGTCGTCGGGATTTAGCTTTTGCGCTAGGAGATCATGTGTATCTGAAGGTCTCACCTCTCAAAGGAATGCGTCGTTTCAGAGTGAGTGGGAAGCTTGCACCAAGATACATTGGACCTTTCCGAATCCTCACTAGAAGAGGAGAAGTTGCTTATCAGTTGGAGCTCCCATCTCAGCTATCCGATGTGCATAGTGTCTTCCATGTGTCTCAGTTGAAGAAGTGTCTGCTTGTGTCAGAAGAGCAGATGCCGCTAAAGCCGTTGACTTGCGAGAAGATCTCACCTACAAGGAGCAACCCATCAAAATTTTGGGAGTGTCCGAGCGTATAACTCGAAGCAAGATCCTCCGTTTTTGCAAAGTTCAGTGAAGCAACCACACTGAAGAAGAAGCCACCTGGGAGCGTGAAGAGGACCTGAAAGCCGAGTTCCCGCACCTATTCTCTAGTCAGCCTGAATCTCGGGGTCGAGATTCTCTTTAAGGGGTGTAGGTTTGTAACATCCCTAATTTGCGAGTTTTTGAAATTTTCAAAAAAGTTTTAAAAGCAAGCATTTGGTTTAAGTTGCAAAAGCTTAAATTTGAAATTTAGAAATCAAAAACCCTTTAAATTGAAATAATCCAACTTCAATTAAAATAAAAAGGTAGTTTATTGGAGCTTCTTGGATTTTATTTGGATTTTGAGCTTTTATTGCATTTTCTGGATTTTAATTTGGCTTTTCCCTTCTTGTTTGAAGCCAAAATTTATTTTATTTGCAAAATTAAAAACTAAAGTATAGCTAAAAGTATTTTTATTAAGTTCCATATAATTCAAGGATCTTTTGTGAAATTTTCTAGAGTTTTTGGACTGCTGTAGCTATTTTCTAAAAAGTCTTTGTTTTTCGGGATTTCTTTAATCGGAAATCTTTTAAAAATCCTTTTCGGCTCGTGGGCCGAATCTCCTCCTCGGCCCGCCTCGCACCGGCCCGCTCCGCGCGCACGCCCGCGCCTCTCCCCTCCCCGACCGTTCGATCGCAATCGGACGGCTCAACCTCCGCCACGCCTTCCTCCGCCTCACACCGTCCGATCGAAATCGGACGGTTCCCGCTTATCGTCCTCCTCGGACCCCCCTCTTCTCCCTCGCGCGGCCGTGCACAGCACGCCGCCGCGTTTCTCGCCGGCCCCGCCTCCTCCCTCGCCTGGGCCTAGCGCCTGCCCCGTCGCCGACCTAGCGTCGCTCCTTTCCGCCTCCGCCGCGCCCGTGCTTCCTCTTTTCCACCCTTTTCTCCGCGGACAAAGCCGCGTGCCGACGCCATGGCCGCCCGACAGGCTCCTCCCCTTCCTCCTCCTCCGGGGCCCCTCGTCCTCTCCTCTCTCTTTCCCCCCATTTCCCTTCCCCTCTCCTCCCCCGAGCTCGCCGCATTCGGAGTTTTCGCCGCCGCCGCCGCCGCCGCCGAGCTTTGTTTCTCCACCTCCGCCGCCACCGTCAAGCCTCCTTCGTCGGCTCCGACCTCACCTCCGGCATCGCCGCACCGAGGCGCACTCGGTGCGCGCCTCCCCGACCCCGGAGACCCCTCGGAGCACCGTCGCAGCTGAAGCCTCTCCCCGCCACCGCCTTCTTCTCCGCCGCCGGCCGCCTCTTCGCGCCACGTCGTCGAGACCGTGAGCACCGAGCTCACCGCGAGCCCCTCTTCGCGTACGTGCCCTCGCCGCCGGCTCAGGTGCCGACGTGGCCGCCATCCGGCGCCATGTACGCGCCACCTCAGCGCCTAGAGCCCGCGTGGCTGCCACCTCCGCAGCCGCGTGTGCGCACGCGTGGGCACTGGCGTGGCCGAGCCACGTGGCGCCCAGTCAGCGCCACCGAGGAGCCCCGTCACCCTCTTTGCCCACGTGGCAGCTGACGTGGCATTTTCTTTGATTTCCCGTTGAAAATTAATTCGGCTGGAAATTAAAATGCCCTCGCTGACGTCAGCTGGCGCAATAATTCAAATTTTCTTTGAAAAAATAAATCAGAAAATGAGGAAAAATCCAATTTTCTTCATTTTATGTGTTTTCCAAACTTCGGAAGGCCATAACTTCTTCGTTCGAACTCCGATTCGAGTGATTCAAATTTCTAAATTCATCTAAAATCCCCCTCTTGCTGTTAGTGTTAGTTTGGTATTTATTTGGAGTTGTTTTATTTATTTTTCTCTTTCCGCACGTGTAGAAACCAGCTTTTCGGAAGATTTCTCGGATCCGACAACCGAAGCACCTCAACTCTTCAGCGAAGGCAAGTCATAGACCTTTGATCATATTGAACCCATCTTTATAAAACTATATTGTTTTATTTATACATGCATGGCTATTTTATATATTAATTTGTTTCGGGAGTAGATAAATGCCTAATTGATGTATACCTCCTTGATAAATCGCAAACGACATGTACCCTTGAATGACATGAACCCTTGGACACCTTAGGAGGGTTTATATTAGTCGGACATTGATAAATTACCAACACGGGTATCGTATTATGCTTAGCCACGCTATAGTTGTACGTTGGGACTCATGATCACATGCTCGTATGATTAAACATGACTAAAGGAATTATGGAATCGTGGCGCGGCCACATTTGTTAAAAGATATTGTGCCAAGACTAGGGTGGTCTTTGGCCGGTTTGAACCGAAAATGTTTTATGCTCGGGCGAGTGGATGGTGGTAAGTGTGGGTGCCGTAATGCACATCGGGACGTGGATAAGTCTCGCCTGAGCAGTCAACTAAGGACTTAACCTTGAACCATTGATCTGGGTCATACCGTGCAACCACATGTCCAGGATGGGGTGGACTGGGCCAACTAATTAGTAACGTTTTGATTTGGCTCTGTTTGGGTTGAAAAGCGGCGTAAGAGGGGGCATGAATCTGGCGGGGGATAGACCCGTTAGAAGCGAATCCTTAGCGAGCAGAACCGAGTCAAAACAGAGCTTTGTAAAAGCCTCGTGATAATGACTTAGTCGCACACCTTCGGCAGTGTGTCAGACGGACATTACAAGTCAATTATCTCTTGTGGGTAAAGCTGTACAACCTCTGCAGAGTGTATAAAAACTATTCGAATAGCCGTGTCCCCGGTTATGGACATGCCCGGTGATTTCACGCAAGGGGTAGTTATGGACATGCCCGGTGATTTCACGCAAGGGGTAGATGTTTTTTTAAAAATGGTGGAATTGATGGTTTGGATGGAAAGGTTAGGTTGATCTCTAGTTGTTTCAAAGAACTGAATTACTTATGTACTAATCTTTTAAATTGTGCTTTCAATCTACTTATAGTATTTACAGTCAATATTTCTTTCCGCAAAATAGCCATAAAGCTATCCTTGTCTACCCTCGCATGAATAATAATTGCATACATTTCCCTATGACTTGCTGAGTACATTCAAAGTACTCACGGCTTGCGCCATATGTGTTAAATCCCCACAGAAGAACCCGGAAACTCAGAGTTCTATGATGAGGAGTATCCTGAGACTTTGCGAACTAGGTCGCATCCTCCACTCGATTGCCTGTGGGCATGTCGCGTGGCCACCACGAGATATTATGTTTCCGCTGCAAGTTGTCTTTTGTTGCTAAGCCCTGCGTGGCGTACTCTGTAAGACTTGACCATAAGGTCCCTTTTGCTACCTATTAATATTAATTTGTCCACTTCATCGTTATTTTGTTGTATGGATGTGATTACACCGATGTTGTAACTGTGCGAGCTAGCTACTGATCTGTGACTAGTTCGGAATGCACAGAGAGTCCTGGGGTTGCATACCCGGGGTCCCGACAGCGTAGCAACTCGGTCACTCGGAATATCTCTTTTGGCTGAAAAATACCAAGGACATCGGCCTTTTAATGGGGTGGGGTGGATATATGTAACACCATGCGGTGTGCATGGTAGAGATATTGTGATTGTCTCGTGTAGAGTTTAGATGAATCTGGACAGCATATATATAAATCCAAGGGAGCCAAGTCTACCAAACTTGGAGTTAACTCTTTTGGGCATTGCTATGTGTGTGCACAGCCTGTCCTGGCTACTGCATGGGGATGGGTTTTAGCATGCTTGGGCTCCGGGGTGCATCCATTACAAGATTAGTACCATGTGCCATGACTACTAATTTTGCGTTGTATTATAGTTGAAAGTTGACAAATCTAATTAAATTGAGAAAATGGCAAATATGATTTACCCCCAACCACACATGAGTGCAAAGTTGTTTCTTTTTCCCCCTGGCGGCACTTTTCCCGCTGAATCAGACCGTTTTATTAAGGGAAAAGTGCCGCTAGAAGGGTAAAACATGTGACTCAAAAGGACAAATATTATGGGTGTATTTTTCAAGATAAATCTATTCTAGGATGACACTTGTTTTGTGATTGAAAGGGAGTTTGGAAATATTTTGAAGAATACGATGGAATCGTGAAAAGAATTCTAAAAATAGCAAACTCTCGTATATCAAGTGCCATAAACTGACTTGATAGGGATTGTGACACTTGGCACATACAGATACCAGGTGAAACAAGGAAAATCCTGCTTCCCGTTAGTGGTAAATTCCACGCAATTGCCCAAAACAACCCGTCAATAACATTTAAACAAAACATATAGAATAGGGTGATAATATCCAACAAAAAACTGTTAATATAACTCATAATTAAGATCTTTATATCTTAATGCATAAGAGTGGTAGTCAATGTGAAGTTCCAGTACTATTTAGCTGATCAACTGATAACCTTACAATGTGGGCTCACTAAAAATGGGGTGTAGATTGTTTCCCTTTTTTCTTTATCAAATGTGTGAATCGGTAGGTGTGAAAGCAAACATGGTGCCCCTATTCTCTTACAGCAAAGTGTTGCAGGCACAAAAATCTAAAATAAATTAAAGCCATTCTCTGGTTATGATAGTTAATACACACGTAGGAAAAAATATTTTAAGTATGTTGATATGTCAGGAAGAACACTGTTTTTTGTGTGCATTGGAAAGTTCCAATATTTTCCCTCAATTTGCCGAGATTGAAACCATTCATAAAATTATTAAAATATGAATGTTTGCATCACTGTCATTCTAACATCTCTGAAGCATATCTGCCAGGGCACAAATGTGAACTGCTTGATCTATCTTGTCATTTCTATTTTAACAAAATGTAAAGGTAATCACAGCGTATATACCTTGAGCACGGCAGGGTAGATGAAGCATGGGCCCCTAGATGAGAAAGCTGATATCTTTGGAGCAGGAAATCCACTTCCAGTTGTTGTGTCGCTCAAAGAAACCTTTGCTATTGGACTCTCGCTGGTACTGTTGAGAAAAACAAGAACTGTTAAAGGCCAAGTAAAGTAGCAAACACGTGTGTGTATGAATTTTTGGCTCATATAGGCACTTTTTGGCCATGTATTTACATGAATAACCGCCCCTGATCTTTTTTTTTTTTGCAATTATAGCCATCTGCCGCACGTGCCCCATTGCCACACGGCCACCGTGCAAGGACGTTGCCGCACAACCACCGTGCAGGAACGTTGCCGCATGGCCGCCCTACGGCAACGCCTCAGCCACGTGTCCTCCCGCCCAGCCCTAGATCCCGCCATGCGGCAGCATCCGAATGAGGCCCTTGAACTTTGCCAGGAATTGTGCAGACAAACATCCGAACGAGGTCCCTCCCTCCATCTGCTTTACTTTTCCACCGAAAGCAAGTAATCTTGGCATCCCGTCACCTCAATCTATTCAATGTCTCCCCCGTCTAATCCTTGTCTGCCGCATGCAAATTAAAACCAATCGCGTGCTGGGAAGGATTCCCTCCCGGCTATAAATTAACGAGCGAACGAGAGTGATTTCATTTCGCATTCGCTCGCTCTCTTGCTCTGTCGATTATATTTTTGGGGATATTTCTGCGGTCATTCGCAGGTAATTTGTATCTCCGTCATTAATTAGTTAGTTGCCAAATAATTAGTCGTAATTTTACGGTGGCCACGTGGCTGAGGCATTGCCGCAGGGCAGCCGTGCGGCAACGTCCCTAAACGGTGGCCGTGCGGCAACAGGGCATGTGGCGGGCGGGGAGGGGCTGTCACATGGTGACCGTACGGCAGGTGGCTATATTTGCAAAAAAAACATTCGGGGACGGTCATTCCTATAAATACGCAGCCAAAAGGTGCCAATACGGTCAAAAATTTGTGTGTGTACATATATAAAGTGATGTAGCAAAAGAGAAGAGTAAGATAACCTAAGAAAGAGACTTTTTTCCACAAAATAGGACTACCCAACATATAGTTTCTAGCACTCAGACGCTATCTTTAGCCAGACAACAGAGATGCATTTAGGAAACTGTTTTAGGTAACCAAACTGCTCAACAGCCGGTTACGAAAACTGCCCTAAAGGTTTTCGATTGTTTTCTGAACTCTGGGTTGGACTACCAAAAAATTGGCTCCCGTTTACTATTGTGTACTGCTAATGAATATGAACATCGCATAACTTGTTTATGTACTTCTCTTACTCATGGTGTCGCTGTTGATCTTCTAATTCTTTTACAATAATATCATGTTTTTGTTTAGTAAAAGTTATTTTGATTTATTTAGTTTTGGATACCCAAATCTTACATTTAAAATGAAATGAACCCAACCAAACATCCATCCCTGCCCACAAATGTGTGTTCCATTCAGAATGGGTTAGCACTTAGCAGGGATTTGGTCCAAAAGGGCACGAGTACCTAGGCACGACATGTGGGACTTACATTTTGTTAAATATATAAGTACATGTAGGTTCAATTTATTCCATAAATTAATCATGACATCATGCACGCAAAATAACAGAACCATCACAGACATAACAGATCTAGTCATGTCAACCAGGGAAAGGAACATGAACAGATCTAAAACGGAGAACATGACCGTTACGTACCGATAATTCTGTTCTGATCGGTTTGTCGATGGTGACACTGCAGGCACGGTGTGGATGACACGAAGTCGATGACGATTCGCCGAAGCCGAGCGTCGAGGAAGACGAGCCAGAGCTACAACAAGCAGTCGCGCAGAGCGCTTCCCAAAAACCTTATTCGCCCTCTCCCGGTGTAGAACTTCGAAGGCGACGGTTCCGGAGACCTGCTCTCTCGAACGGCAGTGCACGCCGGCGAACGGGACGGAGTAGACTACGTGGGACGGCAATTAAATGGAAGAGGCGAAAACCTAGATTGATTTCGTCCCCGTATGGAGGCGGCGATTCAAGATTTATGGAGGAATCGTGACGGTGATCAAGACGCCGCACGTTCTCCATAACTCAGAATCAAACGGATTAGTCTCGTGAACCGATCCGGATTCACCGCCACACAAAACAAAGAAAATATAAAACGCAAAAGGAAGCCGCGTCACAAGCACCGACGCCGATTTTGGCGACCATTCACGCAGTGTCGGCGCCACGCCACCCGCCCGCCCGGCCTGGCCCGGCCCGGCCCGGCCGCCCGCCCGGCGAGGCGAGGCGAGGCGAGCGCGCGTGTGTGTCCTCTAGTTCTCTCCCACACATGCCTCAAGTGGCTAGGAGTGCACCATCCCTTTAAGGTGGTCTTCCTCTCCTAGAACTAGTAATATGGTACTAAAGTTCACATGCAACCTTCCTTTGCATGAGTGGGCCTTGAGATTTAATTTAGAATTATTCTTCTTGTATGGGCTTGGCCCACATAATGCAACAATCCCCACCTGATCTCAAAGTCCCACAGATTTGCTCAATTCCAATGTACTGCTTATATATCGTTGTTTCGATGGAGACCAATTAAGGTTGAACATCCACCTAGAACTCCAAGCTACACTTACTCACAACTTGAACAATGGACTATGCCTTGAATTGCAAGTTTGGTGCAAGCAAGCTTCACTTGAAGACTTAATCGATACTAGGTCGCGAGAGGCTACCCCTGCTGGAGCGTATAAGTCATACTCCTTGGTCTCTTCATGAGCTTAGTAGGAGATTTTCCCAAAATCTTCATAGATCGCGACTAACATCGGGCTCATATAGGTGTGTTCTTTCAAGAACGCTCGCAGATAACGTCTTCGCTCGAGAGCCAATGGAACACATTAAGGCCTTAACCAACCCGCCTTGCGCTTTTGAGAGTATTGCATCTTCACATAGAGAGGGTTGAAATTACTCTCCTCCAGCTTAACTAATGGCTTGTTTTTCCCGGATCCTAATTCACGGATCTCCGATCACATAGGTTGGGTTGCTACCATAGATAACTCACATGGGTCTCATACCCATCTCCTTCGATGCACTATCTATCACATTTCGTGATAGTCCCTTTGTGAAGGGATCTGCGAGTTTCTATCTGCTTGGATGTAATCCAAGGTTATAACTCCGAGTTTCTCAATTTCTGACAGATTTCAATCGTCTCTTGACATGCCTAGACGATTTCATATTATCCTTAGAATCGTTCACTTTAGCGATAACGGCTTGATTATCACGATTCATGAGGATAGCGCACTGCTTTTCCACCGTAGGTAGATCCATCAATAGATCACGAGCCATTCGCCTCAACAATAGCATTGTCTAGTGCCGCAAGTTCTCGCTTCCATGGTTGACCTCGTCAAATGGTCTGCTTACAAGACCTCCATGAAACAAAGACCACCACCAATAGTGAAAACATATCCACTAGTGGCTTTGATCTCATCAAAGATCGAGATCCAGCTTGGAATCACTATAACCTCCAAAGACCGACGGTACCCGTATAGTGAAGTCCAAAGTTCGAGGTACCTTCGGATAGCGCAACACTCGCTCAAGTGCCTTCCGTGATCATCTCCGGGTTAGATGTAAACCGGCTCAACTTGCTCACAAGAAAAGAGATGTCCGCCTTGTTGCACTAGCTAGGTACATAAGTGAGCCAATTATCTCGAGAGTATTCCACTGATTCCTAGCAATTTTCTTATTCTTACGAGTAACACGCTAGGATCATAAGGTGTTGGAGAAGGCTTGCTATCGGAAAAAACCAAAACGGCTCAAGACCTTTTCCACATAATGAGATTGCAAAAGTGTAATCCCATCCTCACCTCTAACCAATTTAATGTTTAGAATAACATCACCACTCCCGCATCTTTCATATCAAAATTTTGAGACAAGAATAATTTGACTTCGCTTATCACATTGATGTTTATCCCAAAAATCGGATGTCATCCACATACAAGCGAATAACTCCTCACCCCACCATAGCGATAGTATACACATTTATCGCCTCATTGACAAAGAAGCTCATAGATGTCATGTTTCTATCGAACTTTTCATGCCAATGCTTAGGAGCTTGTTTTAGACCATACAAAGATTTCAACGCTTTAACACCTTGCCTTCTTGACCTTCTACTACAAATCCATTAGGTCGTTTCTATGTAAATTTCCTCATCCAGCTCTCTGTTAAGAAAAGCTGTCTTAACGCCCATTTGATGAACGAGAGACCATGTGAGGCACCAAAGCAAATAGTACTCGTATTGTGGTCAGTCTAGCAACAGGTGAGTAAGTGTCAAAGAAATCTTCGCCTTCTTTCTGAGTGTAGCCCTTGGCAACAAGCCGAGCCTTGTACTTTTCAATAGTACCATCAGGCCTAAGCTTCTTTTTGAACACCCACTTGCATCCTACAGGTTTGCACCCATAAGGTCTATCTGTCAGCTCCCAGGTTGCATTAGTGATAATGGAATCCATTTCACTACTGACACCTCCTTCCAAAGAGTCCTGCATCGAGGATGCATATGCTTCTAAAATAGACTTGGGAGTGTCGCCCACAAGGTACACAAGTGAAATCATCACCAAAGGATTTGGTTATCCTTTGTCTCTTGCTCCTTCTAGGAGCTCCACTCTCATCCTCCTCATTGACAAGTTCATGTGTATGTTCAAAAGGTTCAGGTGGTGTGATTGAACTGGGAATTATTTCAGAGGGTTGGCTAGTAGTGTTATGTGTATCCTTCATTGGAAAGATATTCTCAAAGAACGTTGCATCTCGAGACTCCATAATTGTACCAACATGCATGTCAGGTACCTCAGTTTTAACTATCAAAAATCTATAGGCAATACTATGCTTAGCATATCCCATAAGACACAATCCACAGTCTTAGGTCCAAGCTTGCGTTTCTTAGTTATTGGCACATTGACTTTCGTCAAGCACCCCCATGTACGTAAGTAAGAAAGTAATGGTTTTCTCCCAATCCATACCTCGTATGGTGTTTTGTCCTTATTTCAGTTAGGAACTCTATTTAATACATGATTAGACGTTAGCAAAGCCTCCCCACCATGCCTTAGGTAAACCCGCGTGTCTAACATGGCATTCACCAAGTCACCAAAGTGCGGTTTTTCCTTTCTGGCAATCCCATTTGACTCGGAGAATAAGGAGGCGTCCTCTCATGTATAATGCCATGTTCTCACAAAATAAGTCAAATTTGTTTGAGAAATACTCTCCACCACGATCCGACCTAAGTCTTTTTATCTTTCTTTTAACCGGTTTTCAACTTCTGCCTTATAGATTCTAAAATAGTCTAAAGCCTCGTCTTTTGTTTTCAATAAATACACATAATGAACCTAGTTTCATCATCAATCAATGTCATGAAATATCATTTTCCACCCTTCGTTAACATTCCATTCATCTCAGAAAGATCTGAATGCAGGAGTTCTAGTGGTGCCAAATTTCTCTCCTCGGCAGCCTTGTGAGGCTTACGAGGTTGCTTTGATTGCACACAGCTATGGCATTTAGAACCTTTGGTGATGGAAACGTTTGGAATTAAATTCATCTTTGAAAGCGAGACATTAAACCAAAATTAATATGACATAGACGTGAGTGCCAAACGTTAGCCTCATCATCCACACTGCCACAAATATGGTTCACAGTTTTATTGCAGAAATCTGAAAGGGAAAAGCGGAACAAGCCTCCGCACTCATAGCCTTTACCAATAAAATGTCCATGTTTAGACACGACTACTTTATTAGACTCAAATACCAACTTAAGCCCGCCTCTACATAAACGGGAGCCACTAACACTACTACGTAAAACGCCATCACGCACGGTTCGAATCGTCATCACGCACGGTTTTCCAACCGTCTCAAAAAGTTCGCTCGTGATAATAGACATTATCACAGCATTTCGTCAAAACCGCTCGTGATACGAATATCACGCACGGTTCGAAAATAGAACCGCTCGCGATAGTAGTTATCGCGCACGGTTCTACTTTCAACCGCTCGTGATATTAGTATCACTGACGGTTTTTGAACCGCTCGTGATGATAGTATATTTTCGCGCATGGTTCAACAAGAACCGCTCGTGATAGTAATATCACAGACGGTTCTTGTTAAGAACCGTCTGTGATAGTTTTTTCAACTGCAAAAAAATACTAAATGTATTCCCCTTGGTCGTCCGCCTCTCCGCCTCCGGCACCTCATCCACCTCCTGGCTCCACTCGCTCATGAGCCTTCTGAAGAAGGCCATGATCGATCTTGTCCTCGTCGCAAAACTATATTCAAGCACACATTCAATCACAAAACTGTATCCAAGCACACATGTATACCTCGATCTAGGAGAAGCCAGGGGGGAGAGGACAGGCGACACCGGACGGAGAAGGGCCGGCACCTGGATGGGGGCGGCGCGGGGAGGAGAGCCGGTGGGGGAGACGCCGGCCGGCCGTCGGAGGGAGGACGAGTGGCGGGAGGAGGAGGCCCGCACTGGATGGGGCGCGCGGGAGGAGAGCGGTGGGAGACGCCGGCCGACCGTCGGGGGGAGGACGAGCGGCGGGAGGAGGAGGCCCGTCGGAGGGAGCATTGGGCGACGGCGGGACGAACGGGAGGGACGAGGGCCGGCGCGGGAGAAGGGAGCCCAGAGGTCACGCTGATTTGGGGAGTCCTTATTAATATATAAGGACTTCGCTACTCCCGCCACGCATTCAAAATTCTCGCGCACGTATTCAAAATTTTCAACTCCCGCTAGAATCACATATCACGACGCCTCGTATCACCAACCGTGCGTGATGAGGTATTTATCATAGACGGTTCGTGATACCAATCGCTGCAGTGATAGTATCACGACGTTCTATTAAAAAATCGCTCGTGATAATCTGCAGACGAGACGGTTCTTTAATAGAACCGTCTATGATATCGCAGATTATCATGACGTTTTTAATAGAACCGCTCTCGATACTATCGAGAGCGGTTCTTTAATAGAACCGTCTATGATATCGAGTATCGCTGCACGGTTTGTATTACAAACCGCTGCGTGATAGGCTCGACAGACCCAACACGATAGCTTCTATTTTAATCGTCATCATGAGGTGTCTACTATTGCATGTTTTGTAGTAGTGTAACGAGATTCTTGTCTATAGAAGGGATATGCTGCACGTTCTTCACCGCACGATCTTTCCCAAGTAAACTTCAGATCTACCGTACAACACCATGAACAGAGCATGTGACCCATTCCCATTAGGACGGAGGAATCCCGGTGACTGATAAGAGGAAAACAACGAAATATCGGTACACACATGTACATTAGCTCTGTATCAATCCACCAATTGGTAGATTGACTAATCGAAAGAACGAGAGGTAAATTACCATACCAGTCCCATCTCCGCCTTGCCAATGGTCACGCTGATGCACTTAGAAGTCCGTCCTACAAGTGCCTTCTTTCCTTTGCGTTGTGGGTACTTCTGGCCATGTGACCGTGCTCACCGCACACAAAGCAAGTTCTATCATCCCGATTGTTATTGTTCTTCTTCTTCTTGAAGTTGGTTGTCCGTTGGACTTTGATAAATTTCCCTTTGTTCTTGCTTGAGGTTTCGTACCACATTGGCATTGGACCGCCTCCATCACCCTTAGACACAACGCCCTTTTCCCGAGCTTTCTCCTCAATTTCAAGAGATCCAATCAAACTCTCAACAGAGTGCTCTTGTCTCTGTGTTTGAGTCTTTGTTCAAATTCCTCCATGAAGAAGGTAATTTGCAATAATACATCCACCACAAACTTGTCGGGTAAGACACACTTCAGAGTTCGAGTTCCTTGCCAATGGATCAGATCTCATGAGCCCGATCTACTACAGAACGGTTATTAACCATCTTGTAGTCATGAAATTGCTCCATGACATACATGTCATTGCTGGCATCAGTAGCACCGTATTTGGAATTCAGTGCATCCCATAACTCCTTTGCGTCTGTCATGTGCATATACACCTCGCATGCATTTATCAACAAGAACACTAAGAATGCATCCAACAAAGAGAGTAGTGGCGCCTCTCGAATTCTTTCTCGCCAAAGATCAAGAATACCTTCAGCTTGCCATTACTAACCTGAATACATTCATAGCAGTAGGCCACAGAGTGACCCTGATCTGCCATCTCTTAAAGTGCACACCGGAGAACTTCTCCGGCCTCAGTGCATCGGCAAATCCAGCCATAGTAAGACCACAGTGCCTATTATAAGGTTTTTGGATTGTTAAATATATAAACACATGTAGGTTCAATTTATTCCATAAATTAATCATGACATCATGCACGCAAAATAACAGAACCATCACAGGCATAACAGATCTAGTCATGTCAACCAGGGAAAGGAACATGAACAGATCTAAAAAGGAAGCCGCGTCTGCGCAAGCACCTGACGCCGATTTTGGCGGACCATTCACGCAGGTGTCGTGCGCTCGCGCCACCCGCCCGGCCCGGCCCGGCGAGGCGAGGCGAGCGCGCGCGTGTGTGTTCCTCTAGTTCTCTCTTACACATGCCTCAAGTGGCTAGGAGTGCACCATCCCTTTTAAGGTGGTCTTCCTCTCCTAGAACTAGCAATATGGTACTAAAGTTCACATGCAACCTTCCTTTGCATGAGTGGGCCTTTGAGATTTAATTTAGGAATTATTCTTCTTGTATAGGCTTGGCCCACATAATCCAACACATTTCCCTTCGGAACGCTTCACTTTAACAATCGTGTACTGAATATGTACATGATATTGATCTAAATTTTTATTAACTTCTCATACTAGATCGATCCTAGCTTCCATTTGCATACAAGTATAAAAGAAGCTTCTTGTAGCTCAAGAATATTCCCTCGTAATATAATCTAAATAACCAAGTTCATGCATTAACACCACTACTACTAACACCACCGTGCCTCATGGCCAGTAAGCTGGTCTTCTAACTTCTAAACATGTAATAGCAACCACTTTCTAATAACACTTGTACTAACAAATGGCCTTTAACGTAGCCAACAGGCAGTAAGAGGGGAAAAAGCTACTTATCATGAGCACTTGGACTAAAGCAGTGTGCACCCTATGCCGGCGCAAGCCCAGTACTCAGTTGTAGCCGATTTTTGCACACTGTAAAGCCAAACAGTCCCTATAACCGAATTCAGGTTTCTTAAGAACCAACCTATCACCTCAGCAAATCCCTTTCCACAAGAATATATGAGATACCTTTACACCTGTGGATCTCTCTAGCACCAGAAAAGCGCACAGTCGGCAGCGCACAAACACAGCCACCCCAAGCATTCCATCAAGCACATGGTGGCCATCCGGGGGTAGCAGGACCCAAACCGTAACAGAGATTACATTACAAAAGCATCATCAAATCAGATTGAACAGATTCTACTTTTGGAGCAGGTAAAGCAAACCAAGATCTCGAGTGGCCACCACCAGGAGCAGCCCACCGCAGAGGCAAGGACAGGCATAGCAAGATACACTTGTCCGAGAAAATTGCAATTATAGGACAGCAAACAATGCGCTTCGCAATTATAGGACTTCAAACATCGACTTCGTTAAAATGACCCTTGAAACGTTGGTTTCTTGTTTTTCATAACATTTGGTGTATTAAATCTATTTTCTCATCTAAATACATGTATTTGTTACCCAAAGTGACCCTTTTGCCCTTCAACCATTACGTATCATCCTCTTCCATCTATTCATCTGCCTGACGTTCCTCCTGCCCGACGCCCTAACTGAGAATACGAACGATCGTATTCTCCTGCCCGACGTTCCTCGCCGTCGTTCCTCCTGCCGATGGATGCGCCGCCGCCAGAAGATGATGATGGCCGCCCGATCGCCATGGAGGGCCAGCGCCGCAGCCACGCGGCCTCGCCTTGCCGCTGCGTCCGATGGTCGGCCGCGCCGGCCGAGGGCCCGGCCGCGCCGGCTGATGGCCAGGTTTCGCCGGCAGTGGAGGCCCCTCCCGACGCCATGTCCAGCTTGTAGCCCTAGCGTAACGTTGTCGCCACGCTCCTCTTCCGCGAGAGTACAACCTTCCTGTTCTTGAAGTGCAAAGGTATTGGCCTTAATGATTTCTGTTTTTTTTACCACGATAGTAGTAGACAGTAGTAAAAATTGATTTCACTTGTTTAGTTCCCAAGTAGATCATGTGGAAAATATGGAAAGAGTTGATTGGGATAACATACAGATAGTGGAGACACATGATGACGAAGGTCGTATTGCACTAATGAGTGAGAATCAGATTTGTGAGCTTTTAGGCTTGACAGAGGAGGAGACAACAAATATACCTGCACAGGGCTTTGATTGCCGAATGGATGAACAGGGGCATGATAATGAGCTTGGGCAAGATAATGATGGTGCTGCCATTCCTACTAGTGATGCCATACTGTGTGAGATGGTCATTTCATATGATAAGAACAACCCATCAATGGATATTGGTACAAAGTGTACCCAACAATGGAGGAGTTTAAGATGGCAAAGGCGGCAATTTGCCATCAATAAGGAGTTTGATTTAGGAACAGAGAAGTCATGTAAGACGAGATATAGGGCTTATTGCAAGTCCGTGATGAAGATTGCCCTTGCCCTTGGAGGATAAATGGCACCAAACATAAAGGCCAAAGCAATCGTGGAGGTGAATAAATTTATTTTTCTTTCATTAATTTTACTTTTATGTAAATTAATATGAATCTCATTGATTTTTGTTTTGCAGTAACCGTCTTAGTCGATAACCATACATGTGTGTCTAGCATGAGGCGATAACTACAACTCCAAATCTAAAGTGGGTAGCTAGCAAGGCTGTGAGTATCCTTAGAGATGATCCAAATATTGGTGCTAAGAAATTGCAAAAGAAGTTGCAGACAGATCACAAGTGTCAAATTGCATATGACATCGTATGGCGGGTAAAGAAAGAGCTCTTCTGAGGTTTATGGCAAATGGGAAGAGAGTTTTGAGTTGTTGTTTAGGTGGAAGGCCGAGGTAATGAAGCGGTGCCCCGGAGTGTCGTTGAGATTGAGGTACTTGAGGCGGATGGTCAAGTATATTTCCACCGCTTTTTTCAGGCTCTTAAACCATGCATTGATGGTTTCTTGGAAGGTTGTAGGCCTCATTTGAGCATAGATGCTACAAGACTTAATGGAAGGTGGAATGGTCACTTGGTCGCAGCTTTATAGCAGCTTGATGGTCACAATTGGATGTACCCACTCGCTTATGGCTTCATAGCTTCAAACAAATGCATAACCGGACTTGGTTCATGAAACAATTAAAGAAGGCAATAGGTGATCCTCCACTCCTTGTCGCTTGTTCCGATGCTTGCAAGGGCTTGGAGAATGCAAGAAGAATGTATTTCAAATGCGAGCAAAGAGAATGCTTTATCATCTTGTCAAAAATTTGAAGAGATATAGAGGGTTTGGCGGATATATCCTGCGGCAAGGGCTTACAGAGAAGACATATTCTATGACAATATAGCAAAATGGTAAGTGAATCACAGCGATAAAAATGGTTACTGCATCAATCATAAGCTATTATGGTATAGGTGTGCTTTCAATCCGTAAATTAAGTGTGACTACATAACTAGTAATATTGTCAATCATTTAATAACTGGATTAGAGACCATAAAGACTTACCTGTTGCTGACCTTGCTGATAAGATTAGAGAAATGATCATGGTACTTTGGAACAAGAGAAGAAATATTGCATGCAAAGCACCAAGGCGGATACTTCCACTATTATGCATCACCAAGGCAAATACTAGAGGTTTGGGGCACTTGAAAATTGTACCATGTTCTAATTGGAGTGCAGAGGTGTGGGACCATAGAAGCAGAGTTGAGAGGCATATTGTCAAGTTACACCAAAGGACCTGTACTTGTCTCGAATGGCAGCACACTGGTAAGCCTTGTCAACATGTATTGGCCTATGTAACTCGCCAACGGGGAGTTGACCTTGAACAGTTTGTGCATGACTATTACTCGTGAATAGATTCAGGTGCTTATGGTAGAGAGATTGAGCCGATGACAGACAAAACACAATGGCCACAAGTTGACCTACCATTTTTAGTTGGTGCACCTCTTGCTAAATTACCTGTTGGAAGACGAAGGAAACTAAGAAGGAAGGGATGGATGGAAGGTGGCCACAAGAAGAAAGGTTCCAAAGATAGTGAATGTACCAACGAGGGTGAAGGTCAGAATGGATGTGACAAGGATACTGCTCCAACAAATGGAAAGGGAAAGAAGATGATCAGAGGACATATGACTTGCAAAAATGCGGAGAAAAGGTCACAGTAAGCTAGTGCCAAGTGCCCACCAATGGGACAAAGAAAAAGAGGTAAGCACTGATTTTCTTTATCAAGAAACTTGAATGAAAATTTCAATATTAATTTATTTGTTTACTTGTAGGAAGCGAGGCAACCTAGGAAGAATGCTACAAAAGTCTGCATGCAGAACCCAGCACCACTGAGGCCGACTAGAGAAGAAATCCTACCGGATAGTCCAGGAAGGGTCACTAGAAGGTAAGGAATATTAACACATTTACCGTACACTAATTCTTTCCATACATCTAATTGTCGTATCGTATTTATGTGCAGCAAGCTTGCGATGTTATTAGGAGAGGGCACATCTTCACAAACCGACACCACTAGTCCCGTGAGGATGCCTACCGCAGCAGCACCATAAAAGATGACTCCAAAGAGAAAGCTACACATTGGATGAATTATTTTAGTTGTGATGAGATGTAAACTCATGCTTTATTTCATATGACTTGGATCTCGTTTGGAACTAAATTATGGTCTTCTGAGATGAACTTGTTTATGCTACAATCATGGTTTTATGAGATGAGCTCATTTGTGCTAAATTCATGGTTTTATCTATTACTTGTATTTGCGTATGGATTATCTTTGTTAATTTGTATTACATATTAAACTGTACATGGCGGCTACCATGCCCAAAGCGGCCACCATGCTCAGCGCAGCCAGTAAGCCACTTTAAAGCCATGAGCGGCCAACACCACCCCACGCCCTTAATCTCACAAGGACAAAAGGGTCACTTTGGGTAACAAATACATGTATTTAGATGAGAAAAGAGACTTAATACACCAAATGTCATGAAAAACAAGAAGCCAACGTTTCAAGGGTCATTTTAACGAAGTCGATGTTTGGAGTCCTATAATTGCGAAGCGCATTGTTTGCTGTCCTATAATTGCAATTTTCTCCAACGGGACACACCAACACGGCGAAGATGGCACCGTGCTAGAAGGTTCATGTGCAACCAAAGCAAGAAACCAAGAAACCGAACCAAGCACACCCCCTGCCCCTCTTAGGCGCGGCGCGAACCAACAAACGAACTCAAAACACGCATTCAATCTGTGACGGAGCGCATCAATTACCCGAGCAGGAAGCGCGCTGAAGATGGGAGAGGGCGAGCGGGCAGAGCGGCAGCCACGTCGCCGCCTTGAGGTCGACAGGGAGAAGGGGGAGAGGCGATGGCAAGGGCGAGCACGGCGGGTAGCGCTAGCGACAGCTAGGAGGAAGGGGAGGAGGCGAGGCCGAGGCCGAGTCGAGGACATGCGCATGATTAAAGATCGATGGTGGCGGCGCCGTTTAGGGAGTGGTAGGGTTCTGACGGGGAGGAAGGGAAGGAGGCCAGGGCGGAGGAACAAGAGGAGGTGGCGACGGCGAGGCCAGGTCCGGCGACGGAGAGATCGAAAGGGAGGAGGCGGTAGGCAAGGCGATAGCGAGGGTGAGAGGAAGAGGGTAAGGACGAGAGCGAGAGCCGGCAACGGCAGCGTCTGCGATGCGAGGAGATCGGGAGAGGTAGCGAGACAGGATTCGGAGGGGAGATCTGGACCGTTCATTTGCTAGCCCTGCGATCCGAGGGATGTGCAACCGTCCGAGCATGAGGGCCAGCAACCGGCCCAAGGAAGCGCGGCGACAGGCCCACCTGGCCCAACGACCGGCTGACTGGGTGGGTGGCAGCTCCGTGCACAGCGTTTTTTGCTGGAACGGGAGGCACGGCAACGCGCAGCACGCTGCAATTGGAGGACTAACCATACAGAAGCTCTCTCAGCGCACCATTCTTTGCGCGCTTAGATTTGTAGAGATTTAAGTTTACTTTTTTTTTTCAGACCTATACATGTTGGATTTAATATGGGCTAGGCCCAACTTTAATTCTAATTAAATCCTGGAAAATCCCAAAGGCCCATGTGCATGTGCTAAACCTTTTTAGTCCCATATGGAGAGTTAAAGGGGAGTTACACCAATTTATAAGGTGGAACGTGGGAGTCCTCTTGTGGAATTGGAGAGAGACAATACATGCGCGCGCTCGCTCGCCTCGCCGAGCCGAGCCGAGCCGAGCCGAGCGGTGCGCGTGTAGCGTTTTTCTTTATCTATTCGAAAATCGAAACGCACCGACTCGCAATAAACGGCTGGCATCATTTTTGCAATTAAAAGAACAGTGCACTGATTCAAATAATGGCTGGCAGTAACGGTTGCTGTTACTAGTAAGTAATGACGACCGCCGCCTTTGACTAGGCAAGAACGGCCGCCGCATTAGTGAGTAATGGCGACCGCTTTCGCCTCTTGACTAGACAAGAATGGTTGCGTTACTAGTAAGTAATGGTGATTGCTTTCGTCCGTTGTTATATATAGTCATTATCCGGAATAGAGTGAGGTTCTCCAATTCTCTCCACGAAAGACACCACGCTTCTTTGTTGTCGTCTCCGCGATCTCCATCCTGCCGAGGCGCGTGTACGATCGCACCGGAGAGCGAGCCTCCTAACCTCGCCCTGAAGGCTTGCACGAGCAAGGGCGAATAAGGTTTTGGGGAGCGTTCGCGCGATCGCCGCTTCCTTCCATTCGACTCTCTCGCTATGCCTACAACCGCATTTACTACTACCGCGACGCCCATCGACGACTACTTACCACTACGCCATGACAAACGCATTTATCTCACAAAGACTCCACCGCCGCTTCTTCCACTATCTGCTTCCTTCCACGGATCCGGGTATGTCTATTTCATATGTATTTCTTGGTTAGTAATATTACTAGTTGTTACCTTGAACACCGTGATAGATATGCTAGTTTCGTTCTTCCGATATTAGTATGTCTATAGTGTTCTTGCTTACTTGCTTTGTGAAAGTGGCTAGAATATTCATCATGTTTTATCTACTATATTTCTGGATTAAAGTAATTCGAAAAATGCTCTTATTCTCAACAATACATGCAAACAATCTAGGCTACTAGAGTTTGTTTGGTATGACTTCAACTCTTAACTTTGTAGTCAGCATGAGTGAAGCTGTATCAAACATGGTTACTTCAAAAAAAAATAGAGTTAGAGCAATCAGGAGGAGTAGAGTAGCCCTTAATACAATTTTTAAAAGTGGATAGAATCTTGCTCCAAGTAGAAAACTGCATTTCAACAAATTAAAATACCTATAGAAATTAAGAAATATTACCCACAATATGTCATTGGATTACCCTTCGTTCGCACCTCGTCCCCTCGCATAGCCGCAGTCATTCGCACCCCATCCCCATCCCCATTCCCAAATCGTCTCCCCAAAGAAAACCCTAGAGGGCGGCTACCAGGGCGGTGGCGGCATCCTCGTCCTCTCCCCGGCCTCGACCTTGGCATCTTTCGGCTCCAGCTCTAGGGTTTCGCCTCCCTGATTCGAGCCAATGGAGGGGAAGCCGGAGACAAGGCGGCGCGCATGACGGGAGGTGGGCACGCCAGGGGCGTGGCTTGGCCGGCGCCGCGGGAGCGTGGTAGATGTGCTCGGTGTGCGAGATGCGTGGAAGGCGCGAGCATGGTGGTGACGTGACCGCGCGCGAGGCCGCGGAGTTCGGGTCATGCGCGCATGGCGGCGGAGCTCGCCGACCCCGCCGGCCGCCGCGAGGGTCTCCTGGCCGCCAAGCCGGATGCGCCTATCCTTGAGTTGTTGTCCTTTTACTTCTCGATCTCTTGGTTCGTTATTTGTGTTGTTGAATGGTATCATGAGTTGTGCATTTGAGAAGGGAAATTAGTGAGAAAAATCAGATATGTCGATTCGTGAGAGATGATTTTGTGTTTTGGGGCAATCAGCTAAGAATGCTTTTGAGTTGTTCAGAGAGATGATTTTGAGTTGTTCGTAAGAGAAAGCCATATCGCCTTATATGAATGTTGGCACGCGCAGTTGATGATGCGTTGGAGTCAAAGTTGAGAGAAGATTTGAACTTGTGATGGATGAAGGAACTCGATGCAATTGGGCTCCATCCGATGGACTCAGAAAGAGGTAAATGCATGTTTAGGTGTTGATATGACCTTAATCCTTATGATAGATTATAAAAATCTTAGGTTTTCATTGCATAGATTTAACACTTTTAAATTGCTTGGATTTTTAATGAGGAAAGGGTGAGGTCACTGTTCCTATGTGTTGATCTGCTTTTTTTGCCGCATTTCGTAAGGATGTATTGGCATCGCTTGTTGGCTTGGTTTCGCTGTGGCATACTGTCAAGATCTAAATTCAACTCAAAACTTTGCATTGGTTGGCGTACATTTACAAAGAAAATATAAGTTGTCTGCTTTATATTGATGGTGAAATTTTGAATCAGATCGAAATTGCTATCCACATTTGAATTTGATGTCCCATTTAATCGCAATACCCCTTTATCTATATACTTTCACTTGTTACACCTTACTACAAGAACTATTTCTTAATCCTTTGGTGATTAGCATATCCTTGTATGAGAAAGATGGCTAAGCAAAGCAAATGGATCACCTCTCGATGTCACTTCCGCATATGTTTAGGTTATCACATCATGTAGCGTAACCAAGGATGAGTTGGTGCAGGAGGTAGAGAACTTCAACCAAAGGAAGTCAAAGCTATGGGCTCAAGGAGCACCGCCGCTGATGCCGCTGCGTTCAAGTACCTCGCCATGTCCAAACTTATCCGAACGTGATAGTTCTAGCATCACGACCATTGCTTTCCTGCATAAGTGAAAACATATATGTATGCCCCTTTTTCACCTTTTTATTCCTAACTTATCATACCTACGAGTAACAATGTACCCCATTATCGTTGTTCTTCTCTGGATGATATTTAGTTTGTCTGATATGTTCTTCGCTTGTTATGCCGCTTGTTATGCTCGTATGGTTGTGCTCTTTGAAAGCGTGTCAAGCAACTATTACAATCAGATATAGAGAAATTTTTATGCTCGGAAAAACTGAATCAACAATCCACTGATCAAGACAATAAAAGGCACATAGCCTGACACACAAGTGCATCCCCAAGCTTGAGATGTTAACCATAGAATACCCAGCTATTATAGTTAGCTTCTCGCCAAACTATCAACGAGCAACAATAACGAAAGACAGAATGCAGGATCATAGAAAAAGAGAGAGGCTGTGAATAGATGGATTCAGAAACCAACACATACTTCCATTTTAGCTTCCAAATCACGGAGGTAAAAAATCTGATAAAAATAAACCAAGGGTACTTTCGTCTTTTTACATAGATTATTCTCATTCATGGAGTGGGGGTTAGCTTTCTAACCAAACACCTCCTCAGACTACTCCAACTTCTCAGTAGAGTGACTTCAAGAGTGAAACTGGAGTTAGAGTTGCTAAACTTAGAGCGGAGTCATACCAAACAGGGTCTAGGTACGAAGTCCTACCTCTCTCCCATTAGAATGAGGGTAGCTTCAAGTTTAATATGTATTTTTAGTTATCTGTTTTTACAAAGAAAAAGAACTTTCTTATTAACACCTCTCAAAATGAGTGGTTTATCATTAAGTTATCTCAATTTTGTGGAATTTTGGTAGA
This sequence comes from Ampelocalamus luodianensis, assembly GCA_036346255.1. Taxonomy (NCBI): domain Eukaryota; kingdom Viridiplantae; phylum Streptophyta; class Magnoliopsida; order Poales; family Poaceae; genus Ampelocalamus; species Ampelocalamus luodianensis. Next base: position 36,792,164 of record CM070638.1, on the reverse strand, counting down.
ATAACGATTTCGACTTGGTCAGAACATTATCTTCTTGATGGATGAGTTGTCGATCAACCTAAAGTTCATGAAAAATCGCACAATTCAAAATTAATTTAGCTTTACCCCCTTGCATTTTAATTTGTTTGTTTTCTATAAAGAAAAAAGAAATTCCCCGTTAACACTTCTGAAAACAAGAGGTTTACCATCGGAGAAACTTATGAGTTTTTTATTATAAAATCACCATCCTAACTTGGTCAAAATGCTACCTTATGTGGCAGACATGCATCAGTCGGCCGTGCATTAGTCGGCGACCATAGTCTTACGAGATTGCAACTCGGCGTTTCGTTTAACGATAGTGTATGGCCCATCCCATGACAGGGATAAGCCGACTTTTCTACAAGATATTATCTCGCTAAGACCCCCGACAAACACCAACTGTTCGGTGTTGGGCAACTTCAACCTAATCTATCACGTTGCAATAAAAATGAACTTGAACATCAATCAAAGACGCATGGGTCAATTCCGAGCCACCCTGAACACCTCTGAACTTAGAGAAGTTCATCTCCAGAACAAGTTTACGTGGAGCAATGAACGCTAGAACCCAACTCTCGTCAGGCTAGACAGGATGTTCTGCAACAAGGGTTGGGAGACCTTATTTGAAAACTATGTCCTTCAAGCATTGTCTTTGTCGATTTCGGATCACTGCCCCCTCCTCCTGACAAACAGCTCCGCCCCTGCCCGCCCAAAATGCTTCTGTTTCAAAAATTTCTGGACAAAAATACCAGGTTTCATGGAGGTGGTAAAAAATGCTTGGCTCGCCCAAAGTCACCACACTAAACCATTGCACCGGCTAAATCATAAGCTAATTGTAACGACATCAAAGCTAAAATCTCGAGCACCGCTCTTTCCTTGACTAAAACTCCATCTCCACATGGCTCTGGAGTTAATCCTTCGATTCAATGTGGCTTAGGATCATAGGGTGCTTACACCGTCAGAAAGCGGCCCAAGGGCCGCCCTTAAGAAAAGAGTTCTGGGGCTCGTAGTGATCGAGCAATCCAAAAAAAGACAAAGCTTTCATATCACCAATCTCAGAGAAAGTGACGCCAACACTAGGTTCTTCCACCTCAAAGTCAACTCCCTAAAGCGAAAAATCACATTCAAAGGCTCCAAAACGATCTCGGCTGGGTGACCTTGCATACAGAGAAAAGAGGGCTTAATTCAGCAGCATTTTCAGGCCATGCTATAACCGCCCAACCCCCGAACCTCTGACCTAAACTGGGATGTTCTTAATCTCTCTGCTCTAGATTTACATAGCTTGGATGGGACTTTCACGGAATTCGAAGTTCTCCATGCTCTAGACCTTTTGCCTTGGGACAAAACCTCAGGCCCGGAAGGTTTCTCCTTCAACTTCTACAAATTCTGCTGGTCCATCATCAAAGCAGATGTTATGCGGTTTTCCAAAGCTTCCACAGCCTTTGTATGTCGCACCTTCACCTCTTCAATTCTGTAAACATTGTTCTGATCCCAAAAAAGGAGGGTGCAGATAGAGTACAAGACTTTAGACCCATCAGTCTCATCCATGGGATCAGGAAGTGGATCTCGAAGACGCTAGCTCTGTGGGTGGCGCCTCACCTAAACACCCTGGTCTCGCTAATCCAGAGCACTTTCGTCAAAACTAGAAACATCCACGACAACTACTTATTCATTCGCAACTTGACAAGAAGACAACCCTGATACTATTCCTCAAGCTGGATACTGCAAAGGATTTCGACACAGTCTGATGGATTACCTTTTTGATCTTCTCCGCAAAAGGGGTTCCCCCCTAGATGGACAAACTGGGTGGTGGCCTTTCTAGCTTCTGCCTCCTCCAAAGTCCTTCTTAACGGCATATCCCAGGAAAGGCGATCAACCATGGAAGGGGGCTGCGACAAGGAGACCCTCTTTCCCCCTTCCTCTTCATCCTACCAATCGACTCCATCCAACGTTTGCTAGAATTGGCAACAGATCTGGGATACCTCACTCGCTTGAGAGACTGCTACGCCAGACTCAGAACTTCCTTATATGCGGACAATGCAGCAATCTTCATATCCCCTTGTGCAAGCGAAGTTCACACTACCACCCAACTGCTTAGAAACTTTGGGAACATCTCAGATCCCAATATCAACATCCAAAAACGCATGGTGCTCCCAATAAGATGTGACCACATTGACCTGAACACTGTCCTCCAAGGCCTCCCAGCAATCCGATCGTCCTACCTGACTAAATACCTTGCGCTATCTCTAACCTACATAAGACTACGTAGGGTGGATTACCGGCCCCAATTAGACAAAGTAGCGGGGAGGTTAGTAGGGTGGCCGGGGTGGTTACACTCCTCGGCAGGGCAGACCACTCTCATTAAATCTATTTTGACCTCAATCCTAATATATTTCCTTACGGCATTCAAAACCCCAAAGGCAGCCCTCAGAGGCCTGGACCGCACCAGACGTTGCTTCCTCTCGGCTAGTCTCGAAATCGTCTTGAGGGCAAAGTCCAAACTTAGCTAGAAAAAGTTTGTCGCCCAACCCAGTTGGGCAGTCTCGGCATTCTTAACCTCCAACAATTCTCTTCGCCCCTCAGACTTCGTTGGCTTTGGCAAGAATGGAAAGATCCGTACAAACCTTGGGTCGGCATAGAAATTCCTTGTGACGACATGGATCACAGTCTCTTTGCCGTAGCTACCACGGTTACCCTCGGTGATGGCAAGACGGCTAAATTTTGGTTCCCTGCCTGGCTAGAGGGATCGCCCCAAAAGATCTGGCCCCAAAGATATATGAAATCTCTTGAAGGAAAAACCAGACAGTGGCCTTAGCACTACAAAATGGGCGGTGGGTACGTGCACGACATCAACACCCTAACAGGCTTAACGCCCCACCACATCCAACAATTCTTAGGACTCTGGACTAGAACCAACCAAATTCAGTTGGCTCCCGACGTTCCAGTCGAGATAATTTGGAAGCTCACCCCGAAAGAGGTCTACTCTTCTAAATCTGCCTACGCTCTTCACCTCTTGGGTTCAAAAGCGACGAACTTCAAACAAATAATTTGGAAATCTCACCCCCCATAGCGAAAATTCTTTGCCTGGCTGCTATCCAAAATAGGTTATGGACCATAGACAGACTGGATGCTAGAGGGTGGCCAAACCACTGCTTTTGCCCCCTCTACAGACATTCGTTGGAATCTGCCCTACATCTCTTTGCACAATACCGCTATTTCGTAGGAGTCTGGAAGCTCATAGTGGACTGGCTAGGGGCCCAAAACCTACACCCATTACAATGGCCCGACAGCGGGAACATCGCGGATTGGTGGACAAAGGCCGCTGAGATGAGAGGTCTCCCTAGGAGAGCGACGTCCATGGTCCTTATCTTGATCACCTGGGAGATTTGGAAGGAACACAATGCTATAATCTTCCACAATAAAGACACCGCCCTACCGGACCTCCTAGCGAAGATCAAGGAGGTGGGTAGAACTTGGTCCCTCGTAAGGGCCAAATGCCTGGAGCAATTCTGTTCTCTGTAATTGAGGCTTTAGCTTAACCTGTAAGCTGTGGCTCTGTACCGCCCCTCCTCTATCAATATAATGGGCACAACTCTTGTCGGTTTAATTAAAAAAGGTTAAATGACTTTTACCTATCAATATAACATGATTAGATTGAAGTAGAGAGAAGAATCTTCTATGATGTGTATTTTATTCCCACAATTTTTTTCTTGCCCTGACTCTAATCCCTCGAGTAAAAAGTCTTCACTTTTAAACTCACAATCTCTAAGATGATTTTACTACCATTATTTGTCACAAAATATTTGTAGAACATGTAAAATTATAGAGAAAATTCACAATATGTCATTGAATAACTACACGATTCATAATATGCCACTTATTGTGACTAGTGAGACACTAGTGGCATGCTGTGAAGATTTAAAGTTATTTAATGGCATATAACGAATTGCCTCAAAATTATAAATGGGATGCCTAATAATTTCTCAACTTTTTTCACCAACATTTTGCTGGTTCTCCTGACTCCCCACTTGTACTGTTGTACAACGAGATGTGGATGACAGAAAGTTGTATGTAAAATGTATAAAATACAAACACATGTATCACAGTCATTCCTAACTATGAATGACGAAAGTATTCTTTTTATGATGAGCGTAACCATATCATTTTTATATAACTAATCTAATTAAATACCCCCACCCCCAAATTTTTTTGATCAAATGTACAAATTAAGCTAGTTTGACCCGCACTTCCCATTGCAACAGGAATCTGTGAACTGGGGTTGTATTTAGTTAATTAAGTACATTCAAATGCTTCATCCATTTCAGTATTTCATATAGAGTAAAACGTGTACTAAGGTGTTTGGCCTAGCTCTAGAGCATGGCTTTTGGGCTGGAGCCAGAGCTTTTCGGCCAAATGTGTGGGCTCCGAAGCTGGGCTCTAGAGCAGCCATAGGAGCTAGGAGCTCAAAATGATTTTTTATCAAAAGTAGCATGAAATTTCAACATTTTCTTGTTAATTGTAAGAAAGGGTAATCTAAAAAAAAAAGGTAAACTTGGGGAAGTACTTCACATACACTTTTATTTCTTTGTCAATGGATTTAATATAGCAAAACAATGGAATTTGGCAGAATGGACTTAACTTGCGAAACAAAGGAGCTACTTGGGGAAGAAAATGCGATGAGGGAGGGTCTCATGTGAGGTCCTACCCCACCAGCCGTTGATTCGGTTGATCGAGGGGGAATCAACACTATTGGGAAGGCCCTTCCCCAGCAAATTTCCTTCCGCTACTTGGTCAGGGATTGAGATATCTGGCCATTCAAAGCTTCAACATGATTATTGTTGGTTGCACTCAAATCTAGATCTTCCAAAACAAAAAAGAAGGATGTTGCTTCAGCTACTTGTAGCCATTTCAATCACTGAGCAGATTCACGGAAACCAACGCACGCGAGAAGATACCAATGCCAATCGAAATGTATACGAGATTTCTTTTTGTTCACAGCTAGCATGCAAAATTGTTTTCATTAACATATAAAAGGATGGTGCAATATGGTTAAGTATGGGTAGATCATCCATTTTTCTCTACCAGTTTAGCCTTTGTTTGGCTAGTAGGAAAAATTTCCCCTAGGGAAAACAACCGAAGGGGGCGGGGCAGGCGGATTGGGTTGATCCCCCTCTCCATCACCCAATCCCCTCCTACAATCCCCACCCACCCCTTTGTTTGTTTGGATAGTTCGGGATTTGGGTGGATCGGAAGGAATAACTCTTATTTAAAAATTTAGAAATTGAAAAGAAGAAAGAAAATTCAAAAAACAAATAAAAATCGAGGGAAACATTAGAAAATTCATAAAGCAATACACAAAGGTTGAAAAAGGGAGAAAATTCTGAAACAAAATCTAGAAAATTCAGAAAAAAATTCTGTAAATTCCAGGAAAAGATTACAAACCTTAAAAAATGACAGAACATATGTAGAAATATAAGGTATAATGTAGCATGAAAATGCCACTAATCATGGATAAGAGTAGACAAGATTTATAATGATCTGAACATAGCAACCTCAGCAACATGTCATTAGTAAGTTCATCAACCAATAGCTACAAGTATCACAAACATCACAACATAGTATGGCTATTAAGTAATCACTTGTTGACACATTAAACAACCAGTGTACTATAGGACCACACTCATTTCAACTTGTCATTGCCACAAAGTTCACCATCCACAAGCATCGCTGTATGAATCACACTCAAATCCTGCAAAAAAAAGCGAGATTTGGTAAAATAAATCTATTTACTACAAGTACCCACATAAGTATCACAAAATTTTATGCACCATTGATTTTAATACCCATCAAAGTAGCTGTGAGCTCTCCACCTCTGCCACTGACAAGCACTGAAACTCTAGAAGTGCACTACTGACCTCATTTTTAACTGACATAGCTATCATGCTACTTTGTTCAGATGGAGAGCAAATTGGTCAAACGAGGCAACGAATGTGTGAGTGTGCTCGTAAATTCTAAACCACAGCCCAAAGTACTATTGCATTCAATCTAACAACTAACTCCTATTTAATCAAGAACGGCCGGCTACAAACATGTGTGCAAACTAGTTAGGAATTTGGCTGCATGTACCTACAATTAACAGCTCTTTCCTTTAGAGCAAAACTACTTTCAAGTCACAGAGCATCCCATCCAAACTAACGATGGGTGGGAGTCTCAAATGAGCTAACTTGCTCACGGCCGCTAGTTGCACCGGTTGGCCGCGCTCTGGGGCGGTCCGTGGAGGTTTGGGTAGCAGTGCGCCATGAGCTGGAATGCAATTCACTGCATATGTATGTATGTACTTGCTACTACAATCACTATGCATCGATCACAACGAAGACTAGTAATAAGCTAGCTGCCTGCTTAATTACGCACTCAATTGCATGCATATGTATCTTGATCCTCACAGCGATATCTCATATTAGATCAGATCCGTCTCAAATAATTAAAGGGTGATACTATTACTCGGACGTCCGATTTGGAGGCTAGGAACAGACGCCCGAGTTCCATGGCATGGTGGGCGCTGAAAAAAATTGCAACATTGTCATGAATAGTATGCAACTTTTTTTATACAGATACAATATTTTTTTCTACAAATGCAACACTTACAACATCTCCGGATAATGGTTGCAACATCTCCGGACAATGGTTGCAACATCTTAGGACAATGGTTGCAACATCCTAAGACAATGGTTGCAACATCCTCGGACAACGGTTGCAACATCCCCCGACAATGGTTACAACATCCTAGGACAACGATTGCAACATTCTCGGAAAACGGTTGCAATATCCCCGAACAACGTTTGCAACATCCCTGAATAATTATTGCAACATCCCCGGACAATGGTTGCAACATCATCGGACAACGGTTGCAACATCACAAATCAAAACAAAGCATATGGAGAAAAAAACGTGTTGAAAAAATTTGCAGCATCGTCGTGAATAGCATGTAACATTTTTTTTTACAGATACAACATTGTTAGGGACCCCTACGCTGTCTGTATGGGTTATTGACCCCTACGGCCTAGGTTAATTAATCAACCAACCAAACTTAATGAAAAAAATGTTAGATTGGTGGCATAAGACGGACAACCACGCAGTGGTCACCCCACCAAGTGCCAAATGCGCCATGGTGCGCAGGAGGAAGCTAGCGCCGCATACGTGTGACAAATCGACACGTGATCTTTGCTGGGATCACATATCCACCGCCTCCACGTGGCACACCGAGTTGCCTCCGTCCCTCCGAGAGCATCTGATATTTCTACACTGCCTGGACATACGTGTGTTATGATTTCCCTTTTATTAACTTTGAGCAAGGTTGCGCTAGAAAATGACACTAAAATATGAACATTTCCACGTGAAGCGTAGATGCATACATCTCAAAAAATGGAGCCATATATACATTCGTATGTATCTGTTGGAGATAAGGAATAGTTGGATATGCTCGGTTAAACCAGGATTGTAATTTCCTAATCGCTCACAACATGTATTTGTTTCTTGTCGATCCTCCAAGTAATCAGAGACTATTTGGCAATTGTATTTGTGCTATATAAACAAGAAGTCGTAGCCCTATTTGGTGCATGACATTCTCTCTGAAACCAAAGCTCTACCGTGATGTCAACTTCACCATCCCTAAGCATCGCTACTTCCGGTGCCCTGGAGTTTGTTGCTGCTATTGCTGTCACCACCACAGGCTCAACCTCAGTCGGTCTTCTTCCTTTCCTGTTCTTTGCTCATCTCATCAGTGTCAAGCATTCTCGAGGCAACTATCTTCTCTGGTGAACTCAATTCTAAAAAGATAATGGTAGGCTATACTAACTGTCAATTCAAAAATTTTACGACGTAAATTAGGAAGCCATACAAGTAAGAGATCATAGATAATTACTACCAGATGCGCAGTGCAATGGAAGAAGAGTTAGAGTAGCCTGATCCAACGTCGAGCGTGTCGATGTAGTAGTCGTAGTCAATCGTTCAACGCCCTTGGCACCGATCGCCACCTCCAAAGAACCCATCACGCTCTTGCGAGGTCAAGGATCATCATCGATCGATCAAAGAAGAATCGTAGCAACACCTCTATGCTATCCACACGTCTAGGGGTGGAACGCCATACACCGATGTGCTAGCACCAGCGCATACGGTAGGGCATTCGGCGAGATGGCGGCTAAGGTTTCAGTGGCACAACTCTTATATCCCAATAACCCTATGCTCACCCTTATAAAGAGTCCATAACAGATCCTATCTGAACTAGTTTATTCCAACCCGTTAAGTATGTGACCCTATAGGTTCACATGTAATTAGTCGTGACTCAGAAACACCTTTCCGACCACGAGTCGGTAGCAGTTCCTAGCAGGTCATAACGACTCTCGAATACACATATAGATTATATGAGACAAACCTTATGCAATATGATCTGCGACTAGGTCCTTATCACTCACGACCAGTTCGCATCTTCATACGACTAGTTCATATTTAGTCAAGACCAGTTCGTATCAACTCACGACCAGTTCGCCGACCAGTTAGTGATCATGTACGATAAGCTCACGACCAGTCTGTATCTTTATACGACCAGTTCGTATCTGGTCGAACTGAACAACCTACTTGCGTATTCTCCTTTTGCCCCCACGATACCTAGTTTAACTCCAAGTGAGATATTTGTTATCGATAGATTGTTTAATACTTTTTTGATCTAGTGATAGATAACTTTATATGGTCGACTCCACGACCACTAGTGACACAAATTTCACTTTCTTTGTTCGACCACATCGAGGCCCGTATACCTCTACTATTATGTTAGGAGGGGCAAATCCTATATCCGACTAGTCATATCCTCTGCATGTTTCATAGCATACCCAAAGCTACCTTTATAACTACCTGCCATTAATAGCATTTGACAATCGCTAAGCGTATTATTACACATGTAGGAAACCGTGTTGATCTTATGTCTAAGTATGTACATTGCTTGAGACCAATCGATGACACATAAAATTATAACAATCTCAATAGTGTCTCAAGGTGGGTTAATCCAACACCATGTTCTCTAACATATGTTTACATTATTGATTCGATAGTGCCATATCTATAACCGGTGAAATATGGTTATCAATCAACACATGTGTTGTCGATAAATCTAGTGTCCCACAGTGATATAATTAGAATGACATCATATAACTTAAAGAGCTTCACCAACAAGTCACATACTTATTAATTTTTATAAATGATAATTCATCTAAAGAACATAATAACATTTATTCTATAACTCATAAACATAGACGTGATACAATCATCTCTATGATTGCTTCTAGGGCATATCACCAACAAATTCATGCCCTACATGAAGAGTCAACAGCTATTGGACTACGTAATGGCACCATTGCTGCACTGGAAAAGCTCATCACCGTGACAACATAGTTAGGAGCAAGGTTCACTACTAACCTGGCGTACCAAGTATGGGTACAACAGAACCAACTCGTCCTGAGTGCCCTATTGTCCTCCTTATTAGAGGAGTTTTTGGCATAGGTTCTCTTCCTCAACACCTCTCGTGAGATCTAGTCTACGCTACAACGCAAGTTCTTCTCGGGTTCATAAAGCAAGATCATGCAAATCCGACGGTAGATGGTGAACATGCGCAAGAAAGAAGAACCTATTAGTGAGTACTTCACCAAGATGAAGAAACTTACTAACACGTTGCCTTCAATCGGCTAGCCACTTCGTGAAGATGAGGTGGTCACGTACATCCTCACAGGATTGGATTCGGAGTATGATCCTTTGGTGACTTCTATCACTACTAGACTTGGTGATGTTTCCCTCAATGAGTTTTATGCACATAAGCTTAATCACGAGATCGATGTGGCTTGCATACAACAACTCTATCCTCTAGAGTGATGGCTCAACCAACCTTGTGTCGTGCAACAACAACAGTCAAGGTGGTCGGTCGAACAACAACAACAACAACCGTGGCTGCAGATGCGACCAAGGTAGAGGAGGACTCCATGCAACAACAACAGTTCTTAGACATGGTTCAACAAGGTGATAGGAGCTAGTCAGGCAGCATACCCTCGCCTAGTGCCTAGCCCACGTAGGCGCTGACTAGGTGCCGACTACTTGGTCGACTCACACACAGGCAGCAAGAGGAAGAATTAGCAGGCAGGCAACACAAGCATAGAGTAGTTGAGCAACACAAGACCACATAGCACATAAGAGAAGGCTAGAAGCAGAAGGCAACAACTTCAACACACAGGGCAGCAACACAAAGCAAAACCTAGAGGGGGAAGCCGGGGAGCCTTGGAGGTCAATGTCTAGTGGAATCGGCGGAGGAGATGCAAAATCGATAGGGAATCCAGCAGCTTACAAGGATGGAGGCAGAATTTGGCGAGGGGGAGATTAATATAGACAACACGGAGGCGGCATGGATCCAGTCGTCTGCCGCTGTGCCCACTATGCCTAGCCGCCGCTGCTTCTTGTTTGCTTTGACTTGGTCTAGTGCTAGTGTTTACTTGGTTTGGTACTTAAGTGGTCAGGTGCAGCCATGAAGCCCATACGGCCCAAATGGCCCAATCATATGAATGCCTTCAGGATGACGCCTTCTTCAACCTTTAGTGTCCAGACTACACACCACTACCGTCCACATCCACGACCAGCCGATTCCTCCTTCTCCGCCCCTGCACCACTTCTCTCTCACCCAGCGCCAGCTAGTTGCCTACCGCCCAGGCGCTTGCGGCGCCCACCTAGGCCACCGCGCCGAGCTCCGCCCAGACCCGACTTGGACCGCTTAGGTGGGAGGCTGCCTAGCTCGCCAACTTTGCCAAAATCGCAGCGGCTGGCCATCACCTAGCCCCTACACTCTGCCTAGATCTGATTTTTACAACATTGTTCTCAGTGATCAAATGAAGGAAGGCCAACTGCCAAGTTTGTGGCAAAGTAGGTCATAGCTCTATCAGGTGCTATCACCGATTTGATCACTCCTACCAGGAAGAAGGTCGTGTAACTACTATCGTATCCTATGGAGTAAATACCAATTTGGTATGCTGATTTAGGAGCAATTGATCACATTACTGGTGACCCCGACAAAATGAGCATCAAGGAGAGGTATCACGGCAAGGATCAGATCTAAACCGGCAGAACTCAGTTATGACTATTCATTATGTTGATCAATCTCGCCTTTCTACTCCTGTCCAAACCCTACATCTCAACTATATTCTTCACGTGCCCCAAGAGAAAAGAAATCTTCTCTCTGTCCATGACTTACATCTGATAACAACACATTTTTTGAGTTTCTTGGTTTCTTTGCTATTAAGGATTGGGCCACAAGGATAACACTTCTTAGAGGTGAGAGCAAGGGTGGTCTCTACCCATATACATCCAATCCAGTTCATGTTGTTAGGAGTGTTTATGCCAATGCCACTATCTCAACCAAGGATTGGCACTCACGTCTCGTCCATCTGTATTTTTCTATTATCAATCGTGGCGTCCAATAAAATAATATTTTGTGTTCAAATAAGTCAAACAATAGTGTGTGTAATGGTTGTCAACAAACTAAGAGCCATCAATTACCTTTTTATGCTTTTAGTAGGGTTTCTTTTTCTCCCTTAGAACTTGTTCATTCCGATGTGTGGAGGTCTTGCCCGTAGATCACTAGGGGATACAAATACTATGTAAGCTTTATCGATGATTTTGGTAAATTCAAATGGCTCTATTTGTTGAAAAGCAAAGCTAATGTCTTGACAACCTTTGTTCAATTCCTGTCCCATGCCAAGAGATTGTTAGATAAAAAGATTATTTGTGTTCAGACCGATTTGGGAGGAGAATATCAAAAGCTAAATTCCTTTTTTTTCCAGAAAATTGGAATTTCTCATCGCGTGTCCTATCCAGGCACACACCTAAAAAACAGTTCTGCAAATTCTTCCTCATTCATTTGTTCCTCTACGCTTCTGGGATGAAGCTTTCCAATCAACATGCTTTCTAATCAATAGATTACCAAGCAAGGTCATTGACTACAATACACCTCTAGAGCAGCTTCTAGTGGCAAAACCAGACTATTACATGTTTTGTGTTTTTTTGTTGTGCTTGTTGGCTTGATCTTAGACCCTATAATCGCCATAAACTCGAGTTTCAGTCACAAAGGTGTGTATTCCTTGGCTATAGTCCTATGTACAAGGGATACAAATGATTAAATCCAAGCACCGGTTGAGTTTATATATCTAGAGACGTGGTCTTTGATGAACACATTTTTACTTTTTGCCGAAAACAACATTGTTTCAAGTCCAGTAACTCCTATTACTCCTGTGTCAATTCTCTTACCCTCTTTTCCTTCTGACCACCATATTGTTGGTGCTATACCCTAGAGGCAATCATAGAGATGATTGTATCACGTCTATGTTTATGATTTCTTGAATAAATGTTATTCTGTTCCTTGAATGAATCGTTAGTTTTGAAGATCAATAAGTATGTGACTTGTTGGTGAAACTCTTCGACTTATATGATGTCGTTCTAAAAGTATCCCTGGTCGAATGTCACTAATCGGAACACCAGGGACCATACGACCAATACATGTATTGATTGATGATCATGTTTCACCGGTCATGGATATAGGGATATCGAATCAATAATGTAAACACATGTTAGAGAAAATGGGGTTGGATTGACCCACCTTGAGACACTATAGAGATTGTTATGATTCTATGTGTCATTAGTTGGTCTCAAGCAATGATGATGTATAATCCTTAGACATGAGATCAGCATGGTTCCCTACATGTGTAATAGCACTCTTAGGGGTTACAAAGCGCCAGAATCGGGTAGTTATAAAGGTAGCTTTGGGTATGCTATGAAACATGCGGATGGATATGACTCGTCGATATGGGATTTGCCCTCCTAACATAACGGAGAGATGTCTCGGGCCTCAAGTGATCGGATAAAGAAAGTGCATGGCCATGCCACTAGTAGTCGAAGTGTTCGACCACATAAGGTTATCCGACAACTCGATCGAGAAAGTATTGAATAGTCCATGGATGACACATTATCTCACCTGGAGTTCAAACCAGATATCATGAGGCAAAAGGAGAATACTAGAGTAAGTAGCTTAGTTCGATCAGATCCAGACAAGTCATATAGTGATACGAGCAAGTCGTAGACCGATCGAACGAAATCACAGAGTGGTCGAAACCTGGTCGTAAGGAGTTACGAATTGGTCGTGACCGAGTGCGAACTGGTCGTATAAAGATAGGACCTGATCGTAAGTGATGAGGACCTAGTCGTAGATCATATTGCATTAAGGTTCGTCCGATATAATTTGTGTGTATTCGGAAATCGTTATGTCCTGCTAGGGACCGCTACGACTCATGGTCGGAAAGGGTTTCCGAGTCACAACCGATTACACATAAACCTAACAGGTCACACACTTAATGGGATGGAACAAACTAGTGCGAATACGATTCGTCAAACGTGTTCGGATAGAATCCGACACGGGGCACTATATAAGGAGATGCTTGAGGCTAGTATGGTGACGTGAGAGAGACACGTGAGTTGTTTCCACCGAAACCCTAGCCGCCATCTTCTTGAGAGAGCCTTCCCGTGCGACTTGGTGCTAGCACACCAGCGTACGCTTGTTCCTTCTCGTGACGTGTGGATACCGTGAGGGCGCTCTGCGGTCGCCGTTGCGGCGAGGACGATCCACGATCTTCACAAGGAACCGTGGAGGCTCTGGAGGAGACGATCGACTACGAGGACGTTGGACGATCATCTACGACCACTACATCGACGCATTCATCGTCGGACTAGGTCGCCCGACTCTACTTCACATGCGCGCTGCGTCGGTGGTAATGATCGTGATCATCTATCTTGCTTGGCATCCCGGTTTACGTGGTAGAAATTTTGAATTGTTGCTAGCGTAGCCTATCCGTATCCCTACACATATGAATAGTGATATTCTCGCCAGGCAATCTAATCTGCCTCATGCAACCTCTCCATATATTTCGTAAGAAGCAACTACTATAGATGCTACCGCGCGCCGCCGCGTCACTTCAGAACACCTTTCGCGCTTACCATGTGTTGGTAATCTCTGTGTATATGGTAGGAAGTATTTTCCATTCTGTTTCCCTCAATAGAATCCGAGTTGGACTTGTGCATGCGTGCATGAGTGTATAAAAGGCTGGGCCTAGCACCATGTAAAGTGATTGAGAAATGAAGCAATAGAAGAAAAACTAGAAAAGTCTGCTGAGCATGCGGCGCCAAACCTCTATCGCTTCACGTGCGTTCATGAGTTCCAAAGCCTATGCGTGCATGTATTTGCTTTTAGCGTATGCGTTGGTTCTTTCCAAAGTGATAGCGTGTGTGTATCTTTATCTTCGATTAGCTTCCACTAGCATATGTGTGCATGTGTTTCATCCATCACATGAGTGCTTTAGTGCTTCGATTGGTTTCCAATGTGAGGTTCTCACGAACGCCTTCTTTCAAGTGCTCGCTTTGTCTTGGATCACCGAGTCGTCTTTGGTTTGGACCAATAATTGGTATTAGAGCTCGAGTTCTTGATCCGTGTATACCCAAGATCATGCCACGCTCTCTGGGTAGTGGTGTCACTGGTAATGAGGAGACGTCGGGTGTGATGGCAAAAGAGAGTTTCGCCATCTCACTGCATTATCCGATACTCATAAAGAGCAATTATGAAGTTTGGGCAATCAAGATGAGGGTGTACATGCGTTCTTAAGGAGTGTGGGATGCGGTCGAGGTCGGCAACGTCAATGTGTGCAAGGATTAGATGGCCTTGGCAGCCATCTATGGAGGCATCTTGGAGGAAATCCTCTTCCTACTGGTCGAAAAAGAGATGACCAAAGCTGTGTGGGAGGCATTGAAGACGATGCATCTTGGCGCCAATCGTGTCAAGCAAACACGAGTGCAGATCCTCAAGAGCGAGTTCGAGGGGATGTGTATGAAAGAGATAGAGTCGATCGACAACTTTGTCATGAGGTTGACGACCATTATCAACCAAATTCGAGGCTTGGGGGACAAGATGGAAGAGAGCTATATTATGAGAAAGTTCCTTTGGACAGTCCCCGAAAAGTTTTTGCAAATCGTCTCCACCATTGAGCAGTTCGACGACCTCAAGGTGATGACGGTTGAGGAAGTGATCGGCCGCTTGAAGGCATACGACAAATTGATCCAAGGATCTGGCGACAGCGAAGATGAGCATCTGCTGTTAACCCGCACCGAGTGGGAGGCCTGATCGTCAAAAGGCAAAACCGAGGGCTCCTCTGGTGGCTCTAACAGTGGTGGTGGCTAAGGCCGCTAGAATAAAAAATTCAACAAGACAAAGGTGAGATGTTATAATTGTCAGGATTGTGGATACTTTGCCTCAGAATGCCGTTCCAACAAGAAAGAAGAGAAGGCTTATTTCGCAAAGAAGCTAGAAGATAATGAGCCAGCGCTACTCATGGTCAAGTTTTGTAAGTTGTAATCCTGTGTCGAATTAGAGTTGAGTCTGGAATGTTGAGAAGATGTGTTCACCGTCCTAAGTTGACTTCGTAGAGTTGAGTCCGGAATGTTGAGGAGATGTGTTCGCCGTCTTAAGTAGAGTATGTAGAGTTGAGTCCGAGACATTGAGGAGATGTTGATGGAGACGGGGTGCCCGATCTTTCAATGAGATTGATAACTATCGATTTTGGGTGGAGGTGACTCTCGCGATCCGACTACAACCGTACGACGACACTTGCGCCTTAGCAATCGTTGAACCAACTCCGAGACGTTATTGACCGTGATGAAAGCGCGATCAACCTGAACACGAGGTTCAATTCTTGCGAGCAATCGAAGAACTAGCAAGAATAAGATGTATGCAATCTGATATTGCGAATAAGATTGTAGTATAGATGGTATTGAAAACAAAAGTGGGATCCCGAAGACTGTCTTGACAGGTGGTCGTCCGACACAACTGAATAACAGAAGTTTGTACAATGGCTAAACCTAAATTCAACGAAATCCGAGTTTTGACCAGGGGGACGGCGGCTCCTATATGGGAAGACGACCAGGGGTGGCGGCCACGGAAGTGGACGCACGCCCCTAGGGTTACAAGGCCCATGGGCCCAAGAGGAGGTGGCGCAGCACCCTTTTTGACTCGGTAAAAAAAAACAGACGTAGATTGTTTTGTTTATTGTGGTCAGCTCGGTTGGAATTTGAAGCTGGGGTTGGATCCATTGGAAAGTAGACTTGATAAGCTTTCAATGAAGTCCAAGAACATCCCAAACGGAGTCCGTATGAAGAAGTTACGGTCGTTTGAACTTAGTGCTATCGCAGCAGTCCGAACTCGAATTCAGAACGAGCCCAGCTCGAACTCTTGCTTGGCTCGGACCCAAAGTGACGTGATGTCCTCCATTATGCATCCTATGCTTGTCCATGACTCCACATACCTCTCCTTGGTCCTTTCCCATGTTCCTAAGCACAATTAAATCACTTGCATTAGGTAGCGATCTATTCTCAGTAATATATAACCCTATGAACGAATTCACCTGGTGATTAAGTTGGCGAGCACGAGCTCGAGTAATTGGTCCTTGTAACATTGGTTGTGGATCAGCTGTGTGTGTAGGCGCGGTTGTATCCAAGTTAGGGATGTCCTCATCATCCTCCCCTTCTTGCATTTGAGTCGTCCTCGACTCAAGCTCCTCCTCTTCTCCCAAGTATGGCTTCAAATCTGCAATGTTAAATGTGTGACTAACCCCAAAATCTACAGGCAAGTCAAGTTTGTATGCATTATCATTAATCTTTTCTAACACTTTGAAAGGACCATCAGCTCGAGGCATCAATTTTGACTTTCTCAATTCGGGAACCTATCTTTTCTCAAGTGCAACCAAACAAGATCTCCTGGTTCAAAAGTTAAATGTTTTCTCCCGACTACCAACAAGTTTATATTTAGCATTCATGCGCTCTATATTCTCCTTAGTTGTTTCATGCATTTTTAAAATCAATTCAAAGACGTTGTTTAGCATCAAAGTTCAATTTTTCCAAGATGGAATAGGCATTAAATCAATAGGAGCACGAGGCACAAAACCATAAACAACTTCAAAAGGGCACATCTTTGTAGTAGAATGCAATGAACGATTATAAGCAAACTTAATATGAGGCAAGCATTCTTCCCACAATTTTAAGTTCTTTTTCAACACAGCCCTAAGCATTGTAGATAAAATTCTATTCACAACTTCAGTTTGTCCATCAGTTTGGGGATGACAAGTAGTAGAAAATAACAATTTAGTCCCCAATTTAGCTCATAAAGTTCTCCAAAAGTGGCTAAGGAATTTAGCATCACGATCTGAAACTATAGTATTATGCACACCATGCAATCGAACAACTTCACGAAAGAATAAATCAGCAATATTGGCAGCATCATTGCTCTTATGACATGGTATAAAGTGAGCCATCTTAGAAAATCTATCAACAACCACAAATATACTATCGCTCCCCTTCTTTGTTCTAGGCAATCCTAAAACAAAGTCCATCGAAATATCTTCCCACTAACGCGAGAACGGTAGAGGCATGTATAAACCATGAGGATTAAGTCGTGACTTAGCTCTTTGACATGTAGTGCAGCGAGCAACGTAACGCTCGACGTCCCATCTCATCTTTGGCCAAAAGAAATGATCAACAAGTATATCCTCTGTTTTCTTCACGCCAAAGTGTCCCATCGACCCTCCTCCATACGCTCAGAACAACAACAAACGAACTGAGCTAGCCGGAATGCATAGCTTGTTAGCTCTAAACACAAACCCGTCATTAATGACAAATTTATTCCACGTTTTCCTTCTTTACAATTCAACAATATATCTCAAAATCAAGATCATGCACATATTGCTCTTTAATAGTCTCCAATCCAAAAATTTTGAAGTTAAGTTGTAAAAGCATGGTATGTCTCCTAGACAAAGCATCAGCAATAACATTCTCCTTTCCCTTCTTGTGTTTTATGACATAAGGAAAATACTCAATAAATTCAACCCACTTTGCATGTCTACGGTTCAATTTATTTTGACTTCGAATATGCTTTAAAGATTCGTGATCAGAATGTATAACAAATTCTTTAGGCCATAAATAATGTTGCCAAGTTTCCAAAGTTCGAAATAGTGTATATAATTCCTTATTATAAGTAGAATAGTTCAAACTAGGTCCACTCAATTTCTCACTGAAGTATGCTATAGATTTAACTTCTTGTAGCAATAATCCACCTAAACCAATTCCGCTGGTATCACATTCTAGTTCAAAAGTCTTATTAAAGTCAGGGAGTTGGAGTAGTGGTGCATGTGTTAACTTATCTTTCAATGTGGTGAAGGCGTTCTCCTGTGCGATGCTCCAAGCAAATGGCACGCCCTTCTTGGTGAGCTCATTCAATGGTGCAGCGATGGTGCTGAAATCCTTCACGAAGTGGCGGTAGAATCCAGCAAGTCCTAAAAGCTTCAGACTGTAATCGTGTTAGAGTCGGCCAACTCTGTATTGCTTCAATCTTGGCTTGATCAACTTCAATTCCCTGTGGAGTAACAACATAGCCAAGAAACGCGACTCGATCGGTGCAAAAGGTGCACTTCTCAAGGTTACCAAATAAACGTGCATCACGTAAGGCATTAAAAACAACACGTAAATGGTCAAGATGTTCCTCTATGGATTTGCTGTATATCAATATGTCATCAAAATAAACCACCACAAATCTACCAATGAAAGCACGCAAAACCTCGTTCATTAGTCTCATGAAGGTGCTAGGTGCATTAGTTAATCCAAAAGGCATTACTAACTACTCATATAACCCGAACTTAGTTTTAAAAGCTGTTTTCCATTCATCGCCTAATTTCATGCGAATTTGGTGATATCCACTACGCAAATCAACCTTCGAGAAAACAATAGAGCCACTCAATTCATCAAGCATATCATCTAATCTAGGAATAGGATGACGATACCTAATGGTGATATTATTGATTGCTCTACAATATACACACATGCGCCATGATCCATCTTTCTTAGGCACTAAAATGACCGGATAAAGACAAGGACTAAGAGATTCACGTACATACCCTTTAGCAAGTAATTCTTGAACTTGGCGTTGAATTTCTTTAGTTTCTTGGATTGGTCCTATATGGTGCGCGATTGGGCGATGATGCGTCGAATTAAATCAATTTGATGCTCAATCCCTCGGCGGTGGCAACCCCATGATGTCCTTCGGAAAGACATCGTTGTACTCTGCAAAATGTTAGTGACAGCAGGAGGCAAAGAAGAAGGTGTATCCTCAAATGAAAACAAAGCTTCTTTGCAAACTAATGCATAGCAAATGAATTACTAGCATCCAGTTCGGTCATATCAGATTTGGTAGCAAGAAAACTAGCACCTTTCAATTTAATTTCTTTATTCTTCACATGAGTAGATTTAGGTTCTTTCTTTTTAAGTTGCTCAAGTTATTTTGCTACAATCTGATTTTCGCTCTTAGCATTCTCTGATTCTTCTCTCTACTAGCTCTAGCAAGTTCATCTTTAACAATTTGTTCAGAGTCATAGGATGCATCACAATTTTCTTTCCTTGAACATGAGAGAGTATTGATTATTCCTACCATGATGCACACAATCGCGATCGTATTGCCAAGGTCGTCCTAATAACAAAGAACAAGCTTGCATAGGAACAACGTCGCAATCAACATAATCATGGTATGAACCCATAGAAAAGTTTACTCTCACCATCCGCGTTACCTTCAACTTACCACTGTTGTTGAACCATTGAATATGGTATGGGTGGGGATGAGGGTTGGCTAGCAAAGCAAGCTTCTCCACCATATCCATACTCGCCAAATTGTTGCAACTCCCACCATCAATAATTATGCGAATCGAGCGTTCCTTGACAACGACCTTAATTTGAAACAAATTATGGCGCTGATTTTTCTCAGCACGAGAAACTTGAGCACTTAGTACGCGTTGCACTATAATACTCAAATACTTGTCGGCATCTTCGCGCCAACATGTTCCTCCTCATGATCGATTCGTCATCAAGTCCCGCAGGTCGGTTGCAAGCATAGCATATGTTTCATCATCAAAATCACTAGCGGAGGAATACCCACCATCATCGCGTATGATCGATACACGCTTGTTTGGACAATCCCGCATCATGTGTCCATAGCCTTTGCACCGATGGCATTGAATATCCTTAGTTAAATCCGTCGAGCAATCAAGAGGAGGTTTTTGCATACACTTGTGGTGCTGATTTGGTGCTTCGTAAACTCGTGGTCTTTGGATTTGAAGTAGCGGCGCGGCTTGTTGAAGGGTGGCGGTGGGGTGCAATCGATGGCGGGCGATGAGGTGCGTGGTGTCCATGAGTTTGTGCGACTGCGGAAGAGTTAGATCGTGTCCTCGCCCGCGCCCCCGCACTTCACGTTCAGCTTTGCAAGCAAGATGAAACAATCTAGTAATGGAGTTGTATTCTTTATAATCAAGGATGTCTTCAATTTCTCGATTCAACCCTCCCAAAAACCTAGCCATTGATGCCTCCTCATTCTCATCTAAACCACAACGCAACATACCAATTTGTAATTCTTGATAGTAGTCTTCCACATACTTTGTACATTGTCTTAAGCGTTGTAATTTATTTAACAAATCACGAGCATAATATGAGGGAACAAATCGATACCGCATAAGCAATTTTAAAGCCTCCCAAGTGTTAGGTATGTTATTGGGATGTTGACGGCAATGTTCTTTCCACCAAATAGAAGCAAAATCAGTAAATTCACTAGTAGCAGCCCTAACTCGTCTAATCTCAGGAACTTGATGGCAAGCAATTTTTTGATCAACAGCTAGTTCCCAATTAAGATAACCATCAGGATCATATTTACCATTAAAAGAGGGAATAGTGAATTTAACCTTAGCAAAAGAATCATCGTGGTCACGCACCTCACGTCGTGGGGGATCTCGTCGCATACCTTGTCGGTTAAAACGCAACTGTCGATGAGCTCGATCGTTGTTATTATTACCCATGTCATTGGCCTCAGTATCAGTCACATAGTCGAATTCATCTTGTCCCTCTACCACCGGGGCAGCAGGGGGAACAATAGTGGATGCATGGGCCATATCGTCAAGACGCGCTATAATACCTGCCAAAGAAGTGTTAGTGACGCCTTGCGCTCTCTCCATCGCGGCGAGCGTGGCGTTTGTCTCAATTTGGGCACCCTCAAGTTGAGCAAGTCGCTCATTTGTGACCCTGACATCTTCCTCAAGACCCTCCATACGAAGGTTCATGAGGCGCCGAAAATGTTGTACGATTCCCTTCGTACGAGGAGTATGAGATGTATCCTCATCCGAATGCTCTGCAGAACCTGCCATTGTTAGCAAATCATAAGTATATGTCCCTAACAACTACTAGGATGTGGTGGTTCAAAAGTTGCTCACACTCAAGCCTTCTATCAATTCTTACCAATTCTTACCAAGCAAGCAGGGTTATCGGCGGCAGCGGTGTCAATGTATCTCAGAAGATTGGATGGAGCGATTGCGGTGAAGTTCAGCACATGCGGTTGTAGAAAAGGTGTAGTGAGAAGGCTCAAGTATGGTAGCAATGGATTAGCAACTATCAAATCGAGAAAGCAAGTGAAAAATCGTTCAACGCCGGTTAGTCTTTGGTCCTAGGCTAGACCGCACTAGAGACGCGAGCCTAGAACACAAACGAAAGCACGATCGTGAAGCTCGAAAAGGATTCCGTCTTCACGGGGAACCTTAGAATCACTTACAAAAAAGCTCTGTCAATTTTGAGCAAATTTTGAGAAACTTTTTTTTTCGCTCTTTTTTTCGCTCCTTTTTTTTTGTTGCAAATGTGCACCTCACTCAAAACTCTTCAAAGTCCTCTTCCAGGCCTAGGGAGGTATATAGGTCACAAACTTTTTTTTATCGCGTTGCCAAAGTCAGATGAATCTTATGTTTCCTTTTGGCAGCACGAAAACAACCTCTCTTTTTCTTTTTTTCTTTTTTTTTTCTCTGTCACAAACCGAAACGAACTTTTGTTCTTGGTTAGGGTTTTCCTTGGTGTTGCGGTGGCAGGAGGATGGTGGCTTGCCGTGGCAGGAGGATGGTGGCTACGGTAGGACGCGACAAGGGATGGTGGCAGCGCTGGTGGTCGCAACAACGGCTCTGGTGGTCGTGGCAACGTGAAGGCAAAGACAAAGAGCTCTCTGCCGAACACGGCAAGGACTGGCAACGATAGAGGTAAGCGGCAGATTGAACCCAAAGCGCAGCGGTGCGACCAAGCGTGAGCGTAACTCAAACTCTAAAGGAACTAGACACTAAGATCAGCAAAGGACACGACGATGCAATCGAAAGTTCAACAATGCAATGCACTGAAAAGAAAGATGCAATAGCGCAATTGGTCTTGGACAGATAGTTTTTTTTGGCTTTTTCTGAACTTTCGGAAATAAACAACCTAACTACGAAAAACGAGAAATTCTCACCGAGCAACCTTGGGCTCGATACCACTTGATGGAGACGGGTGCCCGATCTTTCGATGAGATTGATAACTATCGATTTTGGGTGGAGGTGACTCGCGATCCGACTACAACCGTCATTTACGGCGCTTGTGCCTTAGCAATCGTTGAACCAACTCCGAGACGTTATTGGCCGTGATGGAAGCGCGATCAACCTCGAACACGAGGTTCAATTCCTGCGAGCAATCGAAGAACTAGCAAGAATAAGATGTATGCAATCTGATATTGCGAATAAGATTGTAGTATAGATGGTATTGAAAACAAAAGTGGGATCCCAAGATCGTCTTGACAGTGGTCGTCCACACAAGCAAGAATGTAAGTTTGCACAATGGCTAAACCTAAATTCAACGAAATCCGAGTTACGCCGGGACGGCAGCTCCTATATGGGAAGACGACCAGGGTGGCGGCCACGGAAGTGGGCGACGCCCCTAGGGTTACAAGGCCCATGGGCCCAAGAGGAGGTGGCGCACAGACCCTTTTTGACTCGGGCAAAAACAGACGTGGATTGTTTTGTTTATTGTGGTCAGCTCGGTTGGAATTTGAAGCTGAGGTTGGATCCATTGGAAAGTAGACTTGATAAGCTTTCAATGAAGTCCAAGAACATCCCAAACGGAGTCCGCATGAAGAAGTTACGACCGTTTGAACTTAGTGCTATCGCAGTAGTCCGAACTCGAATTCAAAACGAGCCCAACTCGAACTCTTGCTTGACTCGGACCCAAAGTGACGTGATGTCCTCCATTATGCCTCCTATGCTTATCCATGACTCCACATACCTCTCCTTGGTCCTTTCCCATGTTCCTAAGCACAATTAAATCACTTGCATTAGGTAGAGATCTATTCTCAGTAATATATAACCCTATGAACGAATTCACCTGGTGATTAAGTTGGCGAGCACGAGCTCGAGTAATTGGTGTTTGTAACATTGGTTGTGGATCAGCTGTGTGTGTAGGCGTGGTTGTATCCAAGTTAGAGATGTCCTCATCAGATGTGGTCGCTGTCTGAGTTGAGTCTGGGATGTTGATGAGATGTGTTCGCTGTCCTGTATTGTGTAACAGTTGAATAAATCGTAGTTGAGACCGTCTGCCTTAATAAGTAAGTACACAAATATTAGAGAGTGATTTGTTTGTAATCTCTTGTGTATATGGTAGGAAGTATTTTTTGTTTCTGTTTCCCTCGATAGAATCCGAGTCGGAGTTGTGCGTGCGTGCATGACTATAAAAGGCTGGGCCTAGCACCATGTAAAGCGACCGAGAACAGAAGCAATAGAAGAAAAAAAAAATAGACAAGCTACCGAGCATGCCGCGCCAAAATCCCTCTGTCGCTTTGCGTGCGTTCATGAGTTCCAGAGCCTGTGTGTGCGTGTATTGGTTCTAGCGTATGCGTTGGTTCTTTCCAGCGTGATAGCGTGTGTATCTTTTTTCTTCAATCAGCTTTCAACCAGCGTATGTGTGCATGTGTTTCATCCATCACGTGAGTGCTTCAGTGGTTCGATTGGTTTCCAACATGAGATTCTGCCAGACGCTCTGCCGAGAGGACACCGTGGCATCCGAAGGCATTGCTGGGTCTCCTGTCATGTCTACCGCGGTAACGAATTCTTCTGTCACAACAACATCCCATGTGCAGCAAATTACAAGATGACACCGGAAGACTCAAGGAGCGCACAGAACAGAACCTTTTCCTAGTGATCATCAATGAGCATTAATTAGTTGCACTCGAGCAGAAGAACCTACAAGTTATCTTGAGGCAGTTGATCGTCCTGAATGGAAACGGGCTATGAATATTGAACTAGAAACCCGAACGCGTTTTGATGTGCGGAGCTAAACAAATACGACCATGATCAAAAGAAAGATGGATGTACAAATTTTCAAAGTAAAGTTTCGCTGATAGTGATTCAGCATCATTGGGGAATTGGATATGAATGTACAGATTCAGAAGCCAAGAAAGCTTCGTTTTATTGTAGGAAGAAACGCTATGAAATAAGCATTCAAACTATAGTTAAAATGTCACATCAACAACATATAAATAGGAAAAAGAAGTACACCACACTGCAACGATAACTAAACAAGATAAAAAAAAACATAGAAGTAATTAATTTCACCTAGTTCTTTCTATCAACAGCTAATGCACCCGCTTGCCGTGCCAGCTGACGCTTACAAGCATATGGCACATGAGCACAGTGGCGGAGCCAGGAATTTAACAATGGGGGTGCACACTTCAAGGATGAAAAAAAATCTTGTACGACACATATGTAATTCCATAAGTCCAATACAATTACACAAAAGAGTTCGAAATTAGTTAATAATACAATACAAATAGTTCAAATAAAATATTATATTTTTTTTGATAAAAGGGTAACCCTGTTTCTATTAACAGAAACCGATGACAACAAAAGTTCGCAATACATATTACAAGAAGAAAAGAGAGTAATCAGCAGATACAATCCAAAACATCAAGTGAAGCTCGGATACTGCGATTACAACTAGAGTAGCCAACTGCAAGCAACAACAAAACGAACTCAGGAGCTAACTAGAATTAACTACCACCATGATCAACCCCAGTTCAGCTTCTTGGACCATGGTGTCCATCTTCTCCTTGCTCCAAAAACCTCCATCGCCACTTGTTCAAGCAATTTGGCGCCCCTGACCAACGTTTCCTGATCTGCCTCCTTCTGCAATAAAATGTTACATGAATAAAAGAGTCCTAAATAGATAATAGAAATCACAATACCACACGAAGCGATCTTATTCCTTGTAAACACTTGATTATCTCAACTTGTTCTTCACAAGATTCATCGCCGAAAATACTCTTTCAACGCTCGCTGTTGCCACCGCTAGGAGCAATACCAATTGCATTCTTAAGTGACAAGAAAGTGGTATTAGCTACATGAATTACTCTAAGGAACCGCTCACATACCCGTCCTTATTTATCAACATAATGCAAGCAAAGAGCAAGTTGTTCTTTGTGGGATACATCACTAGACTCATCAGCTAGAATTAAATAGTGATCATCACTAATTTCTTCAATAATGTGCTTGGTAGTTTGGATGTTACAACAATTAATTATGTCCATTTGTATCTCATGAGCAATATATCATCTTACAATTCCTAGGGGCATTGCTTAAGACAACCTTAGCAATTTCCTTATTGTTGTTTGCAAACCATTCCAAAAGTTCAAGAAAATTCCTCTTATCGCTAGAATTTGTACTTTCATCATATACATGACATGCTAGTTCTTGACATAAAATAAATCTCAAGCATCTAATTGAATAAGTCAACCTAGAAATGTAAAGTTGTTTATCCTCTTCAGTTTGTTTTCTAAGAGCTTGAGCAATTGATGTTGTAGGTTTAACAAAGAAGTTGTATTTCTCTTGAGCTCGATTATGGACACTTCTTATACTACCCACATGCTTGTCAACTGAGTCATACCTATTCCAATATCTAAATCCTCCTTTAACAAAACTATCGCCTCCCACAACTTTCTCCTTGAACAAATAACAGACAAAGCAAAATACAGCATCCTTCTCGACACTATATTCAATCCAATTATACTTATCAAACCAACTAACATTGAAGCGGCGTCTTTTACCTTATATTTCAATCCAAATGCCAATTGCTCATACGTATACCTAGTTTAACAAAATTTGCACTTTTTTTTGGTATACCTAGTCCAAAAAAATTTACACTTTTTTTAGGGTATATCTAGTTTTAAAAAAATTGCAATTTTTTTTGGGGGTGCCTGTGCACCACAGGCACCCCCCCCTGGCGTCATGAGCACCATATGGACATACAAGCAGAATGTGCAAGCCCCATGAATTGCCTCGAGCTCTAAGGGCCCTATTTAGAATTCCAGACTCTTCCAATTGGCTTCCTAACAGCTAAAAGAAAGTATTATTGTCAGAAAAAGGAATGCTAGAGGAATTGAAGATACCTGTTAGGCCACAGCTAGACATGCCGAGCTTTTAAATGAAAAATGCCATTTTAAATGAAAAATTCAAAGGCACAAAATGATTTTTTTTGGTAAGGATGTACCGAATCTGTGAGTATAGTTGTGTCACCAATAGTTACAGTTAGCAGAAACACTGAAAAGTGAAAATGAGACCCTTATGCAAGCAAGCTTCTTAAGCCAGTTTAGTAGGAAAATAATGTAAACAGACTGCCGAAGAAGTAACTCAAATCCAGCCTCTTCACATGACTCTCAGCGCAGTTCGAAACAGATTTGGTTTTGATGTTTATCCGATTTTAATGTAAACAGACTGCCAAAGAAGGAGCTCAATATGAAAACTGTGACCTCATCATTCAGATTTTGGAGTTAATGTTTATTTGATCTCGGTAATACTCTAGCACAGCATACAGGCGAGAAATAAGATTACCTATTGCATGTTGAAAAGAAGCAAGAAAAGGACCCTCCTCAGCCTCCATTGCATCCATGTCGCGTTACAACCTGAGCTCCAACCTGGTGCTTGTAGAGTAGAAGATACAGATGACCTGCGAAAATGCAAGAATACTATGTCCATAAGAAAATATCAGAAACAATGGGTCTTTATTTAATCATGTTAGCAACAATGAATGTTATAGTAAGTTGGATCAATGATCTAGTAATACACTAATAACCTTGCCAATAGAGAGAGAAAATACTGCATAAATATAGAAGGTACATGAGCACATAAAAGCATCTGTGTTAAGAAGTTCATGTTAATTAGTGCAAATTGAAAGACAAACAACATAGAAGAATTAATAGAACTAATTAGTTCCATTCCCAAAGAAGGCAGCTGCCTTAGCATACCAACAGACACATACAGATCAGATGAGCCAATGGGCTGTATAAGAACATTAAATCAATTCCCAGCTTTCTTGCAAATATGACTTTCATTTCAACATTAATGAAAATAGTGACCTGCATCTGAAATTAATGCAATGTTTCAATGACAAGAAAGACAAGTTAGACCCAATTTCTGGTCCAAGTGGCTAGTGATGTAAGGTTAGTAAATCATGTTGTTGTACAACCTTGCATTCTTTAACCAATGAAGACTTGCATCCTTTAACCCAATGGTGTATGGATCCTTTAACCAATGAGCACATAAAAGCATTTGTATTAATTCCATACCCAAAGAAGACAGCTGCCTTAGTATGCCAAACTTCCAAGCTCAAATCATGGATTTTGCCCTCCAATAGGTCAAACTTTGGGTGCCTTTTCTATACAAAAATCAGAAATGGCACTAAAAAAACCATACTGATATCGCATTATTCTCCCAACAATTACACTACCAAAATCCTAAAAAGAAATAAGGAAAAATAGCTAGAAGAAAACTCAACTTTCTGTGTAGTACATTCAGCTGAAGTAACGATAACAAAATAGGGGTTTGCACAAGAGCAGCTCTCTCTTCTAATAGGTCAAACCACTAGACAAATTATTAGTGTCGTACTGTATTTTATCGCTGATGAGAAAAGACAAATCTACATTATACAAATGACCCCAAAGAAGATAGGGAAAAGGAGAGAAAAAGAGACCGCAACCGGCAACCCTCCAGAGAAGCTTCACTGAAGTTAGCAAAATTCATGAGCATACCAAACTTAGGCTGGATGCCAAATGGCTCACTGAGTAGCACAAGCTGAGCATGAATCAGTGAAATCATAATTTGCAGTGCTTGGGGATGGATGGACCGATAGAGAGGGAGACCTTTGGGTGACTATGGACGGAGAAGCCCTCCTGAAACCCCCGAAGCGCCTCCCCCGATCCTGTGCTCGTCGTACACGTATACAAATCATTTCGAATATTACAGCCATCCTCACTAAAAAAAATACGACCTTATAATATGTAAGGACATACAATGACGGCATGGTAATCAGCAGTGTTGCAAAACAACAAGGTGTTAAGTGGAATGTCGAACATTATATATGTTTCAGCAAATCCATGACCAAACATTTTTCTGCACTATGTTTTTAGTATATATAATTGCAAGGTTTTCCAAAGAAATACCTTAAACCTTATTCAACAATGTTGTTCTAGTGTTCCCAGCTACAACCACAAGATTATTTTTCCACTTGACCTGAGTGAAAACAATGGTTAGCATAGGAAACGAAACTCTTTGGGTTGAAAAGAGTTAAAGAGGCTAAAAAAGATGTAGTTGAATTTCTATACAAGTGAAAGAGAATAAAAATTACCAAACCATGGCCTGCTAATGCTGGGAATGGCCGATCTGTGGTATTATTTTCAGGATTCAACTACGTCCTGGCGTGCTCCAAGATTCAACTAAACCTCTAGATATCAGGGAAGAGAACCTTCTCCTCCATCCTGGCTTTCTCCAACATCATCTCCATGGCGTCCCCGAACCATTTCCCGACCCTCCTCACATCGGCGCCTCTACCACGGCCTCCCTTCGGCCTTTTCACCATCTCGCCACTTTGGTCGCCACGCCTCGACGCCGCTCCTCGTTGTGGTGCCGCAGCCGCACCAGCCGCGACCACCTCCTCCCGCCGCCGCCGCCGCGGCGTGCGCCGCCGCCGCTCGAACGGCGCAACGCAGGCATGCCCTCAGTGGCGTCGACTTAGCGCAGCAGCTTCGTCCGCGGCACGAGACCCTCGGTCGAGCTTGGAGAGCAGAGCACGGGCCGCCGAAGCGGGCCGCGCCTTGTAGAGGGCGAGGCGGGGCGGGCAGGCGGTGCCGAGGCCGTGACACGGGACGACGCTCTCTGCCATCGGCCTCGGCGGCGACGGAGGTGGGGTCCGGCGAGGGCATGGGGACACGGTGGTAGCGAAGAACGATCGTAGCCTCGGCCGTGCTCGATGCGTTGCGCGGAGAGGCGGGGATCCGGTGGCGTCGAGCGCCGTTAGCGCGGAGAGGCGGGAGGAAGAGAAGACGAGAACGGTGGGTTGTGGCGGCATGGCGCCTCGTTCTCGGGACTCGGCCGTGAAGAGAAAGCGGCGACTACCACTGCTGCTGCTTTGTGGAGAGAAGAACGGTGGGAGGTGTGGGGCGGGCGAGGATTTAGGGCGGCGCCGTCGTGGAGGTGAGGAGGAGCAGGGGAAGCGGAATGGAGATGGCGTGGGACGCGAGGAGAGGAGGAAGAAGCGTGCTGGGAAGCGAAGGAACGACACGACGTGCACACGCGTCGCGAGCTGTGCCAGCACTCGCCAAGGAAGACCCAATCTCATCGGACGAACGCGGCCGAGCTGAGCGAAATCCGACGGTGCATAAAAAGATAGTGACGTGGCCACTCTCCCCTCAGCCCCTTTCTTCCTCCTTTTATATAGAGAGAAAGGGCGCAAAAAGGGCTGACGGAGAGATGGGACATGTTGTCCTTTTTCCTCCGACCGTGCGATGCTGTCTAGAGCTTTGTTCAGCCGTCCGTCGCTCGTTCGTTGCGCTCCAACACCCGTATGCCTCGTCGCTCGTTGGATGTGGTGCGATCTCTGTGTGCCCTTAAGATCGTATTGTTCGACGCGTTCGCAGCCGTGTTCGTCTGCCTCGGCTCGTGGCCGCATTTATTGCTGTGCTACGCGTCCCGTCTCGTTGTCCTCGCCTGCGTTTACCTCGCCCGCTTCGCCATCTTCGTTTCACTTCTCTCAGATCTGCGTTGTTCCTCTTTTTCCTCCCTCCTGTGCATCGTTGCGCCGCTTCTTCTTCCTCCTTGCGCCTCATCTTTTTCGTGTTCATCGGCAGCTCTCCTACCCTGACTTCGTCTTCTGCTACCGTCGTTCATCTGTATCTGTATCCGATCATTCCTTTTTCGTTCTTCTCTGAGAGTTTTTGCACTTGTCCGTTTAGTTCCTCCGCTTTGCCCCTTTCTGCCTTCCACTCCAGTTCTTAGTTGCGGAATCCCAGAGGCACCTCGCGCAGTCACCACAGGCGTCTGCGGCGGCCTCTGCCGCCGTCAGTCTTGAGCTCGGCACGGACCTCTACACCATGAGCTTGTTTCTTGTGTTCGCCATGTAGGCCTTTGGTCGCCGTGTGCCGTGCGGAGATCGGTTGTCGCCAGCTACCAATCCCGATCACGCCGCTGGCGGCGCAGCGGGGCGGCAGCGATGTTGGCTCTTGAGAGTGGATCGCGGAGGAGTGGCGGAGGGAGAAGAAGGGTTATCGTCAGGTCGGCGGCGACCACGGGCACCTCAGCGAGATGCGGCCGTGCAAAGGCGCAGCGCGAGTGAGCAGATCTCCTCGAGGAGATCGTAGAGAGGAAGAGGCGCGAGGTGGCGTGAATGAGAGCACACAGGGAGGTCGTGGAGCGCGCTGAGTCTTGGCGGTCATGTCTTTGGCGCGCTGGAGAGGGCCTCGCCCGCTCGAAGCGGCGAGTTCGCGCCGTGTTCCACCACGTCGTGGCCACGCGCGAGTCGTCGCCTTTACATGGAGCACAACGCGCGCAGCGCCAATGTCGCGACGCGCCTGCGTCGCCGTCAGCGCCACACCACCATTCCTTCGGCGACTTTCCGTTCGGGAGAAACCTGTATGGTGGTTAATTAGGAGCGTGTTTTGGGTTAAAAATTATATCTTTCTTTCTTGTCTTGTGCCATTCTTTGATTTGTAAAATTACTCTGCTTCTTTGCTTGCCTTTGTGCTGTGATCTTGTGTTGATGTGGTGTAAAAACTAACTTGCTGGATTAGTGTGTTGTATTGTTGAATGTTGATACACGCTGAAGACCAGAGAAGATAATGTATGTGGTGAAAAGAGATTCTAGAATTTGCCAGCTCTGAGAGTGTTGAGTATTTGCTTCTTGTAATTTGTCTCCTGATCATAATGACAAGGCCTTGGTGTTCCAAACATTAATGTGCATTGTTCAAGACTGAGGTGTGATTTATTTCCTCTGTATTTAAGGTCTATCTCAAAAGCTACTAAGTTCGATGCGAAGAGAACTCAAGTTAGCTTAAGGTGTGGTTAGCTTCCCTGCCACAGAAGCCTACACAGACACAAGGGGGCCTTTTGTTTTCCAGAATTATATTTAGTTTCCTTATGGATAGGCAACATTTCATTTTGCCCATAGATGGCTTTTACTAGCTATTAATCCGAGTACTGTCATAGCATTAATGGTTGTTATTCATTGAGTTATCGTCTTAGTGTTTGTTCCTATCACTATCATCCACTAAATAGGTTTGGATTATCTAGGTTTGATACGCAGTGTTGGGAGCTACTTGTTTAGGGTTTAGGCTTGTCCCATCACAAAATGAACACGAGCGCAGGATCGAGCGTCACGTATAAAAAGGCAGCGTGACCACCTGAGAGGAGCCAAGGTTCTTGGTTTTGTGCATACTTGTTTGAGCAACGAAGGCTTATTTCTTCCGTTCATAGACGAATGAAGTATTTTTTTTTGTTGTGAATGAATTAAATGGAAGCGGACACTTCTCTGAATTGTTGTTATTGTTTTTCTATACAGGGCCGTGGGGAGGACACTGAGGGAGCTTACTGCAGCGGCGAGGCTAGCCGGTAGTGGCATAGACTCCCGGCCGCGTCGACTGCGCACATCTCGGGAGTAGAGGTCAGCGGTGTCCGTGAGATGAGTATCTCTATAGTTCAATTAGTTTCCTTTTGCTACCATTAGTATGTAGCTAGGTAGTATTCAGATGTTGGTTTTCATAACTTCTCTGCATACATCTGGAGACATTCACAATTTAATTTTGTAATGTGTTTCAGTTGCATTTTGTTGGGTTGTGTACCTAGGTATTTTGAGATGTGTTAGTTCGTATGCTTCTCCGTTGGTCTTCATCTGAGATTACCACTCCCATTGTCCAAGTTAAAGGACCTGCTGCCAAGAGCTCTACCACACCTACTAGTAGAGAAGAACACATCCTTTAGACTCCACTAAGAGCTTGTACTGGCAGTGCTTCTTTAGACAGACCGGGCTCCAAAGGTATTTACGCATTATTCTTGTCTGCACTCCTTCAAACTTCTTACACTGTAGATCAATACTGCTGCTTGCCCCATATAACCTTGCTTCTTTTGTGCTCATATTCATTCATGACCCTCTACGTAACTCTACATCTGATCTGTTCTTGACGGTGGATTATAACTACGATTACCTATTTGCTAAAATTGAGTCCACTACTTCCTGCTTCTAACAATGTCCGTTTCCTTGCAAGTTCAGACACTAGAGCAAACACCGCCTTCTTATCTAATATCTAAAAATTCTGTCTTACTCTTTTGTAATGTGAACATGCCATTCCAGTTTTTACATTGTTGATTATCTTTTAATTTAATAGCATATTTTAAAGGAAACGATTAGTAATTCACCATCTTTTTTCCTGGAAAAAAATGGTTTGCAGGACTGCAGTTGAGTTCACTTCAGGTGGAGAGACTTTCCATTCTGTTGGTTACTGAGTCACTTCTAAAGGATTTACATCTATTATGCCATGGTATCGTGAGTGAGACTAATCTTCCTACATTTAAAATAGAAGACACTGTTAGTACTCATAAGGTTGACATATATGAGGTAAGGTTTATGTGTTTTCTCACATCACCTGAGCTCACCTTTTATTTGTATATGAAATTATTGACAAATCATGATTCTTCATTAAGGGAAGCACCACACCTCCTGATTACCTTAGTGAAAGTGAATTGACCTCTCTCATGGAGAAGAATTTACCTTTAACAAATGCATCAATTCCTGTTCATGTAGACAACATTTGTGAGCGTAACTATACCCAGACATTCATGAGCATCTAATATACTGAATTTTTATGTTCGCATGTCTATGCTTAAATATGTAAATCTACAAAATGCCTAAATGCAGCTACTTATCTTTGTTAAAGGTAAATTCTCGAAGATGATTAGTATCAACAGCCCTGGGAACTACATTGATAAGAGGATATCAGTGTATTGATGCTAATCTCTGCTTGCCAGATACACTCAGGACAATATGAGCACACCTTCAACTCTGTCTTAGCTTTGTAATGAAGTCATCATGGTATAGTTCAAGAATAGTACGTCTATATTTGATACCAATGTTACTCAAATACGTTTATCTTATCCTAAACTAGCATCAGGATCAAGCAGATACGTTCATGATCACGAACAATGCGTTGTCTACATAATATTTGGCTTTTATCATTGCTAAATGGTGTTTTTTTTAGACTTGCAGCATTTATATATCCAGAAGCACTTACCATGAAGGAAAAAAAGATATCGACACGAAACCATTGAGAATACATCACTCCAACATATGGTAGACTAATCCAAAGCTGAGCAAATACAGCACTGATTTATTATTCGATTCTGTTTTCAATCACTGCCAATAGCTTCACTACTATCTACTAACTTACTGTGAGGCACTATTTGGTTCAGAATTAGACTTTTTTGCTAATTGAACTGAGTATTGTTTTAGTTTGGTAACAAAATCATCATGATTTAGTTAAAGAATAGTGCATCTATATTTGATGCCGATGTTAATCGAACACATTTGAGCGTGTCCTAAACTAGCATTAGCATCAAACATGTGCATACATGATCACATGCAATGCATCGTTTAAATGATATTTTGTTTCACGCATTACTATATGTTTTTTTCCTTTTGAGGCTTGCAGCATTCATAAATCCACAAATACTTGCCTGACAGAAAAAAAAAATCCAGTGTGCACTGATAAATAGCAGCAATCTTCCACTGTTTTGACATGCATATAGCTATGCGGTTGCGCTTTTGTAGCCTACTATGCATCCCTACTGGCTTTTCGATGCTATCGCGTACCTATAATCAAACTATTCACAAAACATCAGTTCACCATATGGTAGCCTAATTCAAAACCAAACAAATACAGTTTTAATTTACTCTTTGATTATGTGGTTAGTCGCTGCCATTTCCCCGCTAATGCATTGATTTCTTGCGCTCTGTTCCAACCTGTATATAATCCCTTCTTACTGATAGCATTTGCTTTGCACCACGTACACTAACTGACGATAGGGCCACCTCTGCCGCGGTAAAGAAGGGCAGTGCAGGTACCAAAGGGAAAAACTAGATCTAGATATATTATATGTACTTACATGTTCCATCTTTCACATGTAGTGTGTTCTCTTTGCTACCAATATTACGTTATAATATACATGCCTTAACTTCCCTACAAGTTTATCCACATTTGAAGCTTTGCTCATATATGGTTACATAGACACATCGAAATGCTCATCAAATTTAGTAGCGTCTCAAGCTTTCCTCGTGTATAGTTAGACCAATATACGTACTTCCAACTCCCAGCTATCTTTATAACATAACCTGTTCATGTACCACATATAAATCCTTAGAACATACATTTACTCAAAGCCTTTAGTAAGTTAAGCCCATATATTGTAGCTTCTGATTTTACCTTTCCCTGCTCGATAGCTCTTACGTTTAACCCCCGCTAGGCTATCCTTCTATATTTACATCTATCTACATCTTTATAGGTTCTATCTCTAGCATTTTCTTTCTTCTAATTACTTATATTAATACTTGGTGGAAAGGGCTCCCAGTGAATAAGGAGCACGTCGGATGAGCGCCGGACAGCTAGGATCGCATGCGAGAGGAGCTCGCTCGTGTTTCCGTCGGCGGATCTTTGGGACGCGCCGATCTTTGCTTTACTGGGCTTCAACGTCAACTGGCCTTCAACGGGTGGGTTGTAGTGGGCCAAAAGAGTAAACAGCCGGGCGGCGTTGCTATTTTGGTGTTCAGTTTTTAGGTAATTTAGTCCTAGAAATTGTATTTGAGCTCAGACAATCATCAAAACAACTCATGAATTCATCCCCGCGCCGATGGCACGGGTGATCCCCTTTGGATCGTCCATCTGCACGCGCCTTGTTCCACTTTTTCGCACCGCACAACTTTGGTAGTCGTGCCCAAAGTTCTTGCAATAATTGCAAATGAACCCCAGTTGGTGCAAAAACAGGAGCGAAAACAACACCTGATGGACTATAGTCGAAAGCGAGTCGTCGGTTGTAGTCGAAGGGTAGCAAGCACGCCAGAACAAGCGTCTTTGCTAACTCAGCGAAACTCCTCAGCACGAAGCGTCAAAAGAGCCTCGATGACTATCGGTCGTGGTGAGCGGCTCAGCAGTTGAGCCCTAACAAGCTTAAACTCTGGGCGAGGACGGCAGACGAAGTCATAAAGGTGATCATGATCCGTCTTCTGCACCTTATAACACTCCTGGCAGTGTGGAGAAGCGGCTCATCCACCGGCGCCGAGACTAGCTAGGGCTCGGAAGAAGTCGTCGATGGAGGAGTCCTCTTGGCGAAGTGTTCCAACTCACGCTAAAGCGAAAAGAACTAAGCATAGCTGCTCTGCTGGTATTGCTCACGCAAGCAATCCCAGATCTGACAAGTGGAACGCAGACCAACAATGTCTGGCTGGATAGTGTCGTTGACGCTGACCACCAAGATGGCTCGAACATGGGCCTCATCAGCACACCAGCGCTCAAAAGCGTCTATAGCATACTAAAAGGCCTCATCAGTAGCGTCAGCAGCAGCAACAACTGCCTCTGCCTCCTTGGTGACCTTATCTTCTGTAGTAGGTGCAAAGTGGCCATGTTCGGGAGGAGGTCAACCGGCGACGACAAACAAGGTCAAGCACAAGTGACATGTCCCCAGAGGCCAAGACCATCGAGTGCGATCTCCATAAGTGAAGACCGCAACCTGTAGTTTGTCCCATGAAGCTTTGTTCTCAAGAATGGGATCGCAGGTGATGGAATGGAAGCCATCGGTTGGTAGCGCTAGACGGCACAACGACCAAGGCAACAAAGTCTAAAAGGAGGCGCTGGGCAGCATGGTGGTTAGATCGACGTTCTGTGTTTTTTTTAATTTCTCTTTCAGAATTACTCTGTTTATAGAAATTGATTCGGTTTCTAATCGAAACAGAGGACACTCGATCCAATCGCGTCGGCGAGGTGGTCATGTTGGCGGGCGGCGGCGGCGGGTACAACGCATGGTTGGCGATTGAGCGCGGCGCGGCGGGGCGAACACGGAGCGATGGCGGCCAGCATGAAAGCGATGATGCGTGGCCGGCGAAGCGGCGGCCGGCAGCGGCCTTGGGTGGCGTCATATAGTTGCCTCTGGCGGCTTCGATGACGTCAGCAACGGTGGGGGAATAGCAGTGAAACGAGCTAGGTTATTACCTTAGTTCTGATACCATGTTATGAATATTGTGTGTATATTTATAAGGCCCAACAGGCAATATATATAGGAAGTACAAAGGGGATATATCATATATAGATAAGATAAGGAAATACAAAAGGATTTCTATTTTAACATGAATCACTCTGAAGAGTAACAAGTTGGGCCAAGATGCTCAGGCTTAAATGAAAGATGTTAGCAAATTGTAAAGCTGTAGGGCCATCATCAACATCATTGGCAGCTTCAATAAACAAGAACTTATATCCTAGTTGAAGAGTTTCTGCTGAGATTGATGGTAGAGGAATTAAGAAAACAATAAAACATGCAGCACAGAAATGGAGACAACAAGGTAAACACAGACAGTTCAAACCAAGGGATGTGGTCAATAAGATAACTGGCAGATGGATCATATAATCTGTGGGGCCATGTAGTCAACTGACTCCGCAGCTATTTGTAAAGAAATCTTAGTCACAAGTACTTCTATAACAGTCCATACTCTTATGGTGTGGAATAAATTGACTCTAATTTAAAACGAAAATTTTAAAAGGTAATCTTGTTGAGTAATAATTGGCCCCAAGGATGTAGATCTTGGATGTTCCACAGACATTTCCATATGTGCACAAACATCATAATAAAAAAAGGATCAAATAATAATGATAGAAGATAATAAAATGAAATACCACAAACATGGCAACAAGGAATAGTACAAATCTTTTTTACACTCAGGAAGACCCAAATCTGGGCATACACAATTGAATGTGTTTATTCTATATAGTCAAAATGGTATGGAAAGACAGCTCAATCAAGGGCAAATCAAGCAAGTATTATGGGTATACAGAGTGACAACAGGTCAAGCCCTGATAAGTATGGATAGTTCTTTTTTACGACAGTTATAGATTAAGTTGGATTTATGCCGCTTAATGGGTTTGGTTCACAACAAAACTACATAATTCAGTTGAACCTCAGGATCACATCATTCTGCCACAACTAAAGTTAAGGAAGTTCAAGCAGCAAATGGATTCAAATTCAGACTATTATCTCCCCGGAACATTTTAACGGAAGCAATTACAAAGATCAAACAGGAAGACAGCAAATGCACATTCAGTATCTTGCCAATCCAGATCAAAAGAACTAAAACCTCATGAATGCAAACAAGCTGGTTCGATGATATCATTAAAAGAAAGGCCACAACTGTAATGGTCAAGTTAAGTACATTTTGATTCAGGCAACAGGAATTTTCTAGAATTACAAGCAGTGAGGATTTCAGCAGTACTGGATTGTGCATCCTGCACATGAGCAAGATAGCAATAGCAATGAGATTTGTGGCAAGAAAATGGTTTAACTGCAAACCAAGAGTACATCAGGACAGCCTTCCCATCATCTCCTTATCCCAACATCAGATATTTTGCAATGGATGATCAAGCAAGCACCAGTAAAAGGAGTCCAACATCCACCAGTTGAATTTCGTCGTTTAAAAAAAGCACTGCTGGGTGAAACCATGCACTGCCTAGTTATAGAATCCATTTGGATGACACCATTTTAATGAGAAGAAAGGGGAAGTGGGGCAACTAGAGGTCTCAAGAAATTCACTGATGCATTTCTGAATGCTACATTTTTATGATTTATGAATAACCTTTGACAAGAGCATGTCCAGGCCTATGAAAGTATAACTTGAGGTGACACTCCAGTTGACTGCTACTTTATGATGTAAGGGAGCAGATTTCTCCGCAACACTATTCAACATTCATACATTTGAACCTCCTATCACAAAAACTAATAAGGCTGACCACATTAAAAAACAAACACTTGGATCATATACACATCATAATGATTTGAGACCATTTTTTTCTCCAAAGTCCTCAAATTCCTAGTAGAAAGGAATAGACTAACTCATCTAAACCTACTACTAATCACACTGATCGTAAGAATTAAGGCAAGGAAGCCCACTGTGCATTACTGAAATGGCAGAGAATAGTTAGACCTGACAAGTAACCTTTGAAAGGCAGCTAATCTTCTTATCATATGCTTTCTTAGCACTTTCCACTTCCCGGTGGAGGTCATCAAGCAATGTTTCTAGCTGAAAAGAGATGTTAGTTGTCAGATGAATTTACATCAACTATTGTAACATTTACAAAACCAAACAGTAACATACCTCAGAGCTTTGTTGCTTTACATTTTTCTCAGTCCAATCAAACCTCGCAGCAAACCTTATTTTTTCATTAAGAATGTTCTCCATATTCTTGCGTACAGAACAAAGATCATCATCTTCTAGAAACCAGTCAGAAATCTTTAACAACAGTCCAATTCCCTCTAACAGCATAAATAATGCATGCAGATCACGAAATTGCGACTCAAAATCTCAAGCATGCACTTTGTTTGATGCAAGTTCATTCATAATATAACTCAGCTCTGAAACTTATTCTTGCAAAGCCATGTTTTCTTATGCAACAGCAAAAAAATGTCCAGAAAATCCTTCGAGATTTTTGGCAATCTCCGAGATCCACGAAACCTCGAGATCAGTTCTGGCTTGGTAGTCATGAAACAGACATGCTATGTGAAAGACACTCTTTAATGCACACTTATTTCTCTGATGAAGTTCTTTCACAGCATGTAACGGGAAATCGCTACGATCGAAGTGTAGTATCAATCCCATCTCAAGATATTTTAGAGTCTTATCATTCTCCTTAGATGCCTTCTCCAATGACTTGATTACAGGACCTGCAAGAAATGGAATCGTAGTGTCAACAGAAACAACTTTTACCTTTGATTGTAATGCACCAAAGGAGGTGGTAAGCCTCCAGCGTATAAGGTTTTACGATAGTTTTCAATGAAAGAAGTAGGCTAACATCTGCAATAGGCATTTCTCTTCTGACTCACTTCCAACAGAGATATTGACTTTTGTTCTGCATTAAGTGTAAATAGTTGCACATTACAATATGCTAACAATTTGTAACTAAAGCACTAAATGCTAATTTACCTGTAAAAATCAGATCTTCTGCATTCCTCAAATCTCGTTGCATCGAGTCAATATGTCCAGTAACTTCTAGAGCATCAGACTGAAGTAGCTTTTCAGTCGAGCGCTTCACTTGGTCTTTAAGTTTCTAATAGCAGTACCAAAGTGGTAAGATTAGTCAGGAAAGTGACTTGTCGCATAAAAATAAATACAAACACAGAAGAAGGTACATGTTTAAACATTGCTAATCTTTTCTTTGTTTAAACATGTACCTTTTTCTGTGTTTGTATTTATTTTTGTGCGACAAGTCACTTTCCTGACTAATCTTATCACTTTGGTACTGCTATTAGAAACTTAAAGACCAAGTGAAGCGCTCGACTGAAAAGCTACTTTAGCATGATGCTCTAGAAGTTAATGAACATATTAACTTTATGCTACGAGATTTGAGGAATGCATAAGATCTGATTTTTACAGGTAAATTAGCATTTAGTGTTTTAGTTACAAATTGTTAGCATATTGTAATGTGCAACTATTTACACGTAATGCAGAACAAAAGACAATATCTCTGTTGGAAGAGAGTCAGAAGAGAAATACCTATTGCAGATGTTAGCTTACTTCTTTCATTGAAAACTATCGTAAAAACCTTATACGCTGGAGGCTTGCCACCTCGTCTTATGTGTTACAAGCAAAGGTAAAAGTTGTTTCTGCTGACACTGCGAGCGATGCTGACACAGGTTTTGTAATCAAGTCATTGAAGAAGGCATATAAGGAGAATGATAAGACTCTAAAGCATGAGATGGGATCGATGTTGTATTTCGATCGCAGTGATTCACTGTTACATGCTGTGAAAGAACTTCATCAGAGAAATAAGTGTGCATCAAAGAGTGTCTTTCACATAGCATGTTTGTTTCATGACTACCAAGCCAGAATTGATCTTGAGGTTTCGTGGATCTCGGAGATCGTCAAAAATCTCGAAGGACTTTCTGGACATTTTTCTATTGTTGCATAAGAAAACATGGCTTTGCAAGAATAAATTTCAGAGCTAAGTCATATTATGAAAGAACTTACATTAAGCAAAGTGCATGCTGAAGATTTTGAGTGACAAGTTCATGATCTGCTGTTAGAGAGAAGTTGTTAAATATTTCTATCTGGTTTCTAGAAGACGTTGATGATCTTTGTTTTGTACGTAAGAATATAGAGAGCATTCCTAATGAAAAAGGGCTAATAGGAGTGAACTGGATGATGTTCTATCTGAATTGGTTGTTGCCCGGAGCGAAGGATCAGAACAGAGTTGCAAATAACGGCCATTTGCAGCCGGTCATTCAGCAAGCCAGCCGTAGGAGTTGAGATCGATGCACAATTCCTCAAGGCCTAGCTGCCTTGATGATACATACATGCAGATGATGCCGATTTGCATTAGTATTAACCTCGCAACTAGCTCGGCAAATTAACAGTCTAAATCAGCGTGCCTGCCTGCCGATGCGTTTCCGATCGATCCGGAGACAAGTCACGTGCTCAATAGCTGATCTATCTGTCTGTCTGTCGATCTATCTATTGGAGAATTTGCCAGCAATAGAATTAATCGAGGATGTGTTCTGGATTAAGCTAGCGCGCGGCTCGCTCCTCGAACTCGAACATCCAAAGTGATGAACCCTGCAGGATAGGATTAGGATCTGATCCATCCCGAGACGCGGATTCGGATTGCCGGGCCGAGCGCGCCTGATCTGGCCGGGCAAGCTCGATCGATCGACCGATCTGCAGCTCGCGTGCACGTGTGAGCGTGCTCCTCTCTATACACGGGTGGAGCGATGAGATGGATCCACGCGAGCCCAAGAGAATCGCCGCTAACCAGCCAGAAATTGAAGGCGGACAGAAGCATACGTACCCGGTCGCTGGCCAGCGGGCTCACGGCCGAACTGGCCGCCGATCTCCCGCCATCCTCCTCCTCTTCTTCTTACCAGGCGGCATAGCTGAGTTGAATATGGGAGGCATCCATCTTCTCTCCCTCACTCCCTCCCTCTCCCCATGGCCGCCGCCATGATGGGAAGAGTGGGCAACTGGGAAGAAGCTCGGGTGGCCGGTCCGGGTTTAATTACTCTACCCAGGTGAGGAATTGAATTGCCGCTGCTGAAATAGGTTAGGCTCCCTTCGCGGATTATAGGTCCAGTTTAGACACAGCATGACTCGTATTGTTTATGGATCGTGCTTGGACAGTCACTCCGGCATAATGAGTTGGCCCGACACGATACAAACAGTATCATGCCGTACCAGGCACGGCACGAGCCTGACCAGCCCAGCACGGCACAACTGGCCCAATCAACCAAACAAGCACATAATCAACCAAAATTTGATATCTAGAATAAAAAATATGCAATCATTCATCGGAATCAATCACAGCTCACAGCCTCACACCATTCATTCACAAAATCACAGTCACATCACCATTCTTTTACATCAGAGAGGAAGAGGGGGAGCCGGGAGGGGAGGTGGCACGGGTGAAGGGGCGCAAAGGGAGAGGGAGAGCCGGAGAGAAAGAGAGGAAGGGAGGCGGCGAGGAGGACAAGCCGACAAGGACCCGAGGACGAGGA
This sequence comes from Ampelocalamus luodianensis, assembly GCA_036346255.1. Lineage (NCBI taxonomy): Eukaryota > Viridiplantae > Streptophyta > Magnoliopsida > Poales > Poaceae > Ampelocalamus > Ampelocalamus luodianensis. The sequence continues at coordinate 36,750,051 of CM070638.1, read as the reverse complement.
GGCGGCGCGATCAGGCGCGATCGCGCAGAACGGTGACTATGGAGGAGAAGGACCGGAGAGGTGGCGCGGTGGATGAGTGGGCCGTGGAGGCGAGCCGTGAGGAGGAGCACTTTGTGGGCTGTGGGAGAGAGACTGGGAATGGGAGAGTGAGGGAGACGAAGGGGCAGGCCAGCGGCGGGTTGGAGGAAAAGAGGCGTCGGATAGGGCGGGCGGTAGGCGGGAGTCGAGCGGGGGCAAGTGGCGGGTTGGGCGTCGTCGTGTGGGCTAAGCGGGCGGTTGGCCCGCGGGTCAAACAGAGCTCGTCTCGACCGGCCGCGCACGAATCTCTAACGAACCGTGCCTGGACCGCCACCCCGGCACGTGGGCCTGCCCGGCACGGTACGAATAGTAGCCGAGCCAGGATGGGTCGTGTCGACACGGGCCCGTGCCGTGCCGAACCAGACCACTCGTTTGGCCAGCTCTGCAGATGCCCCACATGCAGAGTCACGTCATGTGTACCCTAGAGAGGTGGATTGCCATTCTTGAATTAGAGTAGGCTCCTCGCGGATGTCCCACATGCAAAGTCACGTCTGGTACCTAGAAGAGGAATTGAATTGCTACTCTGAATTAGGTAAGCTCCTTGGCGGATGGCCCACATGCGAGTCACGTCATGGTACCTCGGGAGAGGAATTGAATTGCCATCTTTGAATTAGGTAGGCTCCCTGGCGGATGGCCCACATGCAGTCACGTCATGTACCTCGGAGAGGAATTGAATTGCCACTGCTGAATTAGGGTAGGCTCCTCGGCGGTGGCCCACATGCGAGTCACGTCTGGTACCCAGAGAGGAATTAAATTGCCACTCATCGAATTAGGGTAGGCTCCCTTGCGGATGGCCCACATGCGAGTCACGTCTGTGTACCCGGAGAGAATTGAATTGCCACTGCTGAATTAGGGTAGGCTCCCTTGGCAGATGGCCCACATGCAGAGTCACGTACAGGTACCCCAGGAGAGGAATTGAATTGCCACTGCTGAATTAAGGTAGGCTCCCCTTGGCAGATAGCTCACATGCAAAGTCACGTACATGTACCCCAGGAGAGGAATTGAATTGCCACTACTGAATTGGGGTAGGCTCCCCTTGGCAGATGCTCCACATGTAGAGTCACGTACAGGTACCCCAGGAGAGGAATTGAATTGCCACTGCTGAATTAGGGTAGACTCCCTTGGCGGAGGAATTGAATTGCTCTTGCTAAATTAGGATAGACTCCTTGGCAGATGGCGTACATGCAGAGTCACGTACAGGTATCCTATGAGAGGAATTGAATTGCTACTGTTGAATTAGGGTAGATTCCCCTTGGCAAATGGTCCACATTTAGAATCACGTACGAATGCCTTAGGAAAGGAATTAAATTGCTACTGCTGAATTATGGTAAATTCCCATCGGCAGATGACCCGTATACAGAGTCGCGTACAGGCGGGTAAGCCCGTCTCGTCCATCCATCACAAGCCCGAACAATTGCTCTGCTCGACGTGACTGATTCCAAAATTTACGTCTTGTCGAATGGAGCGCATGGATGGGCCATAAAGTTACTCGGCGTGTGCCACGCCTGTCCACAGCTTCAGTAGGAGTAGTAGCGCACAGTAGCAGTATATAAGTCCGTAAACTACACTTTCTCGGGAAGAGATTTTGGAAGGGAGCTCAGCACAAGCAGCTCTATCTCGAAAGGAGAAACAAAAAATCAACAAAACTCGAAATCCCATCAGCATTGGCCCAACACCATGCGCCCTCCATTTGCCGAGACGGAGCTGGAACCGCAGCAAAAAGTCCTAAGATCAGCGCAACAAAGCTGCAAGTCTACAAGCGTGCAGGGACTTTTAGCTCGTTTTCTTTTCCTTTTCCTCCTCCTTTCACCAAAGGACAGTAACACATCAAAACGAAGGCGCAATGCGCTAAAAGAAGAGAGACCAACAAATTATAGAACGAGATGTATATTGCTCTTTCATGTTTGCAGGCAAATACTACTGTACCGGATTTATGATGGAAACTGCATACTGGCATCTTCAGCATACTACTTGTTAATTACTGCATTCCAACCCCTAGTTTCATTTGACAGCTGCTGCCTGGTTGGTTCGTTCTCTCTCTCCTTATATATAGCCGATAGGAACTCCACGTCAGCATTTTGCGTAAACTCAGACGTTTGAAATTGCGTGAGGTCCTATTTGGCGATCGTCAACCATCGGATCGATATCGTACGGCCGGGATCGGACAAGTGCAAACCGTTCGATCGCAAGTCTTCCGCGGACGGTCTGGATCCGTTCGTCCCATCTCTGCATCCCTACCCTAGGGTTACCCTCCCGATCCCCCAGCTTGCCACCTCCTCCCCTCGCCCTCTTTGCCCCCACTCCTGCATGCCGCCCTCGCCTCACCTCCTCCCCATCTCCTCCCGCTCCCACGCGCCGCTCTCGTCCTCGCCCTCGTCGTGTCCACCCCACCCCCGCGCGCTTCCCTCGCTTCGCCATCTCCGCCTACCCCCACGTGCCGTTCTCGCCCTCTTCGTCTCTGGCCCCACCCTGCTCCCTCCAAATCCGGTCCCCTCACCCCCTCCTTCGTCACACACGCCCGCCATCGTCTCCTCTCCTTCTCCCCTCTCTCGTTGGTGCACGCACAAGAAAAGCCTCACGCTCCCGCACATGTTCTAAAGGCACCACCACGGCCGCTCCACCCGCTCCCTCCAGATCTGGTCCCCTCCCCCTCCTTCCTCTCAACTTTCCCCTCCCCATCTCGTTTCTCCTCCTCTCCCCTCTCCTCGCTTCCTACATTCGTTTCGGCAAAATCGATCCAGGAGCAGGGGTTGGAGCGGTCAATGATGGAGGCGGAGGCAAAGGGGCTGACGACGCTAACAAAAAGTCCATCGGTGAGACCCAAGCCATCCTCGGTCATCCTGGTCTCCCCTTCCCCCAAGTCGACGCTGGCACCGTCATCGAACCTCTTCTTGCCATGTGGAATCCGCCTTCCTGCTGCCACGACCTCGACCTTCTAGCACGCCCTGCATCACGCGCGCCCCGGGAGATGCACCATCCCGCACCAGCGATCTAGACGTCGTTCGCTAGGAGGTTTTTTGGCCGGACCGATAGTGTGGCAGCCATGACCGAGCAGGTGGTCGGCCGGAATGACGACATCGTGCTGCAGTATATAAATGACTTGATGAGTGAGACTACAAAGGAGTTGACATGTGGAAGCGATCTTCTTCTCGAGTAAAACTTATGTTCGATGGTATTTCTTTTGGTTCCGATCTGATTTGTTGAGTTCATAGGAGTGAGCATGGTTTGGTATTATCTGCCTCCCTGAATGAAGCCTTAATTTAGGATTGCATGACAGAGCTTAAAATTGTCCATGATGTATTTTTTATTCACATAAATTTGCAATATGTTTGATGCCCGTGATTCTTGAATTGATATGATTGCCGTTTTGGATGGACAAGAGTATCAAAGCGGACATTATGATCTTTAGCATTGTAATGAAATTTTCTTACATTTGTATGAAAAGAGTCTGGCAGATACATCCTATCTCCATATATCCGGTATGTAAATTTTGTATCTTGTTACTCTCAATTACTTCACTTGATTTTATGTTTACCTTGAAAATCGTGCTTCACCTTCATATTTATCATGTGTGCTTGTCCCATTAACTTGAGTGTATTATTACAAGGTTGCAAGAACATGAATTGAATGCAAAGCATCCGTTTATTGTTTATGTAAGAAAATGGTTTCTTCTTTATGTATTCTCATGAACATGATTATCTGTCTTAGATAGACCTAGCATGTGATGTCGATTTATTCCTAGAAATGAATTTGTAGTATCGGTACAAATTTCATTTTGGCTATATTCATAACTTTGCATGATTTTAACTTTCCAAACCATGTGGTGCATCATAGTTATAAGTAACAACTTTCACTTGTTCTACCGAGCCAGATTTATTTGATTTGCATATATATGTAATAAGCATCTAACATATCTTTTTGCCCATATCAGGCTCTACATCAATGTAGAGATTATATGGCTTGTGAAGAAGACGAGAGCATCGATTATGTATTGCCAAATAAAGCTTTAATTGAGATAGGTATTGCTGATGTGATTTCTTTGGATTGTTATGGTGCAAAACCTGATGATTGGTTCGGCTAACTCTTTCATTACTCACCCTTTTAAATTCAAAAGCAAAGAAGATGCCTACAACTAATGAAGATATAAAAGGAATTGTGAAATCCAAATATCCATTTGTTGAGGACAATCTTGACCTAATCGTGGACATCATCCGGAATGCATTGAAAATTCTTATGCCTTTGAAAGAACAAAAGCAACTTAAGAAGGAGCAACTAGAATATGTCTTTTAGGCTGAATTCTTGGATTTTATTTTTAATTTGTTTGTTGTCAAGGTTGTATGAGAGAATCACGGAATGCAACTACTTTTGTGCTGAGTATAGCATTATGCTAAGGACTTCTTTTGAGAGTAATATCCAAACTCTTGCAGTTAGCAATGAAAAGTATGCAGGCCACTTGCGAAGATACTAAAATGACTCCTTTGGATGCTGATAATAATAGGAGTAATTTTGATCCAGCTGATCAATCTTCTGTACTTCCTTTATCAATGAATAAGGTGCTGAGCAATAATAGCCATCAGCAGGTAAGAAATATAGTATAACATCTGTAGTTTTTATATATTTTTTTGGTAATAATATTGTTGCACTGTGCAGGGAACTGAACAGACCAACGACTTTTGGAGCTTTGGTAGGAAATTCAACATCTGGAAGACAATCATGTATTTTTTGAGGGTTTTCAAATGAGCAGGTATAGAAACTATTGCTTTGAACAATGGAAATATTAAATTGATCATTCAAAATACATAATTATTGTGTATTTATGTTTCATTTTCTTTTGATGTTGTTGAGTTACTGACAGTACATCCTTGGTCTTACTGTGAAAAGTGTGATGGCTCCATTTAGTTTCAGACGTCAAATTATTCAACTTGGTGCCTATTGTTTTGAATGTTTGTGTTTTATTATAGGTTTTGAAAGGAAGTCTTTATTGTATGTTGGCTTGACTATTCTGAAGAAAAAAGCATATGCTAGTAGATGTACTTCATGTTTGCAATCTTTTTTTTTGTTAACCCTTCTAAATTCTTAATATGTTAGGTCTCATCATTCTTATTGATTTTTTTTACGAAGAAAGTATCACCATTTTATGTTTTTCATTAGATATCCCTGTGTAAACCTACCTCAAGCCTGTAGTGTTATGAAAGAAATGCTATGCCTTGGGATCTTTTTCTTTTATGTACCCGACTAACTATCCTTATGTGCCAAAGGTTTGGTCAAATGCTTATTATGTTTTTACCTAGTCCTCAGTTCATTCCTCTCATACATAGTGTTGTGGAGTAGTCTTTGTATGTTATTATTCAGTTCAAATTGAAATGCATGATCCATTTTTTGGTCACTCAATGCTTCCTACATTGTTTCGAACTTTTCATACTATTGTTGCTCTGTGCACGCAGGGTAGCGCACATTCCTATCTAGTTTGAATTATTCTCGAGGAGAAAACTAACTCAGCTAGCTCTTTGTCTCATTCCATGCATACATGATCCCTCAGGGTGTTTGGGGTGATTTTTGACGCCTCAATCCACGTTAACTAGTAACCCTCGGGCGCCTTGGGGCGCGGAATTGAAGGCACGAGACTATAATTAGCACTAAGGAATCGCTGGTAATAGAAGATATGAAGATGCAGGTGATAGATGTAATTATAAAAGCAATACTGTAAGGGTGTTACTTACTACACGTATTAGAGTACTGATGTACATAATTTGTTATGAGTATTTTTTTTGTTTTCGTGAGCTCATTGAAGCCGCTATAGATAAGGCAACATAATTAATATAGCATCAGTTCTTCAACAAAATAAAGAGATTGCAGATTCACATGTTTTAAAACCAGATTTCATCTATGTGGCTTACTTTTATTATGTGAAGCCCAAGTTTATATGTAATCGTCATACATCCTAAACATTCTTAAGCTACAAAACATGTAATGCTTCCTTTTTCATCACCAACTGAACATACCACTATACCAGTTTGGAAACCCGACATAATATGAAAAATGTACGTCGGTGAGCATTTCCAAGTTGTAACTATTTTAATACAACGCTAAAACCTGCTGAGATAGTCCAAACTTCTAATAAACAAATGAAATAAGATTTCCAGATTTTTTTTATAAATGTTAAGAGTAAACCAAATCACCTCCACATACCAAGACATACTTGGCAGGTAGGTTGTTCAACTGAGCTCGTAACAGAGCTATGCGTATGCTCAATCAACTAAGTGTATTGCACATCTTCCATAGAACGGACATGACAGACATCACTCTGCAGCACATAAACCTCCAATTGATCATCACGTTGTAGGTATGTCGGTGAGCATTTCCAAGTTGTAACTATTTTAATATAACGCTAAAACCTGCTGAGATATTCCAAACTTCTAATAAACAAATGAAATAAGATTTCTAGATTTTTTATAAATGTTAAGTGATGGAGGCGGGGTTCCTGATCTTTCGATGAGATTGATAACTATTGATTTTAGTGGAGGTGCCTCTCGGGATCTGACTACAACCGTACGACGACGCTTGCACCTTAGCAATCGTTGAACCAACTCTTCCACGTTATTGACCGTGTTGGAAGCGCGATCAACCTGAACACGAGGTTCAATTCCTGCGAGCAATCGAAGAACTAGCAAGAATAAAATATAGGGAATATGATATTGCAAATAGGAATTGTAGTATAGATGGTATTGAAAAACAAATGTGGAATTCCGAAGGCTGTCTTGACAAGTGGTCGTTCGACACAACTGAAGAACAAAAGTTTGTACAATGGCTAAATCTAAACTCAACAAAATTCGAGTTCTAGCCAGGGGGACGGCGACTCCTATATGGGAAGACGACCAGGGGTGGCGGACAGAGAAGTGGACGCACACCCCTAGGGTTATAAGGCCCATGGGCCCAAGAGGAGGTGGTGTAGCACCCTTTTTGACTCGGGCAAAAAAAAACATATATAGATTGTTTTGTTCATTGTGGCCATCTCGATTGGAATTTGAAGCTGAGGTTGGATTCATTGGAAAGTACACTTGATAAGCTTTCAATGAAGTCCAAGAACGTCCCAAACGGAGTCCGTATGTAGAAGTTACGGCCGTTTAAACTTAGTGTTGTCGCAACAGTCCGAACTCGAATCCAGAACGAGCCCAACTTGAACTCTTGCTTGGCTCGGACCCAAAGTGACGTGATGACCTCCATTATGCCTTCTATACTTGTCCATGACTCCACATACCTCTCCTTGGTCCTTTCCCATGTTCCTAAGCACAATTAAGTCACTTGCATTAGGTAACGATCTATTCTCAGTAATATATAAACCTATGAACGAATTCACCTGGTGATTAAGTTGGCGAGTACGAGCTCGAGTAATTGGTCCTTGTAACACTGGTTGTGGATCAGTTGTGTGTGTAGGTATGGTTGTATCCAAGTTAGGGATGTCCTCATCATCCTCCCCTTCTTGCATTTGAGTCGTACTCGACTCAAGCTCATCCTCTTCTCCTAAGTATGGCTTCAAATCTGCAATGTTAAATGTGGGACTAACCCCAAAATCTGCAGACAGGTCAAGTTTGTATGCATTATCATTAATCTTTTCCAATACTTTGAAAGGACCATCAGCTCGAGGCATCAATTTTGACTTTCTCAATTCAGGGAACCTATCTTTTCTCAAGTGCAACCAAACAAGATCTCCTGGTTCAAAAGTTAAATGTTTTCTCCCCTGACTACCAGCAATTTTATATTTAGCATTAATGCGCTCTATATTCTCCTTGGTTGTCTCATGTATTTTTAAAATCAATTTAGCACGTTGTTTAGCATCAAAGTTCAATTTATCCGAAGATGAAATAGGCATTAAATCAACAGGAGCACGAAGCACAAAACCATAAACAACCTCGAAAGGGCACATCTTTGTAGTAGAATGCAATAAACGATTATAAGCAAACTCAATATGAGGCAAGCATTCTTCCCATATTTTTAAATTCTTTTTCAACACAGCCCTAAGCATTGTAGATAAAGTTCTATTCACAACTTCAGTTTGTCCATCAGTTTGGGGATGACAAGTAGTAGAAAATAACAGCTTAGTCCCCAATTTAGCCCATAAAGTTCTCCAAAAGTGAATAAGGAATTTAGCATCACGATCTGAAACTATAGTATTAGGCACACCATGCAATCGAACAATTTCACGAAAGAATAAATCAGCAATATTGGCAGCATCATTGCTCTTATGACATGGTATAAAGTGACCCATCTTAGAAAATCTATCAACAACCACGAATATACTATCGCTCTCCTTCTTTGTTCTAGGCAATTCTAAAACAAAGTCAATCGAAATATCTTCCCACGGAACGCTGGGAACTGGTAGAGGCATGTATAAACCATGAGGATTAAGTCGTGACTTAGCTCTTTAACATGTAGTGCAATGAGCAACGTAGCGCTCGACGTCCCGTCTCATCTTTGGCCAAAAGAAATGATCAGCAAGTATATCCTCTGTTTTCTTCACGCCAAAGTGTCCCATCAGCCCACCTCCATGCGCTTCCTGTAATAACAACAAACGAACGGAGCTAGCTGGAATGCATAGCTTGTTAGCTCTAAACACAAACCCATCATTAATGATAAATTTTTCACGTTTTCCCTTCTTTACAATTCAATAATATATCTGTAAAATCAGCATCATGTACATATTGCTCTTTAATAGTCTCCAATCCAAAAATTTTGAAGTCAACTTGTGAAAGCATGTCATATCTCCTAGACAAAGCATCAGCAATAACATTCTCCTTTCCCTTCTTGTGTTTTATGACATAAGGAAAGGACTCAATAAATTCAACCCACTTTGCATGTCTACGGTTCAATTTACTTTGACTTCGAATATGCTTTAAAGATTCGTGATCAGAATGTATAACAAATTCTTTTGGCTATAAATAATGTTGCCAAGTTTTCAAAGTTAGAAATAGTGCATATAATTCCTTATTATAAGTAGAATAGTTCAAACTAGGTTCACTCAATTTCTCACTGAATTATGCTATAGGTTTACCTCCTTGTAGCAATACGCCACCTAAACCAATTCCGTTGGCATCACATTCTAGTTCAAAAGTCTTATTAAAGTCAAGGAGTTGGAGTAGTGGTGCATGTGTTAACTTATCTTTTAATGTGGTGAAGGCGTTCTCCTGTGCGGCGCTCCAAATAAATGGCACGCCCTTCTTGGTAAGCTCATTCAATGGTGCAGCGATGGTGATGAAATCCTTCACGAAGCAGCAGTAGAATCCAGCAAGTCCTAAAAAGCTTCGTACCTGTGTGACCGTGTTAGGAGTCGGTCAACTCTGTATTGCTTCAATCTTAGCTTGATCAACTTCAATTCCCTGTGGAGTAACAACATAGCCAAGGACCGCGACTCGATCGGTGCAAAAGGTGCACTTCTCAAGACTACCAAATAAACGTGCATCACGTAAAGCATTAAAAACATCACGTAAATGGTCAAGATGTTCCTCTAATGATTTGCTATATATCAATATATCATCAAAATAAACCACCACAAATCTACCAATGAAAGCACGCAAAACTTCGTTCATTAGTCTCATGAAGGTGCTAGGTGCATTAGTTAAACCAAAAGACATTACTAACCACTCATATAATCCGAACTTAGTTTTAAATGTTGTTTTCCATTCATCTCCTAATTTTATGCAAATTTGATGATACCTACTACGCAAATCAACCTTCGAGAAAACAATAGAACCGCTCAATTCATCAAGCATATCATCTAACCTAGGAATAGGATGACGACATCTAATGGTGATATTATTGATTGCTCTACAATCTACACACATACGCCATGATCCATCTTCTTAGGCACTAAAATGATCGGAACAGCACAAGGACTAAGAGATTCACGCACATGCCCTTTAGCAAGCAATTCTTTAGTTTCTTCCAGATTGGTCCTATATGGTGCGCGGTTGGGCAATGATGTGCCGGGAATTAAATCAATCTGATGCTCAATCCCTCGAAGCGGTGGCAACCCCGGCGGTATGTCCTTCGGAAAGACATCGTTGTTCTCCTACAAAATGTTAGTGACAGCAGGAGGCAAAGAAGAAGGTGTATCCTCAAATGAAAATAAAGCTTCTTTGCAAACTAATGCATAGCAAACAGAATTACTAGCATCCAGTTCAGTCATATCAGATTTGGTAGCAAGAAAACTAGCACCTTTCAATTTAATTTCTTTATTCTTCACATGAGTAGATTTAGGTTCTTTCTTTTTATGTTGCTCAAGTTCTTTTGCTACAATCTTATTTTTGCTCTTAGCATTCTCTTGATTCTTCTCTCTTCTAGCTCTAGTAAGTTCATCTTTAACAATTTGTTCAGGAATCATAGGATGCATCACAATTTTCTTTTCTATGAATATGAGAGAGTATTGATTATTCCTACCATGATGCACACAATCAGTATCGTATTGCCAAGGTCGTCCTAATAACAATGAACAAGCTTGCATAGGAACAACGTCACAATCAACATAATCATGGTATGAACCCATAGAAAAGCTTAATCTCACCATTCGTGTTACCTTCAACTTACCACTGTTGTTGAACCATTAAATATGGTATGGGTGGGGATGAGGGTTGGTCGGCAAAGCAAGCTTCTCCACCATATCTATACTCGTCAAATTGTTGCAACTCCCACCATCAACAATTATGCGAATCGAGCGTTCCTTAACAACGCCCTTGATTTGGAACAAATTATGGCGCTGATTTTGCTCAACACGAGAAACTTGAGCACTTAGTACGCGTTGCACTATAATGCTCAAATACTTGTCGGCATCTTCGGTGCCAACATGTTCCGCCTCATAATCAGATTCATCATCATTTTCTGCAGGGTTAGTTGCAAGCATAGCATATGTTTCATCATCAAAATCACTAGTAGAGGAATACCCACCATCGTCGCATATAATCAGAACGCGCTTGTTTGGACAGTCCCGCATCATGTGTCCATAGCCTTTGCACCAATGCCATTGAATATCCTTAGTTCGGCATGTCGAAGAAACTGAAGATGAGGTTTTTGCCAACGCTTGTGGTGCTGATTTGGTTGCTTCAGAAACTCGTGGTGCTGGATTTGAAGTAGCGAGTGCGGCTTGTTGTTGATAGGTGGCGGTGGGGGTGCACTGGTGGCCGGAGCCATAGAGGTGCGTGGTGTCCATAAGTTTATGCGACCTGTAGAAGAGTTAGAACGTGTCCTCATCTGGCGTCCCTGCACTTCACGTTCAGCTTTGCAAGCAAGATGAAACAATATAGTAATAGAGTTATAATCTTTATAATCAAGGATGTCTTGAATTTCTCGATTCAACCCTCCAAAAAACCTAGCCATTGATGCCTCCTCATTCTCATCTAAACCACAACGTAACATACCAATTTGTAATTCTTGATAGTAGTCTTCCATAGACTTTGTACCTTGTCGTAAGCGTTGTAATTTATTTAACAAATCACGAGTATAACATGAGGGAACAAATCGATGCCACATAAGCAATTTTAAAGCCTCCCAAGTGTTAGGTATGTTATTGGGATATTGACGGCAATGTTCTTTCCACCAAATAGAAGCAAAGTAAGTAAATTCACTAGTAGCAGCCCTAACTCGTCTAATCTCAGGAACTTCATGGCAAACAAATTTTTGATCAACAGCTAGTTCCCAATTAAGATAACCATCAGGATCATATTTACCATTAAAAGAGGGTATAGTGAATTTAACCTTAGCAAAAGAATCATCGTGGTCACGTACCTCACGTCGTGGAGGGTCTCGTCTCATATCTTGTCGATTAAAATGCAACTGTCGATGAGCTTGATCGTTGTTGTTGTTACCCATGTCATTGGCCTCGGTATCAGTCACGTAGTCGAATTCATCTTGTCCCTCTACCACCGGGGCAGCAGGGGGAACAACAGTGGATGCATGGGCAATCTCGTCAAGGTGCGCCATAATACCTGTCAAAGAAATGTTAGTGATGCCTTGCGCTCTCTCCATCGCGGCGAGCGTGGCATTTGTCTCAATTTGGGCGCCCTCAAGTTGAGCAAGTCGCTTATTCGTGACCCTGACATCTTCCTCAAGTCCTTCCGTACGAAGGTTCATGAGGCGCCGGAAATGTTGTACGATTCCCTTCGTACGAGGAGTATGAGATGTATCCTCATCCGAATGCTCCGCAGAACCTACCATTGTTAGCAAATCACAAGTATATGTCCCTAACAACTACTAGGATGATGTGGTTCAAAATTCGCTCACACTCAAACCTTCTATCGAATTCTTACCAATTCTTACCAAGCAAACAGGGATGATCGACAACCAGCGGTATCAACGTGTCAACGAAGATTGGATGGAGCGATTGCCAGGTAAAGTTCAGCCTGTACGGTGTAGGAAAGGTGTAGCTGGGAAGGCTCAAGTATGGTAGCAAGGATTAGCAATAATCAATTCAGCAATGCAAGTTGAAAAATCGTTCAGCGCCGATTAGTGTTGGTCCTAGGCTAGACTAGACTAGAGACGCGAGCCTAGAACACAAACGAAAGCATAGCGTGGCAGAGCTAGAGAACGTTGCACACGGAGTTCGGAGGCTCGAAAAAGGATGCCGTCTTCACGGGGACCTTAGAATCACTTGTAAAAGGTCTCTATCAATTTTGAGCGAATTCTGAGAAACTTGATTTTTTTTCTCTGTTTGCGGGCCCGTTTTGAGGCCATAAACGACCTTTTTTGGGGTCGGAGCAGCCGCGCATGCGCCCGGGTGTGTACGCGTAGATAAAATCCCCAGATTCCCTAGATTTGTTTCACTCTATCTTTTCGTTTCCTTTCCAACGGATCAAGAATCACCCCAATCAGAGGTCGTATGCAAAAGTTATGTGTTTTTTTTCTTTTTCTTTGAATCGCGTTGTCGAAGTCAGATGAATCTTAGGTTTCCTTCTGGTAGCACGAAAACAACCTCTTCTATTTTTCTCTCTCTCTTTTTTTCTGTCACAAACTGAAACAAACTTTTGTTCTTGGTTAGGGTTTCCCTTGGAGTGGAGGCGGCAGGAGGATTGTGGCTTGCCGCAATAGGAGGATGGTGGCCACGGAAGGATGCGGCAAGGGATGGCGGCGCTGGTGGTCGCGGCACGGCTTGATGGAGGCGACAAATTGAACCCAACCACAACGGTGCGACCAAACGTGAGCAGAACTCGAAACTCTAAAGGAACTAGACACTAAGACTAGCAAAGGACACGACGATGCAACTGAAAGTTCAACAATGCAATACACTGAAAAGAAGATGCAATGACGCAATTGGTCTTGGACAGATAGGTGATCTAATCCTATTTTTTTTGGCTTTTTTCTGGACTTTCGGAATTAAGCAACCTAACTACGAAAAAAAGTAAATTCTCACCGAGCAACCTTGAGCTCTGATACCACTTGATGGAGGCGGAGTTCCCGATCTTTCGATGAAATTGATAACTATCGATTTTGGTGGAGGTGACTCTCGCGATCCGACTACAACCGTACGACGACGCTTGCGCCTTAGCAATCGTTGAACCAACTCCGCGACATTATTGACCGTGCTGGAAGCGTGATCAACCTGAACACGAGGTTCAATTCCTGCGAGCAATCGAAGAACTAGCAAGAATAAAATATAGGCAATCTGATATTGCAAATAGGAATTGTAGTATAGATGGTATTAAAAACAAATGTGGGATCCCGAAGGCTGTCTTGACAGGTGGTCGTCTGACACAACTGAAGAACAAAAGTTTGCACAATGGCTAAACCTAAACTCAACAAAATTCGAGTTCTAGCTAGGGGGACGGTGACTCCTATATGGGAAGACGACCAGGGGTGGCAGACAGGGAAGTGGACGCACACCCCTAGGGTTACAAGGCCCATGGGCCCAAGAGGAGGTGGCGCAACACCCTTTTTGACTCGGGCAAAAAAATAAATGTGGATTGTTTTGTTTATTGTGGCTTGCTCGGTTGGAATTTGAAGCTGAGGTTGGATCCATTGGAAAGTAGACTTGATAAGCTTTCAATGAAGTCCAAGAACGTCCCAAACGGAGTCCGTATGAAGAAGTTACAGTCGTTTGAACTTAGTGTTGTCGCAGTAGTCCGAACTCAAATCCAGAACGAGCCTAACTCGAACTCTTGCTTGGCTCGGACCCAAAGTGACGTGATGACCTCCATTATGCCTTCTATGCTTGTCCATGACTCCACATACCACTCCTTGGTCCTTTCCTATGTTCCTAAACACAATTAAATCACTTACATTTGGTAGCGATCTATTCTCAGTAATATATAAACATATGAACGAATTTACTTGGTGATTAAGTTGGCGAGCACGAGCTCGAGTAATTGGTCCTTGTAACACTGGTTATGGATCAGTTGTGTGTGTAGGCACGGTTGTATCTAAGTTAAGGATGTCCTCATCATTAAGAGTAAACCAAATCACCTCCACATACCAAGACATCTTGGCGGTAGGTTGCTCTTTGGGTGACTATGGACGGAGAAGCCCTCCGAAACTCCCGGCGCCTCCCGATCCGTGCTCGTCGTGACACGTCCACGACACGCTAGAATCCTTGGGCTATGCTAGAATCGGACAACGTCGATTCAGTGGCGCTTCTTGTGACAACAAGCGGCTCATTAGAAACAAATGTATGGTATGATCTAGAGGATCAAGAAAGGAATTATTACCAATGTATGTAACACCTCATTTTGCCTTGCATTGAAAAATCTTGAGCTCAATGTATCTTCAAAAGCCTCGAACAACGATGCTTTAAAGCCCCATAAGAATAGCTATGGCAAAGAAATATGTAGGTCCATTTCAAAGTGAAACACGATATCTGAGATCATTTCGATACAACCATCCTCACTAAAAAACACGACCATATAATATGTAAGGACATACAATGACGGCATGGTAATCAGCGATGTTGCAAAACAACAAGGTGTTAAGTGGAATGTCGAACATTATATATGTTTAAGCAAATCCATGACCAAACATTTTTCTCGCACTATGTTTTAGTATAAATAATTGCAGGGGTTTTCCAAAGAAATACCTTAAACCTTATTCAACAATGTTGTTCTAGTGTTCCCAGCTACAACCACAAGATTATTTTCCACTTGACACGAGTGAAAACAATGGTTAGCAAAGGAAACAAAACTCTTTGGGTTGAAAAGAGTTAAAGAGGCTAAAAAAGATGTAGTTGAATTTCTATATAAGTGAAAGAGAATAAAAATTACCAAACCATGGTCTGCTAATGCTTGGGAATGGCAGTCATGGTATTATTTTCAGGATTCAACGACATCTGGTGTGTTCCAAGATTCAACTAAACCTCTAGATATCGGGAAGAGAACCTTCTCCTCCATCCTGGCTTTCTCCAAGATGGCGTCCCCGTACCATTTCCCCACCCTCCTCACCTCGGCGCCCTCCACCACGGCCCTCCTCTTCCCGGCCTTTTCACCATCTCGCCACCTTGGCGCCACGCCCTCGACGCCGCTCCGTCTTTGCGGTGCTCTGATCGCGCCAGGCTCACCACCTCTTCCGCCGCGGCCGCCCGGTACGCGCGCGCGCCGCGGCCGCTTCGGACGGCGCAATGCGAGCATGCCCTCGGCGAGTGTCGACTTGCGCAGCGGCTCGTCGGCGGCGCTAGAGACCTTGGGTCGGGCTTGGAGAGGTAGAGCACGGGCCGCCACCTTGTAGAGGCGAGGCGAGGCGGGCACCGTCGGAGCCGTGAACACGGACGGCGCTCTCTGCTCGCCTCGGCGGCGGAGAGCGGAGAAGTCCGCGAGAGCATAGGGGACACGTGGTAGCGGCGGCGGTGGTAGCCTCGGCCGTGCTTGATGCGGTGCGCGAAGAGGCGGGATCCCGATGGCGTCAGGCGCCATTGGCGCGGGAGGAGGCAGGGAGGAAGAGAAGATGAGAACGGTGGGTTGTGAGGCGACATGGCGTCTCGTCCCCGGGACTCCGTCCGTGAAGAGAAAGCGGTGGCTACCACTACTGCTGCTGCTGTGGAGAGAAGAACAGCGGGAGGTGTGGGACAGCGCGGTGAGGATTTAGGAGGCGGCCGTCGTGGGAGGTGAGGGAGGGGAACGGGGGGAAGCGGAATGGACATGGCGTGGGGCGAGAGAGAGGAGGAAGAAGCGTCTTTGGGAAGCGAAGGAACGACATGAGCGTGCACACGTCGCGAGATGTGCCCGGCATGGGCGAGAAACCCGGTCTCATCGGACGGACGCGGCCGAGCTGAGCGAAATCCGACGGCGCATAAAAAGATAGTGACGTGGCCACTCTCCCCTCAGCCCCTTTCTTCCTCCTTTTATATAGAGAGATATGATGCTCACTTCAAGAACAAGATGTGGAGGTTAGTCCCTAAGAAGCGTGGATCCAATGTAATTGACTACAGGTGGGTGTAACAGATCAAGAGAAAAGCTTATGTAAGCATAGATCGTTACAAAGCTAGACTGGATACAAAAGGCTAAACAATGGTATGGTCTCGATTACAAGGATACCTTTAGCCCAGTTGTGAAACCAACAAATATTTGTCTAGTCTTGCATATTGTTGTTTCAAGAGGGTAGTCATTGACACAACTGGATGTTCATAATGCATTTTTGCATGGCTTCTTATAAGAAGAGGTGTACATGGCTCAATCACCTGGTTATGAAGATCACAAGAATCCAGATTATATATGTCGGCTTGACAAAGATTTGTACGGACTTAAACAGGCACCTCGTGCATATGGTATTCTCGCTTGAGCACAAAGCTTGAGGAATTAATAGGGTTTACACCGCAAAAACCAGACACTTCTCTCTTTGGTTTTCATCAAGTTGGAGTCACCATATATATGCTCATTCATGTTGATGATGTCATAGTAGTGAGCTCGTCGTCACAGGACGCCGAAGGGTTGGTGCAGTAGCAATAGGGGAGGAATTTGCAGTAAAAGATCTCGGTAATCTTCACTATTTTCTAGGCATATAGCTGATCACAGCCAGAACATGTGTTGTCTTGAGCCAGCAGAAATATGCAAACAGAGTTGATGCGGCATGCAAACATGGAGAGTGTAAGCCAGTTAGAACTCCTATGGATGCTACAGAAAGGTTGTCAAAGGAAGATGGGAGTTTGTTGTCTGCTGAAGAAGCCTCGAACTACAGAAGTATGGTTGGCGCATTGCAATACTTGATGTTGACTAGGCTAGATATTTCTTTTTCGGTCGATAAGGTGTGTAAATTTCTTGTAGGGCCTACTACTTCGCATTGGAGTGTGGTCAAGAGGATCCTAGGGTATTTGAAGCTAACCATAACAATTGGCTTATAGATTCAAAAGTTCACTTCGAGTTTGCTTAGTGCCTTCAATGATGCAGATTGGGCTGGATGTCTAGATGATCAGTGCTTGACCAAAGGATATGCAGTGTTTCTTGGTTAAAATTGGATCTCATTGAGTTCTTGGAAGCAAAATACAGTGTCACAATCAAGCATGGAAGCCAAATACAAGTCTCTAGCGAATACTACAACAGAATTTGTATGGGTATGTAACATCCCAAAATTTGGTCTATTTGGAAGTTTTAAAAACAAAAATAACCATTTGAATTTTTCTGCTAAAGTTAAATCTTAATATGGATTTTCATGAGTCAAAAACAATTTAATATGAATAATATAAACATCAAATATTATAAAAATTATTTTATTTGGATTCTATGTTCTTGAATATATTATATATATTTTTCTATAAATTTTATGAGTTCATTTGCTATTTTCTAAGTGCTATTTGACTTTTCTGCTATTTTCTAAAAAGAAAAACCTAATATAAATCTCAGAATTTGTCTCGGGCTGAATTTCCTAAAGCTCTGGCCCATTTCTACTTTTCGGCCCAGCCGTTATTCTCCCGCGCGGCAAGCCAAGCCTTGGCCCCAGCTAAGGCGCTTCTCCATTTCTTCCCGAGCCGGGCCACCATTTCTTCCCGGCCGCTCCTTTCTTTTCTTCCGGCCCGAGCTGCCCAAGCAGGACCAGCTGTGTTTCACTCGCGCTCTGGCCGCCTTGGTTTCCTTCAGCGTCGTGGCCCAGCTGGAGCTTTGCTTGCCTTTTTATTTGTTTCACTGCCCATGGGCCTGCATGCCACGTGAGCTTTGTCGTCTACCTCTAGGACTCCTTGAGTCCGTGTTCTTCATGATTGCCGCACAGTCTGCCGGTCTGCATCTCCAACGCTCCCATCCGGTGCTATTTAAGGCCTCCTCTCCGCGTCATATCCTTCGCCTTGTTCTTCTCCACCGAAACCCTAAAGACTCGATCTCGATTTCACCTCAATCGCGTCGGATTTTGCCAAAGACCGAGCCGGCCGCCGCAAGCTTTCTTCGTCGATTTCGTCGCCCCTGAAGGTCCTCCGGCCACTTCGTAACCGTCGTTAAGATCTAGAGCTCGCGTTCTCTCTGGTGCTCCTCTCCTTTTCCGTCGGACGTCACCCCATCGTCGAAGTCGTTGCAACCGTAGAGCTCGCCGCCGTCAAAGTCGCCGCTGCCGCTGTCTCACTGCCGCCAGTGCCAAGACAACACCTCCAGATGCATCCTCGTACTCTCAGGAGTCCATTTTGCCACTTCGCCGGGTCTCCCTCGCCTCCGTTCGCCCTCGGCGCCAAGCTCTTCGTCGCCGGCCATGGCTGCCACCTTCTTTTGCTCGTTTTGCTCTGTGCCTAGTGAGCATACCAACTAAGCTATTGTCGCTACATTGGCACTGGCACGGTTGCACTCCGCCGCCACTGGCTTTTGGTCCGATCATTCGAAGCACGGAAGAAAATTTAGTCATGAACAATGAGATATCAAAGAGGAAGAAACAAGGAACCTTGTGAAGTTTGCTTTGACTCTCTGCTGATGCCCTTGCAGAAGCTGCTGATGACACCTCGCAACCTACCAATTATAATCCATCCTTCATGTAAAAGAACCAATAAAGAAGAATTGAACCAAAATAGCATTGCCATGATCCTCGATATAAGGAACGTGGACGAAATACAGAAAATGGTCACCAGGTTGGATGACGCAATGCTACAATGCTACACCTGTTACTCTCTTTCGATTTATATATCATCAATTTGCATGGAACAGTTTGGATCTTTCAGATAATACCTAAACAAATAACAACAACGTCAATTAAGCTTAAAAAATCTTACTATAAAAATATATGCATGTAACAAACCACTCAGAATGGGTAGACCTTGCTATGTGCAGATGGATGGTGCACTGCACCAATTCTTTTGTTTTGATGGGAACCAGCAATGGCGCACCAATTTGGGCAGCAACCTTGTTCGGCTTGTTCCTATTTCCAAGAACTTCATACGATGAAGAATCAACCAAAAAAGGGGGAAAATAACAAACCAGGAATGGGCTAGGCATTTCGCCGAGCACGTGGTGGTAGTGAGCAATAAAGCATGCCATGCATTGATTTGGGGCCGAGTGCAACCACAGGAGACGACGACAACAGTGGACGATGCAGGAGGTGGGAGCTGCGCGCGGCACATCGCAGAGCGTGACCATCTTCATGATGTCGATGTCCAGGGGACGAACTCGAGCCCGGCAATGCCGGCAGTGCTACGGGCGCCAAGCTCGTTGTGCAGCATGGCGAGGACACTGTCCACCGTTGCCGTGTACTACCATGACGATGTGACATGGCCGACCATTCGCACCAGCCTAATCCAGGACGAGTGAGAGGATTGCACCAGCCCGTAAGGCGGCAGCCGGTGCGCCGTGGCACCAGATGAGGGTAGCAGAGGTCGTCGGCGTCTGCTAGAGTGGTGGGACAGCATCTAGGAAGGGGGAAGGCAACGGCAAGCGCGGTGTGGCGGCATCCAGAGCATCCAGAGACTAGAGAGAAGAGTAGATGGCCGGGTGCGGTGGGAAGGCGGTGGCGAGCGAGGTTTCTGAATTTTTTTAAAAAAATAATATAATTTTAAAACATATTTACAAAAATAAATAACAACTCTAAAAAATTACAAAAATATATCTCTGTCTCTAGTTGAACTGGCGACAGGGACCCTGTCGCCAGTTAAGATATGTATCGCCATTGTAACTGGCGATAGATATCTCAACCCTATTCCCACTTAACCAGTTTGTGATTTTTCTAAAATTTAAACGGTACCAAATGTGTTAAACTCACAATAACATTTTGTCATTGTTGTATGTTGTTCTACTACGGTTAATTTTTGAAGAATTTAGCGATGACGATTGAGGTATCAACGATTCGTAAAGGGAAAGGTAAGTGAAATTACGATTTGCCCGGGAATTCATACACACAAATATTACAGAACTTGTAGCAAAACATCATAACACTAAATTGAAATGATAATTCAGAACATTGCTAACAATATATTACTACTGTCCGTTTTTTTCCGTGGCCGCGACCTCAACGTCTCCCATGTGGACTGCCTCTAGTCAGGGCACCAGATGAGGTTCCCGCGGCGACGTTCGGAATGCCGATGTCTCTTTGGTCCTGAGTATTTCGCGTGGGGCATGTCTTGAAGGTGTGCCCATACTCCCTACAAATAGAGCACTTCTTCGTACGATGTCCGGCTTCTGCCTCGTCCATATCATTCCTGATGCGCCGTACCTATCGCCGGTTAACCTTTCCCTTGAGCCTACCCATGTCCGCGGCCCAGATTAGTTGCTCCCAGGTGGGATGGCTAGTGAAATGGCCAACAACGGCGTAACCATACATCTCTCCACTCCATGTTTGCATCACCGTCTCCTTGGTGAAATAGTGAGAGAAGTACTAGCCGGGATGCTGCGCCATCGTCAAACAGACGACCATGACATGGGAGCAGGGCCTATGCAAAAGAAGGGGCTTGTTACAAGTGCATACGCAACTATCGCGGCGTAGCGTGCACTCATGGGTGATCCTCTCGCGGTTTGTTCCACGACGTCCTTTATCCCTGCACATTATCTCGAAGCGAAGCTCCTCGTGCCCATCTTGAATGCCCGGTGCATCTCATCCTTCTTTCTCTTCTCCTCCATGTATGTGGTGATCATGACGGAGTAGAGTACTCTGTCATTTGCCATGGCGAGCGACGTATTGCTGCATCTGTTAACAAAGTAGTTTGTGGTACCGTGGAGAATTGCCTCAACAATACCAAGCAAAGGGAGGCACCTAGCGCCGTGCATGACCCAGTTGTAAACCTTAGCTAGGTTGGTTGTCATGATACCATATCGAGCACCACCCCTGTAATGTAGCAGCGACCACTTCTCCTTAGGCTCGTGCTCAATCCAGTCCGAGAAGCATTTCACCTGTGCCCCTGTCTTCCTCGTGACACTAGGACCGTTTGTGGGTAGCTATGGCAATGCTTCAGGGCCCTGGTCAGCGCTTGGGGCGGCCCTTCTCACTGCCTCCCTTCGGTGGGTTTGGGTCCGGTCATCCAGAATCTTCAGAGTGTTTCAAACTTCCGCTGGTGGTTCTGGTTGCACAGCCACTTGAATAGGTTCATCAAGTCCTTGTTGCGAACCGCTTATAGAAGTTTGCACCCAAGTGCCTCATGCACCACCTGCTCTGTAGATTCGGCTATGGAAGTGGTACGTTTTCTCCTTGTTGTAGCTGAGTTATTGCACGCAGTAGGCCTACGTGCCGATCATGTATGAGGCATACGTTGGGACAGTTTTGCACAATAAAAATCCTCACATTCTTCAGGAACCACAGCCAGCTATCCGTGTTCTCGCTTTCAACGAAAGCGAATGCCACAGGAAGAACTTGATTGTTTTCGTCCGTCACTATTGCAGTCAGTATTTGGCCTTTGTACCTTCCAGTCAGGAATGTGTCATCGATACACAAGATTGGACGACAGTGCTAGAATGTATTGATGTATGGACCAAAGGCAAAGAATACTCGTTGTAGTACCCTCTTATCAGGCCACTTCGGATATGTGGCGTCTTGAATGTTGACATGAGTGCTGGGATTCCTGTCTTGTATGACTCAGAGTTTGCCTAGGGAGGTTGTGGTAGGAATCCTCGAACGTGTCGAACCTTGATTCCAATGCCTTCTGTTTTGCCCTCTAAGCCTTGGCATAGCTGATAGTGTATTGGAACCTTACCTCAATGGCCCGAATGATGGATCGTGGCTCAAAATCTAGATTATCCACGATCTCACCGTACATGAGATTGGCGATGAAGCCTGATGACAGGTTCCGGTGGGACTGCACTGACTCAGCGACGATGCATGTGTGATGGACCACTATAGAGCACTTCTAGTAGGTGTCCCACTTGGGCTGAAATGCGTTCACGCGCCAAGGCCATCCCTCTATGCCGCACTTCATGTCGTAGTATCTTGGGGTAGACCTGACGATGGTGAATGTGCGCCGCACCGACAATGCCCAGAATTTGACCGCATCCTGCACGGCCTCATTGCATTTGTACATAGCTCCTAGTCTGACCTCACTCTGGTCGTACTCCCACGGTACACGGGAGCCTTTGTTGATGACGAGGTTCTCGAACTGGTATGTATTCCACTCGGATGGAACCGCCTGCTGGTCTGCATCATCCTCGTCATCGGAGCTTTCATCTTCGGACAATGCCATGTACTCCCGGTCTTCGAGATCCATCCTTTGCACGAGGTCTTCCAGCTCCTCACCCTCGTCAGCAAGCCCACTAGCTTGTCTCACTAAAGGAGCTACGGCGGCAAAGTCTTCATCGACGGCATCAGCAACCCCTTGTCCTTCAGCCATTGTGTGCACCGCGCTGGAGTCCTCGATTTCTTCCTCGGTGTCAGCAACTCCTCCTTGTTCAGACGCGGATGCTGGAGTGGGTTTGGCATAAGCCTAGACCAGAAGGACCAATTTCCATCCTCTCTCCCTCGCCATGCGTACATACGACCGCTATGAATTTGTTCCCTTTAGTTGCACTAACTCCCAATACGTGGGCTGTCCTGCCTAGAGGGCAAGGCAACTCAATGTCAGATCGTACACATTACGGTCCACTTGGAACGTGTGAAACAACCACCACATCACAGTGCCAAATGTACACTGCTCAGGTCTTGGTAGGGGCACGTCCGCTGACTGGAAATAACTCAAATCAATTCCCTCGGAACCCTCCATAATAGTCCCTCGGCCATAGTAAATTTTAAAATTGGCGACGTCAGACATATTTGACGCACTATAGTGTAAAGAACATTTACATGATGAACTACATATCTAAAAATAAATAGCCCAGAAAACTATGTAATCCATTGTAGTCAAAAAATTACCTGAGAGGTGGGCAACTGGACAAACAGCGCTTCGCTAACTTTTCTCCTCCTCGCTCTTCTCTCCTTCTCGCACAGCACGGCCGGACCCCAAGCTTACGAGGGGATCTCGTCCACCGGCGACTCCGCCAGCTCGTGTGCGTACTGAACGTAGTGCTTATCAACGCTGTCTCCATGGGACCCCAGGAACATGACCCACCCGAGCAACCACAGCAAGTAGGCCTCGAAGTGCCTCCTAACAATGACGTCGCCTGCGTTCTGCGCCATACGCTCGGGCTGCAAGAATACACGTACACGTCAGCAAGGTTCACATACGAATTGATGTGAGATGACAATAGTTATGAAGATTTACGTAGAACTGGCAGATTCACCTCAACGTCGGCCCGTGCGAGCTGCTGAACTCCACGTACCCATTGCCCGCCGGCAGCACATCGTGGAACCTAGCTAGGAGGTCCGTGCGCCACGTGGCCGGGATGTCGTGCGCCGACATCGGAGCGCCTGTGCAGGGCAACCCAGTCAGGTAGCTCACGTCCTGCAGTGTCGGCGCCATCTCCCCGCACGGGAGGTGGAATGTGTGGGCCATCTCCCCTCACCAACAACGTCAGTAGGGCCCGGTCGTATGGAAAACGCCTAGACGTACGACCAGCACCGTGGTCCTGGTCGTCCTCCCATATCACCTCCACCATCCTCGCTAGTGGAAGGAGGCCTGCCGCTCTCAACCTGCATCGAAATGATTGAGAACAAACGTAAGTCCACGCAAAGTAGTCATACCGCGATTGAGTGCATGAAGGTCAGAACTACACGTACCTCAGAAGCTAGTCTCGGTGCAGCCTCCATGCCCTGATGGGTGTGCGTATCCACAACGCGCCAAGCTCTATCGGCGCCTCGCCCTCCAGGGGGAGCACGGTACTGAGGAGGCTACGGTGACGCGCGTCAATCACCGGGTCAAGCAACTCGTAGTGGCTCGCATCTGCCATACCTGAAAATGCAGCAATAACCAAGGTTCATAATTTTTTTCTTGCATCTTTACATAGCCTATGTAGCAACTACGGATTTTTTTTTACAATTATAATACGCGTCATGCTATTTTGCTAGTTTAAATGGTATTTTCGTCACTAACAAAATATTTACGGCGCACAAACAAAATAATAACCGTGCACTAACAAAATAATAACCGCGCACAAATGGAAAGGTCAATAATTACTCCACTTACCTACTCTATATATTTTTTACAGATTCATAACTGGCATCTTCTTATTTCTACAAAAATATCACAAATCATTCAAGTGTTGCAACATTCCTGACATGTGCACGACGGACTACATAATTTCATTATTTCTGCAAATAATCTCATTGCTCTTTCAATCTACTCAGCTACTCCGGATTTTTTTTTTTACAATTTTAAAATGTGCCATGCAATTCTTCTAGTTTAAAAGAGAATTTTGTATTAATAATAGAACTATCGGCTACACAACTCAAAATATGTACTACCCAATTTGACTATATTTATCTAACCTACTCAATTCTATGTCGCTATTTTTGTGTGCTAACCGACAAGGTTTTGACATAACGTACAAAGTTTCAGGGAAATGTACCTGCAAGATGATCGATCGGATCTGATACTCTGTCAATCTCTCTCCTCCGCGATGAACTGGCAGAGCTTCGCTACTTTTTTCTCTCCCTCTCCTACTCTCTCTTATTTTTTCTAAAATTAAAATGAATTATGGACTGATTTTTGGGGGTTTTCATAGCTGGATTTATGTCGCTAGTTCAACTGGCGACAGAACCTATCGCCAATTCAATTGGCGATAGGGACCTACTCAATTTCCTGTCGCCAGTTCAACTGGTGACAGGGAGTTGGACCGGCAACAAGATGGCGACAGGGTCCCTGTCGCCAGTTCAACTGGCGATAGGTTCCTGTCACCAGTTGAACTGGCAATAGGGATATATTTTTGTAATTTTTGGGGGCGGCTATTTATTTTTATAAATATCTTTTAAAATTATATTATGTTTAAAAAAAATTCGTTTGTTGGCGTTGTTAGCTGATTCGATTTTTCCTCGGTTTGTTTTCGTATCGCACGAGAGGAAGAAGAAGAGGCCCACCAGCCGGAGTGCTTTTTACAGGGGAAACGATCACCACTGGCCACAACTCCTCGTTCTTAACGAATTGCCTTTTTTTGGAAATAGAGTAACAAATCTAGCCTCTTTGTGTCTGAAATAAAAAAATGGTATTATAGAAGGCTTGGCAGGCGACATGTGTCCCTTGCAGTGCTCCTGGATCGTGGCTGCAGCATATCACGCTTCGGGAGTGCTGCATGTAACCTGCCACACACGGGAAGCGATGGAGGTCAGCTGCCGTGCACAGGGAGCATGGATGGCGGTCTGCCGCACACGGTTTGTGCAAGCGGGCACCTACCACCCTTCCAGAGCGCGGCAGAGAGCATCATGACTTGGAACAGTGATTTACTCACTATGCATCGAATCCCTCATGCATGCTGTTGCACTCGGCTCTGGAAGCGTTCATGTGTGCGACAGCTCACGTCCTACGGTTCCGGGCCATGGAAATGCACGTCCTGCAGTTCCAGACCGTAGTAGGCACATCCAGCGGTACAGATCCGCGGCACGCACGTGCAGCGAACCGGGAACACGGTAGGTTGCTGTCGTGCATCCGAAGTGCGATAGGGGACACGTGTTTCCTGACTAGCATGTCGTGGTGCTATTTTTGTTATTTCAGACGCGAGGAGGCTAGATTTGTTATCCCGTTAAAAAAAAGACCAAATGAGAAGAAAAAAAACTCTTTTTGTTTTAGTGTCAAGATATTGGTCCTCCAGCAGCCCATCGCCTCAGTTCATCATGTAGTACATTTGCAAGTGCAGTAGTGGTTTTAGTTTGGCGTTCTGCTCCTTGCAGATTTCCGAGATTGTTGCCATCATGATTGAGTTTATTGCCTTGCTTTGCATGGCCTGGCTTCTAGCTTGGATGTCCTCTGTCCACTAGTGTAGGATGTGATCTTTTGACCAAGCCGAAGGTTCCAGGACTGGCAGGTGGCAGCTGCATCCAAATAGACACATCAGACCAAACGAAAATAAATTGGTCGTGTTTGGTTCTGCTTCCGCTTCGGCTTTTCGGTGGGAAAAGCCGGAAGTCGAACCAAACGGCTGACTTTTTCGGTGGCTTTCGTCAGAAGCTCAAAACCGTCTCAACAGGTGGAAGCCAGTTGTGAGGGCTTTATCGCCGCTTCCCCCACTCGGCATTTCGAAAATGCCCCCGAACTTTCGGAACAATTACCCGCCCCGTACATAGTACTTAAACCCGCAGTCTTGACAACCTCCCGTTCCCCTCCCCACTTGCACCCCTCGCCGAGCGAATCCGGCCCTTAACCCTAGCCTCCCTGCGGGAGGGCGACCTCCCGCTCCCCTCCCAACCGTGCCTCCCTCGGCCACCGCCGAGGGAATCTGGCCTCCACGCCGCGCCTGGTCACCCGCCCGCACCTCCCGCCCGTCTCGTCGCCCTCCCACAAGGCCGCACCTCCCCCAACCTCCCTTCCACCTGACTGTGCCTCTCCTGTCGCCCTCTCACCCAAATAGCACCTCCATCGGCCTCTGCCCGAGCGAATTCGGCCTCCACGGTGCGCTCGGTCGCCCGCTCGCACCTCCGGCACCTCCACCAAGCAACCCAGCCTCGCCTCCTTCCTCGATCCAAAGGTACAACCTCCCTCCAACCTGTTTGTACTGAAAAATCAAATATTTTAGTTCCAATTTTCGGTATACCTGGTTGGTCTAGAGAGGAGATGAGAGGGAGAGGAGGGTGTGTTGATTTGTGGAGATGGCCCAGATGCCTTGTCTTCTTCTGTCATGTTTGGGTTGAGAATCAATTGTGAAGGATTGGGTGCCATGATAGCGGAAGTAGGGTTATGTGTGTTATTAGGCACTGGTTCTTCATAGTAGTCTTCGTTGGTTGATGAACGCACCTGATTATGCAAAGCAAGCTCATTAAATGAAACCATCTTATATTTGGTAACATATATAGGAGTATTTTTAGGTGTCGCTGGTCCAAAAAATGGTGTACCTCAACTTCTTTTAGATCAACTCCATTCTCTTCATGGAAGCTCATGAAATTACTGAGGTTCTCTGCGCTTGGTTTGTAGTGACCACTATAGGCCCAGATGGACTGAAATCAGAATAGATCATCAGAGATTAGCAGAATGCAGCAAATGAACAAGCATAAGAACAATACAACATAACGAAATTCTCAAATGATTATAATGTGCCCGCAGCCAAAAAGTAGAATCGATGGTCTAATATCTCCATAACTTGCATACTAGGCAAAACATGATAAGATAGATACTCTGATGAGTGCCAGGGGTAAGAAGTAGATACTCTGATGGTATCATTTCAGTACCGTTTCAGTGTTCCAATTGGGAATATTTGGCATGAATTTGGTTTGCTATTGACTCGGAAAATGCAATAGATAGTTTTTTTGTTCAATTACATATTGGTATTGATAGAAATCCAAACTAGCACAAACTATATGGCAGTTCCATGTTGTAGTTACAGATTTCCTTATATGCATGCCACTTATAGATGGATAAAGCACAGGCCGCAAACACTGCTATATGGGATGCGGTCACAAATGAAGTGTTCATTGACATCTGCGTCAAAGAGGTGCTTGCAAAAAATAGACCCCTGCAATATTTGAATAACATAGGGTATCACAACCTCATGACCAAGTTTAAAGAACACACTAATAAGGAGTACAGCTGTAAGCAATTAAAGAGCCATTGGGATAGCTTGAAAAGAGACTATTCTAATTAGAAGACATTGAAGCTCCATGCATTGGGGCTAGGCATCGATCCTAAGACTGGATCCATTGAGGTAAGTGATGAGTGGTGGGCTGAACAGATTAAGGTATGCAATCTTCAATGTTGTTGCATGTGTATGGGAATTCAATTGTTCAAACTGTTTCATGGATTCTTGCATTTCTTTAATTGCAGGCCATGCCACAATGTGACAAGTTCAAGAAAGCACCCCTGCAGCATGAGGACAAGCTTGACATAATGTATGATGGTGCAAGTTGTATGAATGAATCCTCTCTTGTCCCTGGAGAAGATGGTGCCGCCCATGTCAATCTTGAGGATGATGAGGGTGAGGGTGATGAGCCTCAGGGTGAGAAGGGAACCACTACACTAAAGATGTTAGCCCATGTGGACAAGGGCAAGAAGAGAGCTAGCCATGGCTCACCAAGTGGGAACAGGCCGAAGAAGACATTCAAAGATGTGCAACTGAAGCGTTTGGTGGATATTGCGGAGAGGTCTCATGGTAGCAAGAATTTTATGACCAATGCACCTAGTCCAGTGGTTGATCATATTAGGCAAGAGATATCTGAGATGATTGATTTGATTATTGATGCTGGGGCCGGAGAAGGGAGTGATGAGCATTTCTATGCCACACAACTCCTCATCAAGAAGGAGTATCGAGATGTCTTTCACACACTAAGACACCTTAAGGGAGGCTAGCATTGCTTACCAGGACATGGGAGGAGAAGAAAAGGTGTTAGAAAGTTTGAACTGTATTCCTGAGAGTTGAACCTATATATCTTATGTCATGTGTTATGTAAGATACTATGTGACTTGTTCTATCAGTTATGTATGCTACTTGGTGGTCTCTTATTAAATGTATCATTTGTTTATGCTATGTAGTTGTCACTTAGTGATTGTGTTCTTTTTGTATGGTTGTCACTTAGTAATTGTGTTCTTTTCATATGGGGTATGGTTATCACTTATTAATTATGTTATTTGTTTGTGTCAGATGAGCTCTTCAAGTTCGTTTGGTTCAAGTGATGATGAATCAACTCATGAAGCTGTTGTGGATGATGGAGGACCAGATATGTTCTTGCCGCTAATCCTGATTGCGCTTTTGGATGTTTGGATAACTATGGTGACTCCAGTACAAAGATGCCAAGGAAAATACCTACAATCACGGGGATCTAATGGGTTGCGGATATACTTGCTAGTGCACAAGAGTGTTATGACATGTTCAGAATGCGAAGGTCAGTTTTCGTTCGCCTTCATGACACTCTTGTTAATAACTATAGCTTGAAATCAACTGCAGAGGTGAACTCAAAGGAAGCATTCGCAATATTCGTATGGACTTGTGGAGCTCCTCAATCCAACTGCCAAGTCAAGAACCGGTTTGGTCATTCCGAAGAAACCGTGAGTAGGAAGTTTGTGGAGGTTTTTGAATGTGTGTACCGTCTTGGTATTGAGAACATAAAGCCCACAAATCCTCAATTCTCTACAATACACCGTAGACTTCGGGAGTGAAGGTTTTCCCTCATTTTAATAATTGCATCGGTGCAATAGATGGGACACATGTACCTATGACGGTGCCATGCGAGAAACAGATTTGAAACAGATTGCAAACCTACTCTACTATTGGAGATGATTGCTAATGCATATGAGGGATCAACATGGCTGGTTTTAGTCCTGTTTTGATATCCTCTTTACCGAAGGTATGCCCTTGGATGAACGTTCTCTGTAAAAGAAATATGTCTGCTTGAGGACTTGCCGTTTGGTCTTATTAATTATTCTTTGTGTATGACTATAAAGATTAACATTACTGGTTTGGACTAGTTAACGTAGTTTATCGGTGGTTCTAGATGTTGGAATTCAAGTGCTGGGCAATAATCCGTTTTTTTTTCTGTACAAGAAATAGTTTTGATGTGTCAAAGGGTTGATGTTCTTGTGGACAGTTGTGATTGGTACAATTCTCAATAAGATTATTTGCACCAGTATATTCTTTTATACGCTTGTCTTTTCTCTGTTTACCAGTGATTTCGGTCCATTAAATTGTCGTTAATTGTGTTAGTCGTTGTCAATTGTCGTTAAATGTTGTTAATTACGTTAAACGGCATCAAACAAGCCATTACTATCCTCAAGGGTATTTCAGACATTTCTCATCTCGAAAGCTGCAACCAGTCTACCTAAAAGCCAAACAGCTAAGCACCAAATCACTTCAGCCCAGCCATTCAACCCTACAGCCGTTTAGTCATGAAGTCTAACCGGAAGCCGCTTTTCAAGATAACCATAGACGTTCCAAACAGGCCCTTCCTAGGGAGGGCCTCAAGTCCCACCTCTCAAGACTCTGTACCAGATTTGTGCACCTGTAAACACTAATCTTAAAGCAATAAAAAAAATCATCCACCTCCTCCACCCACCTCCCTGTCTCTCACCACCCTAGCCTCCCTATCAAGTAGCTGCCATTGCCAAATCTACTGGCTGGCTGCTACTAAGGAGGTGGTGTAGTGGCGAAAGCCAGACTAGTGAGCACGTGTGGTGGCGACGTGCACTATTGATTCTCCACCACCTCCCTCTCCCTCTCTCCATGGCAATGACCGTTGAGGTGATGAGGTGGCATGGCGGCAAAGGCCAGGACGGCGAGCGCACACCGCGGCGACGTGGATTGGGGACTCTCCACCACCTCCCTCTTTCTCTCTCCATGACGACACATGACAAGCACACGGCGGTGGTGGCATGCATAGGAGAACATAAGCAGCTCCCAGGACGGAGAGTGCACAGCGACAATGGAGACGTCAGGTGAGCTTCTCTAGGAGGCCAAGGCCTATGGCCTACGACTCTAGAGTACTCCATTGGACATGGCCGCCTCAACCTTGTGGTGGAGAAAGAGAGGGAGGTCATGGAGAAGAGGGGGGATGGCTGCTTTGAGACTGATATTGGCCAGGTAGCAGAATCTTGAAATAAGGCCTTTGGGGATGTGAGTTTAGGCCATGTCCCGAAGAATTTCCTTGGAGACCGAACCCGGTGGGAGAAGAGGCATTCGAGTAACAAGTTATTAGCTGTTTCGAGGAGTGAATGCACAAGGGGCATCCATCAATAAAAAACAGTCATGTCCACTGTAAAATTGTACATCTTCCACGACAAAATTACTCAAAACTTTCTAAGACATTTCACATCAACACCCATACCCGTGCCCAACTCGAACAAAGTCACCATCTCACCACTACACCACTAGCTAGGGACTAAATCAAACAAATAAAAGCCCATGCCCATGCCCACGTTCTTGTTTTCTTTTTCTTTTTAAAAAGAAAATTAGTGCCCTGTACAAGATGAACAAATACTCGAGCCGACCTCATCTCCAATCCAAACCCTAATTAATTGCGTCCCCAAAGGCCCGACTCAAACTAAAACAATGACCTCGTCTCCTAGTAAACTCTCAAAGTAATTACTATTATCCCTTAAAAATGATGATAATGATGATGATGATTATCATTATGATGATTATTATTATAGATGATACCATCCAGTGTTTAAGCTGTTTCAATGTCACAATGTAGTTTGATTTATTGGCACATCTTGCTTAATTGCAGTGTTGTGTATTGTATCCTAGTGTAGTACTCCTAACATAACAAAACAACATCCCCTCGCAAATATTATGGTATAAAAGTTTGGCAATTAAACAAACTACCATACATTATGACTTTCAAATTCCACAACATTGGGTTGTTCCTTGGGGCTCAAATCATTTGCAACCATTGTTGCAACATTACTTTGTATTATTGCAATACAATGTCTATGCTGTAGTTGTTATTGTATTTGTTCCAAGCCTTTGGATTTTAATCGAATGATGGGAGCATAGTAGCATACCCCTATTGTATAATATTGTGCTTCTCTACAGTAGTATACTAATGCAGAGTATTGACTTCTCCACATATATGCCATATCCAGGGACGGAGTATGGGCTCGGCCAACCTAGGTCGTGACCCCCCATCATTTCAGAAAAATCCTAGGTGGCCCCTCATGTAACATCCCAAAATTTGACTTTTCAAATTTTTTTTGAGTAGTTTAGGTCCCTAGGAAATTTCACCAATTTTATTTGATTTAATAAAGCTCAATTTGGAATTTCCTAAATTTAAAATATTTAATTTGACTAACCTAAGCAACAATTAAATAAAAACCAGAGTTATTTGGCTTCCTTGTGTTCCAAGAAATTTTCTAGGTATTCACAATGGAAAAAAATACCTAGTTTCTCCTAGGTATTCTAAAAAAAAGGTAATTTTCTGAGATTTTTTGAGATTTTTTCGAGTTTGTTTGCTATTTTTTTTGTCTCCTTGATTCGGCAATTTCTTTAATTTAAAAATATCTATTCTCTCTCCTCGCCATGTGGTGGTTACTGTTCATCATCATCCCATCCGAATGGCAGAGAGACCCGAGCCTATACGTTTCCAACCTAATCTTTCCAAATTTCCATCTTCCTCTTCGGGGCATATAAAAAGAAACCGACTATGTCATATTGAAGTTCTTAATCTCCTCTTCCAATCCCCTTATTTGGTTTCCTCAGAAACATCCTCGTTTCATTGTAATATGCAAAAGACCGAGCTCCAACTAAAGGTCTTCTCCGACGAGTTGCGCCTCCATCCGACATCCCCCAGCCGAACCGTCTGCGGTGTTGAGTTCACGTCATCACATTCTACGTCATGCTTCCATCTCCTTCGCCCGAAGACAACTGGTTCACCGGCGGCCATATCGAGCCATGACACTGAAACGTGTACATCAAGTGCCATGCCTCCTCGGTAAGTTTTTTCAAAATTCGATCGCTTCATCTTGTAGCCCTTGTTGAAACCTATTTTTCCCATATTTTAGATTCAAGTTTCATCCACCATGCGCTGAGAATTGAGCGTTCTCTCTCCTCTCGACCATCTCCCTTCTCCGGCGAATTACTCTGCAACCGTAGATCCCCTGCCTTCAATTCCACCACCATTGGGTTTGTGTCGCCGCGTTCTACGCCATGCTCCTATCCCTTTTTACAGAGCGTCGCTAGAAGCATCGAGTCACCGTGAGTCCAACTCCGTCGCCGTTCTTCGCCTTGCTGCTGGTGCATGGTGCCGAGTCTCGGCGTCTAGACCGTGTCATCACCTCCGCCTCGTCGTTGCCATTCCATTTTTCCCATCCGCCGGAGTTGGTTCGCCTCCATCTGTCGTTCACCCCATGCGCCAAAGTTAGCATGCTTCCTTTCCTGTGGCTTCTGGTTTCTCTGTTCTGTTGGTTAGTTCCTTCTTTGTGTGTGTTGATTTCTTTTGTTGTTTCTCTATTTGGCTCTCTCTTCCTCCAGTCCATGTGGGTTCCAAGGGTAATCCATGTCTTTGCCATCTCCATGCGTCATGCCGAACAAGCTGATCTGTTATTTTTCTTCTCTGGACAGATGCAAGCAGCGCAGGGCCTTCTCTTTTTTTCTTTCTCTCCCTGAGATGTGGTCCCCCTTTGTCATCTACACCAATTCAAGCCATATATCTTTCCTTCCCTAGTGTATGGACCCCATATGTCATCCAAGAAATTAAATATTCTCTCTATCTTGCATGTAGACCCCACGTGTCATCCACCCAATTAAAAACCCTAATTATTCTCTCACTTACATGCGGGTCCTGCATGTCAGTCAAACCTTTGGTCAACCCTTGTTCATGAGCTCAGTCCACCGTGGACTAGCATATATCTGTGGACCTGGTCCATAGACCAGTGGCCCACATGTCAACCATAATTATATTTTCTAGATTTCTTTTAATTCTAGAAATTATTAAATATCAGTAGGTCCCACATGTCATACACTCATATATTTTTCAATATATTCAGAATAGAATATTCTAAGAGTATTCCGTAGACCCCTCATGTCAGTTTCTCTCTCTATTTTCCTTTTTCATCATTTCATGTGAATTTCAATCTTCCAAGAGTCTGTTCTTTCTCATACGAACTCCGATTGAACCCATTCAAGTTTCTAAATTCATATAAATTCAATATCTACTTTCCAGTACCATTCAATTTCAATTTGGAGTTTATTTGATTTGTCTTTTTGAATTTAATTTGTTTGTGCGCTTTCTTTCTCTATTAGATGTTGAAGTCTCAGAATCGTCCGAAGGAGTTGAAAATCAAGGAAGTAGAGTAGAGGGTTGAATATAAATAAGATCATCATTGCTATATCATGGCAAGTTGTACCTTTGACTATGTTGAACCCAGTTTTACAAAATTACTTTGATTCAAATTACTGCATTCTACTTCACATATTTATTTAAATGCTTTGGGTTTAGTTATATACCATTTGATTATATCCACCTTACCTATTGTAATATCATGATCTTTTATCACCCTAGCTTGGTTAATTATTTAGTTGGTATTATTATAGCACCAACGTGGGTTGGTTAGATATGAATAGTTTGCTTAGCCATGCAACGAGTCATTCATATCATTTGAGTTGCAAATATAAATTTGACTAAATGATTATGGAACTTTATGTAAAATTATGTGATGTGTGTCATTACTCCTTGATGGTATGTGTTGCACTTAACCAACAGGGTGGGAAAAGATTTAGACTGAAGCGAGTGGTGGAAAATGTGTGATATGGTGGTGGTTAGTGATTGGTTGATGGTAATCTTTATGGCATAGTAAGAAATTTGTAGTCTCGCCTTGCTCAATTAAAAATTTAACTTTGTGCACCATTGAACAAGGCCTTATCGTACAACCACATGCCTGGTATGGGATGTGACTAACTTAGTAAATTACGGAATCTCGACAATGACTACTCAGATTGTAGGTTAAGCTCTGTGTCCATGGTGGAGGTGTGGACTATCCTAAAAGTCACATCGCGGGACAGTTCACCACTTCCCTGTCCAACGGTATGCGTCAGATCAACAAGTAAGGTTGGGGTCGGCAGTAAAACACACCTGGAGTGTCAATTGTTGAGACGAAGTTTTGGAAAGGTTTTATTGTGATCATCTCTGATCCAGTTGATTGCATCTTGTGAGTAAAGTGTACAACATCTGTAGAGTGTTAAACAAACTATTCGAATAGCCGCGTCTACGGTCATCGACATGCTCGGGGATTTCACACGAGGGGTAGATTTTTATAAAACCATCGAGAAGGGACAACTGTGTGATTTAAGTCATGTGGCTGTGTGCAAGAATTTGATTAGGCTTTGTGTCTTTTGTGAAAACAATTGTTAAACTATTACTGTTTATTTGTTTCGAATTATGCTTTTAATCTATTATTGTATTCAATTGCAAATGCTG
The DNA here is from genome assembly GCA_036346255.1 of Ampelocalamus luodianensis. Taxonomy (NCBI): domain Eukaryota; kingdom Viridiplantae; phylum Streptophyta; class Magnoliopsida; order Poales; family Poaceae; genus Ampelocalamus; species Ampelocalamus luodianensis. Next base: position 36,714,705 of record CM070638.1, on the reverse strand, counting down.
CTTTATTACAAAATAACCACAAAAGCCATATCATTTGGAATACACCATCATCTATATTTGCATTATATGGTGTAACTTGTTGAGTACTTGGAGTATTCATTCTTGCTGCAATCATTCAGATAAAGTGGAGGAATCGTCGTCAACAAGATCTACTTCAAGGATCGTGGAGAATAGGTCACGCTACCCCAGCCGATTGCTTATGGGCATATGGATGGGGTTCACTAAAGTTATTTCGTTACGTTCCGCTGCAGCTTAATAGAGCTATTCGCCTTCTGAGGCATTAATTGTAAGCTTTGACTTTAAGGTCGTTACTATGATAATTATTGTTATTTGCCTATTTATTAGTCATTCTTTATATATAGAAGTGATATTTCATCGATATTGCCACTGTGTGCACTAACTAGCGTGATCCTGGACTAGTGTAGTATACACAGAGGGTCTAGAATTATATTTTTGGGTCCCGACAGAGGTGGTATCAGAGCCATATCGACTGTAGGTCATGACCTTAGTTAGAATGTCCATCTTTAGGAAAGACTTCAAAAACTTATTTTACAAATGAAAATCTTAATATTGTGCTATTCTTATCTTGCCTAAATTCTATACTCTTCCATTCTATTCCATTCTCATCTATATTCTTTCTCACCATTTTGAGTATTAAATTGAACTCTCCTTCCTCATAACTTCTATAGTGTCGTTACCTATGCCAAATGTCTTCATGCATGCTCAAGAGCTATTTTGAGCAACTCTTTGAAGACTGTACAGCCAACGACAACGTATTGACATCTCTCCAAGTGTTCAAGATAAGTTCGTCACAAGAATTAAAGACCAAGAAGAAGTTGTATGTCTCTCCTGTTTTTCTCCAAGCTTCGCCTGCAAGGATCGCAAGCAGTCAACATTTGACCAAGGCCATGACCAATTCGAGTTTTCTCTAGACCAGCCATACATGATAAATCAGCGTTGGCTCCTCTCGTGTGTTGAGCCAGTCTCCCAGTTAAGTTAGAGTTTAATCGACTAAATGATTAAATTTTCATTTTTCTTCTTCTGTGTGTAGTTTGGCTATGAGTTTTATGCCTCTTAATAGCTTTTCAGCTATTTGTGTGTTCCTTGGGTTAAACCTGCTCCCCTTAGTAGATTGTCTTCCCGTACCTTATGCTTTTCCCTCTCATCTATTAGCCCTGGTCAGCCAGCAGATGAAGAGCCCCAATGAAGCCAACCTTATCAGGAATCTTGAGACAGTCTGTGCCAGCCTAGATCTTGTCAATTCCAGTGAACAGTTATCAGTACCAGGAGTAGTAGATCTAGTCATGATACAATTTTTGGTAGTTCAGACTCAACTTATGAACGCGATGATGCAGAAAATGAACAATATGATAACACAACAGAATCAGACCACCGTCACCTTAGTCAATTTGTTGAATCAGAGTAATCAAGCAAGCTACCATACCATCACAAGTGTCAGTACCAGAGCAGACGTTAATTAGCAGCTATCTCCAGTGCCAGTAGTGAAACATCAGAGCCTGAATCAGTTTCCTACCACCCAGAATCAGCTCATGCAAGCAATGATGCAATCATTAGATAGTAGTAATGTTTGAAATGATGCACAACTCGTTGTCATCCCAACGGCACACCCTCAGTCCAAGTTTGCAAAGTTTGTGATGACCAAACCGCCGGTCTTTGAAGAGTCAACCACTCTTAAGGATGCAGAATCCTGGATTCGCACAAAAAAAACGAAGCTATTTGTTGCGCAATGCAACGATAATGAGAAGGTTTTCCATGCCACCCATCAATTGGAAGGAGTTGCCTTAGGTTGGTGGGAAAACTTTCGCACTGCCCATCAGGACGAGCAGACCATCACTTGGGCAGAGTTCACCACAGCTTTTCATCAACAGCATGCGACATCAAGCAAGAGTGATCAAGAGAAACCTGCTATTCCAATATCCTACGTTCGATCTGGCCATTGGCATTGAAGTGCTGCCAACCAAATAAGTCAGAAGATTGTGCATGTACCCGTTGTGGAGAAATAGGCCATAGTGCCGATGAACACAAAATCAATTGTTTCAGTTATGAAGGAAACCATTCTGTTGGAGAATGTCCAATGAGCAAGATTACATGTTTCTTTTGTGAAGGAAATGATCATTGTCTGAGCCAGTGCTGATGAGGACATCAACCCTCCAGATACAAGTGCTACTTCACGTCAGGGTACAAGGAAGGTTTTCGCGTCACTTTGTGTTCAAGCCAAGCAAGAGTTTATGTTGGACACGTTCTGGAATCCAATTCGGCCTCCAGAGACAGCCCTGACTTCAAACAGGCATAACTTTCGTATACGAACTCCGTTTGAGGTCCATGAGTACTTGATTGAAAGATTATCTCATCCTCTTTCAAATGGATCTCGCCTCACCTCCAAATTCCTTCTGTGCGCGCTGCAATCATCGAAAGAAGGTGCTGCGCCACCTGTTTGGGCTAAATTGGGCCTTGTAACCTATTTGGGCCGGCCACCTCCTTGGCCACCCCTTGGGCTGCACTATTCATGTCTGCACTGTTCATGTGAACAGTACCCCCATGAATAGTACTACCCCCTTAACTCTTGGATGTGTGCGGCTCCCCCTCCCCTATATAAGGAGGCCGCACCCCTCTAGTTTTCCTAGGATTTTGTTTATACTTAGTTTGCCTTCGTTGCAACTTGTATCTTTTGCGTGTGTCGACTAGACCACCCAATTAAGATCCTTATTCAGAACTCCAACTAAATTCAAATATTTCAATTCCTATTTGCAATTTCAGATTGCTTTATCTTGTTCTTGCGTGCTTCTTCGGTGCATGCAGGAATCGACCTTCGTGGTCAGGTCATCCGGGTATTCGTGCACGGTTGATAACGACTTGTCGAGCAGTTTAGCGATTGCGTGGTTTCGGGCCTTGCGAGTTCGTAGCCAGGATCGTGAGAGTTGAGCGACTACTACCGAACTTATCTTCTCATCGAAAGATCGGGCCAACAATCGGACCTTCGGGTTCATCAAGTGGTATCGGAGCTTCAATTGATCGGTGAGAATTTCCAATTTTCTAGTAGTAGATTCAATTTTCATACCTAGAGTCCAGAAAATTGCCCAAAAAATTATTGCATCGATCATCCGTACCGAACCCCTTTGAGCCATTGTAGTTTTCTTTTCAGTATTTTGCTTGTTGAATCATTAGTTGCATCGTCGTGTCTAGTTGCTGATCTTTAGTTCTAGTTATTGTCTAGTTGGTCATTGTATAGATTGCTTCTCATGTTTTCCTTCGCGTTGCTTGATCGTTCGTTTAGGGTTCTTAGTTTTTGCATCAAAAACAGAAAATTCGTGGGTTAGAACTCCTCTAATCCGCACCAAAAAAATAGAAAATCCGTACTGTTGTTAATCAAAAAAAGAAAAGGGTTGCTATGATGTTTTGGGAGATTTGATGTTATTTGCGACTTGCGGCAAACCGTAGGGCCAGCCAGATAATAGAAGGCGAAAAAGGCGACCGCAAGAACAAAAGCCGCGGTAGAAAAACAGAAAAGAAAAAGAAAAGAAAAGAAAAGCATGTAAAAATTATTTGAGACCTTATATATATATAGACAAAAGCTTCCACAAAAAATTTCAGCAAGTTTGGCCCACGGATTTGAAAGATATAGCAGTTTCAAATTTGAACCCGAGACGGTTTCGAGTCCGAGTAGGATTCTGTTTCCGAGACACCTTAAAACGGGTATAACTTTTGCATATTGTGTCCATTTTTGACGTTCTTGTCCTCGTTTCGAAGCTAATGATGAGGCGCATCGTTTCCATGTAAGCCACTAGTCGCCACCCAGGTGCCTCAAAATCGGCAATCTTCGGCCCCGAATTCGTGTCGCAAGTTTTTGGTTTCTGTTTTTGGCGATTCTTTTGGTCTTCCCTTCGGAATTTGGAGTTCGTATGAACTGTAAAGTTGTAGATCTCGTCGAAACCTTTCAAATAAGCATATATAAGCTATATAAAACTTTACTTTTTTATCATTTGAGACTAGCTATTGTTTCTGCTCAATCTAGAGGGTTGTTTGCATTGCATCGATATTGCTGTCTTTTGTGCTCCACGTCGTGCGAACAATCTTGTGCCCCTTACAGAAGTTTGAGTAGTTGGCTAGCGTCTCTCCTAGCACTTGTTGTGAGGTTCTCCTTTGCTTACATTAAGTCATATTGACCGTTGCGTGTGCGTACATACACTTCTCTACATAGGGCTTTGATTAGCTTGCTTTGATTAGGCTAGGATCAGTAACATTGGCTAGTAGTTTGAACAATCTTTCAACTTGCATTAACTGATTTGATCATTGCTGATCCTTGCTACCATATTGAAGCCTTCCAAGCTCCACTTCCTACTAACTCAGCAGGTGTCGTTCCTCGCAATCGTTGGGCTAATCGCAAGTGAGAGTATCACGAATCAGTCATTGGTTGTACCACTTCCTTGCTGCATTGGTAAGAACTTGGTATAAGTTTGAGTGTGAATGACTTGATTTGAGCCTCTAGATCCTAGTAGTTGATAGGAACATATACTTGTGATTTGTTTCCTTGTTTTCTACTAACAATGACAGGTTGGTTCAATTTAGTAGATTACGATGTCATCGTAGGCCAATTTGAACTCAAAGGGAAACAATTACCTGCATACATATTGCCCCTCACCGCTGAGAGTACGTCATTGGACTACTTTCTATGGGTTATTATGTTGGAAAGCTACTTTGAAAGACAGAACCTTGATCCTTATGAGAAGATGAGCATGGCAAGGACGGCACTGATTGGTGATATTTAACATTGGTCGTCGAGTCTGGAGTACCACTTCATGTACACATGGGAACAGATGAAGAAGAAATTGCAAGATCGTTTTGTACTCCACCACCCACGGTCACAAGCGAGGTGCAACCTAAGGTAACTAAAAATGCTGATATTGTTTTGGCACTTACTCCATCTACAGATACCATCGAGACGCTTCAAGAGATGAAGGATGATCTGGCGCATCTTTTATCATTAGAGGGGACGTTTGAGGTACCTACAATATTTGATGAGGACGATAATGAGAAAGGTACAGATTTGGTGCTACAGCAAGACTTAGAGCAACTTTGTGAGTATATACCTGCTGTAGTGCAATCTTTTGATATTTCTTATGTTGACTTGAACGAACCATGTGCTGATATGAATTATCATAATTTTGCACATATCGAATTAATTACACATAAGGAAGTACTTGATAGAATATCCCCTACTGATGCTTTGTGCTATATCATACTTAATGATCCAATTAGTTTGGAATGTGCTATGGAGAAAGTTTCTAAACTTTTATCTCTAAATTCTCTTTCTAGCATGTACACCTACTATTTTAAATTAATTGGAGATTATGGTGTACACAATCAATTTCTGGTATATCGAATATGCATAACTTGTGATCATATGGATGAATTGAAGCTTACTGTTTCGGACAACAATTCTTGTATGCTGAAATCTTGTTCAATATGAGAGTAAAGTAAAATTTAGTGCTCATCCCATGCCTATGTGTTCACCTTTTATTGCACCATCTAGTATGGACAATCTGAATTGAGATGTTGACTTATGGAAGAACTTACAAATCTTTTCACCCTTGCTAGAAGAATTTGCTATTACTCAATTGAGCTCTGATTATATGAATGACTTGTGCACTTTGAAATCAATTGTTGTGCTGCCTATTAACTTACAAAAGTTGAGGACAATTATCTTTTATAACCAGGCGATGCATAACTCTCCAATTTACTTCACTTATACTTGCAAATTGAGTTGCAAACTAAATGTTGTGAGAAAATGTAGCCTTGCTGATTTGATGCATGCACACTCACATTTAATTTGCAAAGTTTTCTCTATTTCTTTGCCACCCGCTGTTGCTAACATTTTGCAGGAAGATGAGCATACGTTGCTACAAATTTTGAAGCTTTTCTTGGAATTGGAGGATGAGCTTGAGTCGAGGACGACTCAAATGCAAGAAGGGGAGGATGATGAGGATATAAACCCTCCAGATACGAGCGCTACTTTTTCACGTCACTTTGTGTTCAAGCCAAGCAAGAGTTCATGTTGGACACGTTCTGGAATCCAGTTCGGCCTCCGGAGATAGCCCTGACTTCAAATAGGCATAACTTTCGCATACGAACTCCGTTTGAGGTCCACGAGTACTTGATTGAAAGCTCATCTCATCCTCTTTCAAACGAATCTCGCCTCACCTCCAAATTTCTTCTGTGCGCGCTGCAATCATTGAAAGAAAGTGTTGCGCCACCTGTTTGGGCTAAATTAGGCCTTGTAACCTATTTGGGTCGGCCACCTCCTTGACCACCCCCTTGGGCTGCACTATTCACATTGATACTGTTCACATGAACAGTACCCCATAAATATTATCACCCCCTTAACTCTTGGATATGTGCGGCTCCCCCTCCCCTATATAAGGAGGCCGCACCCCTCTAGTTTTCCTGGGATTTTGTTTATGCTTAGTTTGCTTTCGTTGCAACTTGTATCTTTTGCGTGTGTCGACGAGACCACCCAATTAAGATCCTTATTCAAAATCCCAACTACATTCAAATATTTTAATTCTTATTTGCAATTTCAGATTGCTTTATCTTGTTCTTGCGTGCTTCTTCGGTGTATGCAGGAATCGACCTTCGTGGTCAGGTCATCCGGGTATGCATGGTTGATAACGACTTGTCAAGCAGTTCAGCGATTGCGTGGTTTCGGGCATTGCAAGTTCGTAGCCAGGATCGTGAGAGTTGAGCTACCACTACCGAACTTATCTTCTCATCGAAAGATCGGGCCAACAATCGGACCTTCGGGTTCATCAAGTGCCCCATGTATTCAGTGTTCACTTCTGCAACACAACATCAGCGAGAAAAAATTTGAGCCGCTGTCGGAGCATTAGCAAAAGAAGGAAACCCGTTGTTTGTACAATATTTATCAGCTGAAGAATCACAAAAACAGAATGTTGACCATGACAACCAACCTCAAAGAAGAAGTAAGTCAATATCATCAGTAGTGTGTTTTGAGTGTGGTAAGCAAGACCATTATGCTAAGAGATGCTCTGCAAAGCGACAAGCTTCAACCCTCAAGGAGGATAGTCGTTCCACCATAGCCACGTCAGAAAAGTCGCAAGATTCAACACGTTTATGCTACAATTATCGCAAAGAAGGTCACTACATCAGCTAGTGTCCTCAGAAGAACCAGTCACTCACTCCATATGCAAGAATGCTAAAAGTCATTTCAGTCAAGATTGCAACACCCGGAGTAGGTGGTAAAGTAGTAAGATCCATTTGTCCAAAGAAGCAGTCAAAAAAGAGACGTTTGAACGATGATATTACCAAGAAAGCCTAGATTGGTGATACCAGATTATGCAGTATCACGCCTCTATCCATAACAATAAAGTCAGACAATAGTTGTAATCTTTTCCTTGTTTAAGAGCAAAAATGCGGACATATTCGTATGCAAGTTATGAAGAAAATGAATTGTTGGATATGAAAGTATTGGATACTTCTCTAAGCGTATGCCTTTGCAAGCCATGTAATCAAGCGTTGAGTTATGATTGAAGGTCGTAGAGCCAGAGTCAAGGTATGTGATGTTGAATTCCATATCATCATTTTGCATAGTAGTAGGGCAACAGTAAATTGTTGAAGAACGTAACCATGGGATACTATCCATATCCATAAGAGAGTATGCAATTGTCATTGCAAGTGATCCCTATAGCATGCAACTATATTAGAAGTCAAGTTTGTCTTTGACTTGATACCTAGGATCAACCAATTTCAGAAGGAATTACGCCAGAGGTGATTTATGACAGAAGTTGTTAAATGAGTTCGTAGAAATGACAAAGCAGATCAAAAGATTTTCTCAGATGAAGGCAGTGTCAAATCAAGTTGATCAGTGTAGCAAGTGCCAATGTTAATTGTAAAGTAAAATGGTAACATAAGGATGTGCGAGAATTTCAGTTTATCCAAGAGCTAATCTGCAAGGTCTCAGAGTCAGTTTGTTTGAGTTTTGAGTAAGAATTTCAACTTTTCCCAGAATCATCTGTGAACTGGATAGTGTCAGTTGAATTCCAGTGAAATAGTCATTTCAAGATGGTGTCAGTTGAAGATTAGTGAGATAGTCATTTCAAGATAGCCAAGACCCCTCATCGTTGTAAAAGGACAAGTTCACCCAGATTGCCAAAAGTAAACTTAGTCAGTGAGAATTTCAGAAGAGATTGATCACTACTCTAGTGTTCGTACTACCAGATACAGGATGAATCCTGACATCTTCAGGGATGTTCTGTGTTAGAAAGTTTCACCCGCACTTCCTAACAACTAAAGTCAAGTAGTGAATTATCCCAGTCATAATTCAAAGTTGCTACCTTGGAGCAACAAAGATGGTTTAAATGGACTGAGGACCATGAGGTTGAAATCCATTCCCTCAGGATAGACCAGTATAGTGGCAAATGCTTTGAATCAAAAGAGCTACCTCAAGAATCTGTCGACCAGTTAGCCAAGTTTACCTGTGAAATTCAGAAGCCAAGTCTCAAGTGAGTGCAAGAGTAAATCTATTGAACCCTAGTGTTCAAACCGATGCTAGAAAATCAGTGTTAAAGATAGTGAGATGAAAGTTTTGTTGAAGAAATCAATTCCCCTTGAAACAAGGTAAAGCTTGAGAATCCACTCAAGATGAACAAAAAAATGATCCATGAATCAATGAGCATATTTGTGTATCTAATTAGAGGAAACTCAAGTAGTTGATGCTCAAACCAACACTTGAGTGTAAGCATTCTATTTTCTCTAAAAATACCAAGGTGTACAAAGAGCTTGAAGTTGAATGGTGATGATCCAAATTAAAAGCAAAATATCGCAGAATGGGTTACCATGTGTTTGGTATGTCAGAAAGTCAGCCAAAGTGTGGAGGCTAGTCAGAGTACTTCTATCTCTGAGAATTCAAACATGGGATTTCCCAGGACCTAGTCGGGATGTAATTTCTTGATTGTCATTGGCTTAGACTTGATTGTCGTACGCCTAAATGGTCCTAGTCATGATCATTGCTTCAATGATTCCCACGTGCGACCACACTCTTTTCTAAAATAAATATACGAGTAACAGGAGCGTCACACAAATAATTTCATATGATTCCTTATTTGCTTAAGAGTTCGAAGATTCACTTTCTTCATTTCAGCATTCTATTCTACTCTTGTTTGGCTACTGGTCGGGATATAGAAAACCTCCTAGTCGAAGTCTCTCCTCTCTGCATGTGGTCTTGCCCACTGGAAGGAGCTTCCTAGCGATGGTCCTTTTCTTACGATCCTCGCTGCCGATCGGACCTGAGCATGAGCACGTCTCGAGAAATGTTTTTCATGTCTTCAGTTCTTAGCAACCCTTACGAGCAGTTTTTGATGACATATATAAACAAAGACACTTATTGTTTTATTTTTTGCATACATTCTTGCATAATTTCTTATCATCAAAGCAAGTCTTATGTTATCTTCCGACCACATGTGGTATGTCACAGTATTTCGATTATGAAGTATTTCGATTATGAAAAAGATCTAAGCTAGTCGAAATCATACACTGATTCCAACCAAATTGATTTCCTAGTGTTAATTAGATCATTTTTACAACATAATTAGCACATGCTTTATACCATGGTCAGAGTTATTGCTCATTTTCTTAGTCTACTGCTTTTTAGTAACGTTCATCTACTAATATAAGTAGTCGGGGGTTAGGGAATATATGAGTATTTAACAAATTTTGCGAAGATATAACAGACTTCATTGATGTTAAAAGGTAAGTTTTATTTACAAAGTCTAAATATTACAATCATTTACTCATTAGAACCACTAAATTGGTTGCTACGTGTTGGAGATCCGACTTTCATTTCCTCCGCAACCTTGTCTCCGAGAGGTTTTACTTCCTCGAGAAACTTGGTTGCTTCTTCACCCGAGTAGTTGAAGTCTTCTTCAATATCTCCAAGGTGAATAGAGGGGTCGGAAGCCTTCAGTTTTGCCAAGGCAAAACTAACTCTGTTCGTAAGAGCTTCTTTTATTGACTAGACATGGTTCTCTCGAAAGGTCTTTGTTAGACTCTTGAGATCTTCAAGCTGCTTGCCAAGAAAATTGATCTTCTCTGCAGGATCTCTTAAGGTGGGCAATTGCGTTCTCGACCCTAGGTCGAAAAGCATCTTGTTCACAGCCTTGACTTTCTTCTCAAGGCTCCTATCAAGTTTAGCCCTTTGGCCACGCTCAAACTCAAGAGCCTTGTTTGCTCTTTTTAATGCTTGAGTTTTCTCTACACGAGTAGACTAATAGATAAACATAAATTGGCAAAGATGGTGTACTAGTCAAGTCTACGACCAGTCACCTTTGATTTTCTTCTCGCAAGAATCAAACACTTCCTTTTGCCTGGTCGTCACGTATGCGATCGACTGTTCTTTGACTTGGCATTCCTCTTTAAGCTTTGCTACCATGGCTTCTTTAGCCACAACTTCTTCTTTCAGTTTCTCCAAATCTATCAAATATGATAAAAGGAGAAGTATTTATTAAGAGAAGAGGGATATGGAAGCAAAGAAAGGGAGAGAAAAGTTAAAAAGAAAGTTCTTACTTTCTAATTCGGAGTGCTTCTGCTCCAAGAGCCTTACTCGCTGGATCAGTCCTCCGATTACAGTGTAATTCTCGACCGTGTGCTACACAAATAGCGTCCTTCTTTGAGTTTTCTGTAAACTTCAAAGAAAAACTTTGAAATTGGTCGTGAATACTTACCCGAATTGCCACACCATTGTATTCGACGAAAAGAGTATCACTATCTGTCTTAGCTTGATAGTCCGATATCTTCCCCCAAACCTTAGAAAGTTCCTTATCCTTGATAAATCGAGAGGAGAAAGGGAATTTATTAACCTGGGGAGAACTACCGTCAGGGCCATAACCTGCTGAGGTTCTTTAGCAGCCTCTGCCTCTGTAGACGAAGGTGGGATCACAACAGGATCCTGAAGAAGTGCTAGCACTAACGCTTGCTTGGGGGCTTCCTCAACCACTTTCTCTTTAGGAGCTTATTCTTGAAGAATGCTTTGGTCGGAAGTTTTCTTGACCACTTCATCCCCAGAAGTTTTTTCCGGAGGAGTATCCTGGTAGGAATCACCCAAAATACCAGAAGATCTAGACAAAAAGAAGAAAGGAAATTCATGATTTCAACATATCAGAAATATCCAAGGTACATATTTATATAACTTTTTTAGTTTGTACATACTTGGTCAACTTTCTGGTCTTAACCGTGATACACGTTGAGGTAAAACCCCTAGCGCTCATTTTCCTCTTCTTCTCAACCGATTTCGCCGATTCTGAACTGGCAAGGCTGGTTGTACCCCTCACATTCTCCAACAAGAGATCGGAGACGATATTCTCGACCAATTGGTTGGAGACATCATACCCGATCATCAAATTGGAGGGTGTAGATTTGTCGACCTCCAAAGCAGTTGCTTCAGTAGCAACTGGCAGGTCCTTGACGACCATACTAGAGTCCACGACAACTGCCTAAATTAACATTTAAAGTTAGTTAGGTGATGAAAATCCTTCATCTAGAATATGCATTCATGTTTGGTTACCTACCTTCATAATGTTGGTGATATGCCCTAGAGGCAATCATAGAGATGATTATATCACGTCTATGTTTATGAGTACTTGAATAAATGTTATTCCGTTCCTTGAATGAATCGTTAGTTTTGAAGATCAACGAGTATGTGACTTGTTGGTGAAACTCTTCGACTTATATGATGTCGTTCTAATAGTATCCCTGGTCGAATGTCACTGATCGGAACACCAGTGACCCTACGACTAGCACATGTATTGATCGATGACCATGTTTCACTAGTCATGGATATGAGATATCGAATCAATAATGTGAACACATGTTAAAGAACATGGGGTTAGATTGACCCACCTTGAGACCCTATTGAGATTGTTATGATTCTATGTGTCATTAGTTGGTCTCAAGCAATGATGATGTATAATCCTTAGACCTGAGATCAGCATGGTTCCCTACATGTGTAATAGCACACTTAGGGGTTGCCAAACGCCACTTGTAACTGAGTAGTTATAAAGGTAGATTTCGGGTATGCTATGAAACATGCGGAGGGATGTGACTGGTCAGATATGGGATTTTCCTCTCCTAACATAACGGGAGAGATGTCTCTGGGCCCCTCGAAGTAGTCGGATAAAGAAAGTGCATGACCATGCCACTAGAGGTCGAAGTGTTCGACCACATAAGGTTATCCGACAATTCGATCAAGAAAGTATTGAACAGTCCATGGATAACACATTATCTCACCTGGAGTTCAACCAGATATCGTGAGGCAAAGGGAGAATACTATAGTAGGTCACTTAGTTCGATCAGGTCTAGACAAGTCGTATGTTGATACAAGCAAGTCGTAGACTGATCGAACGAAATCACAGAGTGGTCGAAACCTGGTCGTAAGGAGTTACGAACTGGTCGTGACCGAATGCGAACTGGTCGTATAGAGATAGGACCTGGTCGTAAGTGATGAGAACCTAGTCATAGATCATATTGCATTAAGGTTCGTCCGATATAATTTGTGTGTATTTGGGAATCGTTAAGTCCTGCTAGGTACCGCTACGACTCGTGGTCGGAAAGGATTTCCGAGTCACAACCGTTTACACACAAACCTAACGGGTCACACACTTAATGGGTTGGAGCAAACTTGTACTCAAACATGTTCGAATAGGATCCGACATGGGCACTATATAAGGAGATGCTTGAGGCTATTGTGAAAGAGGAGGGAGAAAGACACGTGAGTTATTTTTCACCGAAACCCTAGCCGCCATCTTCTTGAGAGAGCCTTCCCATGCGACTTGGTGCTAGCATACCGGTGTACGGTTGTTCTTTTCCTGGGCGTGTGGATACCGTAGAGGCGCTACTGTGGTCGCTGTTGCGCTAAGGACGATCCGCGATCTTTACAAGGAACCGCGGAGGTTGCTGGAGGAGACGATCAACTACGAGGACGTTGGACGATCATCTACGACCACTACATCGGTGCATTCTTCGTCAGACTAGGCTGCTTCGACTCCACTTTCGCTGCACTGCGCGTCTGGTTGTAATGATCTGTGATCATCTAACTTGCTTGGTATCCTGGTTTATGTGGTAGATTTTTTTTGAATTGCTGCTTGCGTAGCCTACCCATATCCCAACACATAAGGCCAACATCCTGTGTGGTCGTAGGAATAGTTGGATCATCAATCGGCTCACAACTTTTAATGGCCCCATTAATCCTCAGCCCGACTGACTACACACCAAAGAGGATTTACGGTATACCGATTGGAAAAGATAAAAAAAGATGAAGAACAATTGATTTTCTTACCTTAAATCTCAGCCCTCTCTTCTGCAGAAACAATTGCTAGGATCCGAGGGAACCGAGGGAAACTAGCCTTTTCGCCAGGCTCTCCGGCGCAGATCATTTTGATCCGGTTTCTCATCTCATCAAAAGGCAAAGCTGTGAAGGTAAACAAGAGACTTGAGATTACAGGAATAATCGACTAATGAAAGCAAATTGGTCAGTATCCTTCAGGACTTACCCTCCTTGGAGTCTTTGGTCTCATCATCACGACCAATATACCAGAGCATCGGATATGCTCTGGACTTCAAAGGGCTTATCCGGCGCATAGAAAAATCCCTTACTACGTGCCAGGAGGTTAAATCCTTAGCACTAAGGAGTTGGATGGCTTCAACCCATCTCCCTACTTATCCCTCCTTCTCCACGGAGGAGCGCCATTCTAGATTCTCGACCGCCTTCTTACCAGTATAGTAGAGGCTATCTTTCTGTGTGACTGTCATGTAGAACCAGCTTTTCTTCCATGACGACCATAAAGACTTTGAGTACATAGGAATGTACTCGTTAGCTTTTCCGTGGTGAAGAAGCAAGGTGCACTCTCTAGATGTTCTCGTCGTCCTCCTAGATTTTGCCATCCTGTAGTATTACTTAAAGAGATCCAGATTTACGGGAATTTCCAAGTATGTTTCGCAGAGGTAGATGAAGATGCTGAGGTTGGCAATGGCATTGGGAGCAAGATTCACCAGTTCGACTCCGTAATGCTCCAAAATTGTAGGAAGAAAGGAGTGAACTGGCAGCCTGAATCCGCATTCAATATATGCAAGGAAAATAGGAATTTTCCAATCTTTGTTGCTCAGAGAATGCTCTCCGGTCGTTGATCTCCAAGAAATCATATTCTTATCGGGAAGCAACCCGATCTTCTCCAGATTCTCAAGTTTCTTCTCGCTCAAATCAGATGCCAACCAGTTGGTGATGCGATCCGACATGGTTGGGTTTTTTGGATGAGGGTAGGAAGGGGGTCATAAAAGGTTGAAGACATTAAGAGGTTGGAAGCAATTTTTTCTGCTCAGGAGATGGAGAAGGAGATCTAAAAGCGTAAAACCTCAGGGCTCAGCGCAAAGGGGATTTTATAGCTTTAGATCTATTAACCACAATTAAGAGTTATCTAGAGTCCAATGGATACGACATTTTTTCTCCAACGGATAGAAAGACTCTTCAGTTTCCAAGGCAGGTTCTCAACTTTAAAATGAATACGGACCACCTCGAATGTCACGACATTAAATGAGGGTTTGCCCGATACGACTTCATCGGAAGAAGGTGTTCACATGACCAATTCATTTGAAGTTCGGGGGCTAACTGACGAGGATTAAAATCTCTATGTATTTCTTTAATATATAATAAAAGACTATAAGTCTTCATGGTCCTAACCCCTATGGCTCACGACCTCAATGGTCGTAAGGATTCCAGAGGTTACATGAGGGATAGCTTGGCCGGACAAGGTCCTGTACCTAGCCTCCGACCAAGTAGTTGCTCGTAAAAGATATGAGCTGGCATCTGGATCTAACTCTAGGTATATTCTCTACCGTGTGATGAATGGAACATATATTAAATATTCCATGCCACGCGACGTTACGTGATCCTAAGTCACTGACAAACAACCATAATATGGTTGAGTGTCTCACAGACACTTAACCGCATAACAGTTGATACTTCATCAACCACTGCCTCGCTTCGACCAGTCACGACGCTTCACAATAAGCGTATTTTCCAGGAGTAACTGCCATCGATTCGTCAACTACTTAAAGGAGGACACATACGGCAGGAGGCAATCGGAATTCTGAAGATCAAGTGTTATCAGATTGAAGCATATCAATTAGAATAGCAAGCATTACGCTCAGTGTACTTAGGGATTAGTCCACCACTTGGTCGTAGGCACCCCCTATTATAGCCAGTTCATATCAATAAAGAGCAATCCCATTCTCTTCCAGGAAATCTCGTGCCATTTTCTTTTATTTTTCGTAAGATCGGTGACTCAATCGTCGACAAAAAGTGATTATTGATCATTTGACAGAGATTTGCCGCTTCATGTCTGCCAATGTCACCTAGTTTGAAGACCTTCTAGCAGAGTGGTACACGACAGAGGTTGTATACGATAGAGATGGTATTCACCATAAATTGGTATAGTGTTAGATCAACAAAGATGGTCAGTTTGCACGATGTGCCAAAATAGTTAGTGTTAGACCGAGGGTCTCAGTTTACATCGTATTAGCGACAGAGTGTGTATGAAGCCCTGGATACTCATTTTAAAATTAGTATTGTGCATCGCCCCAAAAACCGGTAGACAAATTGAAAAAAAAGAATGAGTTGTGCCTTAACTCATAGTACCATGTTGAGCAAGTAAGTGTTGTGTGTAGAGTTCTGCTACAACACCAGGCGTCAGCCAGTTCGCAGTTGTCACCATTTGAAGTTCGTAGTGGTTGATCATGTAAGTCATCGCTCAACTAGGAGTAGATTAGATCACAAGAATACCTGTTGAGATTCTGTGTTAAGAAGTTGCAACAGAGATGTGTTAGTCAATTCATATTTCGAAGCATGAAAAAAGAGTTATTTTGTCAACCTAAGTTACGAGTCAGTAGCAGGATTTTCTCAACTCCAAGAGTGTTTTCGAGCACCAATCAAGCAGTCCCCATCAGAAGCAATTGAGTTGCTAGAAGTCCTTTCCTGCCAAGAGCTAGTTTGTCAAGTTTTTGTTGAAGCAAAAAGTTCAACAAGAGGCAAGAGGTTTGTTCCATAAGTGTTCAAAAGAGCAGGTCTGTCAAAGTCAAAGTAGTCAAGGTAAGAAGAGAACTCGAAGGCTCAGTTCTTTATCCTATTCTATAGCCAGCCTAAATCTTAGGGATGAGATTCCTTTAAGGGGGGGAAGGTTTGTAACGTCCCAAAATCTAACTTTTCAAAAATCTTGTGAGTAGTTTAGGTCCTTAGAAAATTTTACAAATTTTATTTTATTTAATAAAGCTTAATTGATATTTTTCTAAATTTAAAATATTTAATTTCACTAACCTAAACATCAATTAATAAAACCAGTGTTATTTGGCTTCCTTGTGTTCCAAGGAATTTTCTAATATTTTCTGAGATTTTTTCAAGTTTGTTTGCTCTGTTTTTTGGTCTCCTTGATTTTTGGCCTTTTCTTTAATTCCAAAAATATCTTTTCTCTCTCCTCACCATGTGTCTACTACAGTACCATTCGTGGTTACTGTTCATCATAATCCCAACCGAGCGGCAGAGAGACTCGAGCTTGTACGTTTCGAACCAATTCTTTCCAAATTTTGGTCTTCCTCTCCGGAGCATATAAAGAGAAATCGACCACATCATATTGAAGCACTTGATCTCCTTTTCCAATCCCCTGATTTGGTTTCCTCCAAAACGTCCTAGTTTCATTGCAATCTCCAAAAGACCGAGCTCCAACCGAAGGACTTCTCTGACGAGTTGCGCCTCCATCCAACGTCGTCCAGTCGAACTGTCTGCGGCATTGAGTTCGCGTCGCCACGTTCTATGTCATGCTTCCATCCCCTTTGCTTGAAGACCACCAGTTCTGTGAGGACCCTGGTTTATTCGGCTTGTACTGTTTAACCATCCACTTGGTCCTAACAGTACAAATCAAATAAACCAAGCCTCGAGATATGTATACTTCCCAGAAATGCAGTATACACACCCCGTTACAAAATCATGCATCAATTCCATTCATACACATAGAGCCGAAGCAAAAAGCAACAACTGAAAGACATAGATACTTTAAATAGAGTTATTACAAAAGAGAGGCCGACCGGCCAAAAGACATAAAGATAAGTAAATACACAGCGGAAGCAAAATGGCCATAAGATGGCGATAAACAAAAGCCAATCGGTGTGCCTTTCACCCACAAGGCAACCAACCGGACCGCCAAGCTAATCGTCCCAAACAATAGCATAACACAGCTCACAAAAGTGAGGCCCTTGGGGCTCACCTTCTTCCTCTGCAACAATTAATATTAAGCAAAGCGGATGAGTACAAAACTTGTTTTTGTACTGCAAGACCGACGTGTGAGATAACAGAACTATAATTAACTACATGCAAGCTTTATTTAAGTGGATGAGGCTTTGGACTTATTTTCAAGATAAAGCAAGTTTTCATTTACAATAAGGTAATAGATTCAAAGCAAGTTTGCAATTAACTTTTATTGTTCAAATAAAGAGAGACAATAATAACATAGATAGAGAACAACACCAACCTAGAAGTGACTAACCCATAGTCACCACAACAATAGCATGAAGTACCCTTCATACCACCCATGTCAAGTTTAGGTTTTAAAAGGTTGTAGTCTAGTTCTTGTGGGAAATAACCAAGCGTGTCCATAACCTAGGGCGAGGCTATTCGAATAGTTTTAACCTGCGGGGTGTACCAATGTACCCACACGATAGACCGCCTTTCCACCACCACGGTTAGCACACTTCCTTTGGTATGCGGGCATGGCTAAGTCTAACAAGGCGCTTTCCAATGGGCGATGCTAATTAAGAGCCGCAACCCACGGGAGAAAGACACATTCGACACCTAACCGTCCGCCAATGCTCCTCCAACACCACAAACACACACACAGGAACACACCCACCGACCAGCTCATAATTAACACCTCCCAAAGTACTTAGTCAAGAGAGGTTCCATATCCCCTCGTGTGGTTAGCACGCACAATTGCTTGGATCAATGGCACAAGTAACTCGGTCCTTAGGGACTTAGGCACCATTCAATCGCACCCAACAGATCACACCAACATACCATTGTGCCCAAGCCAAGATATAATTTTTGTTTTCAGTTTTGATTTGCAAATTGATAAAACACAAGGGTTGGACATAATGGAATAATATAAGTATTTGTGTGATCAAGATCACCGACTAAGTCGATGACCGCCCAATACTACCGATACTAGGCATGGCTAAGCAATATTTATTCGAAATCTACTAAGTGAGAAGAGCTCATCCAACGAACTCTAATCACAGCAAATAACCTAGGCTTAGGTAGTAGAGGATATTGATTTACCTACAGATTATGCAACTAGGGATTAACTAATCAATTTAACACCCAAATAGCAATGCATACATAAAGTTTAAACAAAGTATTAGACTTTAAAAGTAATGGGATTGAATGGGAAATGATCAAACTGCTTGCCTTCTTGCTGTTGCTCAATTTGTTGCGGAGGGTCGTTCTCGGGGTTACCGCAAATATCGAATCCTAAGCGAAAGAGCGAAAACAACCAATAAGACGAGCAACACTTAAACAAAAGAGCAAGCAAAAATTATCCAAATGCGATGAAATTTATACACAAGGTAGAATATGGATATACCCAGACATAGGAACTGGAAAAACCTAATTTGGGTTTGTGGTGCAAAAGATATTCCCTAAAAACCTATTTTCGGCCATAATTACTACCCTTAATTAGCACTGTAGCAAAATATTTTCTAGAAAGATTTTGAAGCTGAAATTTTTATGGTAGCTACCTACTGGTATAGGGATAAGCCATATAAAATTTCAGGTCATTTGGAGTTATATTGAAAGAGTTATGATTTATTTAAATTGTTTAGGGTATTAAACTAAAATATGGTCCCTATGATTTTTAAAAATGGTAAAATTTGTGAAACCAATTTTCCTAGCAAATACACTAGCAGTGGAAGCTAATCCAATTGTATTCATACAAAAGGACCTGTAGATTAAAAGTTATGCATTTTACAAGTTTGCTAAAGTTCTGAAAAACAGTATTAAGTTCACTTGTTTACTATTTTTGAAAATGGTTTTCCAGGTTTGATCATGGTCTACAATTATTTTTATATTTAAGTTAAAGGTATAAGGAAGCTAACAAAATTGGAATCATATAATTTGAAGCTAAGATGACAAAGATATGAAAATGAGAAGACCTAATGTTTTCTGATGCGGGACTTGGCACGAATCCGGCAATCCACTATCTAAGCGACGTGGCCAAACATGGACCGCTGATCTCGGATCCACGGTGAGAATCGAGAGGCAACCGGAGAGGTCCGAATGCATACGGATGTGAGCCGTTCGATGGAGATCCAACGGCTCCAGTTGAATTTGGCCAACTCACACGCCGGGCGCGCGAGACAGGGGAGGCGGCGTGGAGGTTTCCTGCCCGTCGATCGCTAGATCCGACGGCAAGGGCTGGGCCACGTCGCCCTCGGGCTGAGTCTCGTCCGACAACAGGGCATTCCTCGCCGCCGGCTGCGCTGGCGTGGCGCGGCGAGGAGGCCCGTGGAGCGAGCAAAGAACGAGCGGGCGCAATAGCCTCACGCCCACGACCGCACTCGCAACCTCACCGGAGATGGCTCACCGCGGCGGCGCGACACGGCGGGGCGGAGAAGGTGCTACGGTAAAAATGGAGCATGCGATACGGCTAAGATCATGCTCCGCTACTACGTGTGCTAGCTACTGGAGGGCTTAGAGGACTCACCGGGAGGTCGCGGTGAAGATAAGCTGGCCGGAGGGGTGCTGGTGGCGGAGAATCGAAGGCGGCGGCGGAGCCTTCACGAGGAGAAGCCACCCTGGACAACACGAAGAGGATAGGATGGTACCATTAGGTCCGCTAGGCCCCAGAGAGGGTTCAACCGAAAGGGATAGGGGGTTGGAGGTCATACCGGCACCGGAGAAGAAAAGGGGCGTTTCTGGCCGCCGAAGGGGAACCTCCAAATTGGAGCCCTCCTGCGAGGATCAAGACCAAATGAGTTAGGGTTAATGCTCACGGAGGTGAGGGGTGGAGAGGAACCAAGCGGCGAGCCCGAGCCACTGGATGCGAAGCTTCAGAAGCTCCGCGTGGCAAAGAATGGCGGAAATGGCCGCGGTTGAGTTTGGGGCTCGCCCAAGCTTGGTGAGTGCAAGAGAGAGCTGTGGAGAGAGCAAAGGAAGCCCAAGGAGGGGACGCAGAAGCTTAAGTAGCAGAGGGGGCACGGGGACCTCAACGGCTCTCTCTCTCACGGGCGGGCGACCTCGGGTGCTCGAGCAACGAGGAGTGGGTGAGAGGTCGGGAAAGCGACTTTGGCGCGGCGCACGACACCATTTAATGCGCGGCGGTAATAGTCGTTGGAGGCCCCACCGGCGACTCGGCGGCTGCGGCGTTCGACGCGCGAGCGAGAGAAGGAGGCGAGGAGGACCAGAGGAAGGAGACGACGCGCCACCGTTGGATCGAGATCGGAGGTTGAGGCGAGAGGACATTCGGACAATCCTAATGCCCACACAATGGACCGTCGATTTCCAAGCGGACGGCACGCGATGCGCTCGCGCATGCGGCTCAGCCCGGTGCAGCTAGGCGGTTCGATCGAGTCGAGTCGGGGTTGGGTCCGGTCGGAGGAACAGTGCAAGCCAGTTTAAATTTTGATTTTTAACAGCTGAAACTTTGGGGATTTAATTGAAGTATCAAATCAACTCCAAATTTTATGAAATTTTAACTGGAGCTTGCTGACAATAGGATCAACCTTCCATAAAATTTCCAGGGATTTTTGTGCAATGGAATTTTCCCAAAAATTTCCAGAAGGTTAAATCAGAGGTTTGACCAAGGTTTGACTTGCCTCTAAAATATTTCAAATAATTTCCAAAAATTATGAAATAATTCAGAGGTGTTACCAAGCAACCCTAGAACCCAGGAAAATTTATTGCCAAGGGTTTGACACAAGATTCCACCCAGAAGGCTTTGACTTGAGCTAAATGAGGGTTTTGATTTTGAATTTCCCAAAATTCCTTTACAAGAATTTCAGAAAAGTTCAAGAGTGAAAGGATGAAAGAAAAAGTTTTAATTTACCCTCATTTTATTACATTTGAAACACAAGCCAAATTGGGGATGTTACAAACCTCCCCCCTTACAAAAATCTCGTCCCGAGATTTGGTTTACTCGGAAAAGAAAGAGGGGTAGTCTGCACGGAGACGATCTTCTCGCTCCCAAGTAGCTTCATCCTCGGGATGGTTTGACAACTGAACTTTAAGGAACTTGATGGTCTTGTTCCTTGTTCTTCGCTCAGCCTCTTCGAGGATGTGAACAGGGTGCTCGCGATAGGTCAAATCCTCCTGAACCTCAAGAGTTTCCAACGGAGTTTCCTCGGTTGGAACACGGAGGCACTTCTTGAGCTGGGACACATGGAACACATCATGCACCCCCGCAGGTGCAGCAGGCAACTCCAACTTGTAGGCAACAACTCCCTTCTTCTCGATGATACGGTATGGACCGACATATCGAGGAGCTAACTTGCCTTTGACACCAAAGCGCTGGTGACCTTTCAGAGGAGAAACCTTGAGATAAACGAAGTCATTGGGCTCAAAGCTCAACTCACGACGGCGACGATCCGCATAGATCTTTTGCCTGGATTGAGCTGTGCGTAAGCGATCACGAATGAGCTGGACTTGCCCCTCGGCCTCATTAATCGAGTCCGGGCCAAAGAAAGGTCTTTCGCGGTTTGAACCAATTCAACGGGGTTCTACACTTCCTCCGTATAAGGCCTCAAATGGTGTCATGCCGAGGCGGCTTGGAAACTGTTGTTATAAGAAAACTTCGCGAAGGGCAAGCACTTCTCCCAATGCTTCCCATAGGAAAGGACACAAGCTCGCAGCATGTCCTCCAAAACTTGGTTGACCCTCTCGGTGCGACCATCATGCTTGGGGGTGATATCTTTGTCTTTGAAGAAAGACGAGTTCCCATAGCTTCACGCAAGCTATGCGAATCGAAGTGAAGATGGAACCACGATCGAAATGATCGTCTTCGCACCATGCAAGCTCACGATCCTGGCGATATAGAGCTCCGCAAGGTGACCGATGCGAATCTTGGTCTTGGTGGAAGAAAGTGTGCCACTTTTGTCAACCGTCAATGATGACCCAAATGGCATCATTGCCCCTCGGTGACCTGGGTAGGCCGGTGATAAAATCCATCCCGACCGAATCCCACTTCCACTCCGGAATGGGCAAGGGCTGAAGTAACCCAGCTGGGCGCTGATGCTCGGCCTTGACACGACGACACACGTCGCATTCGGCAACGAACCTTGCGACTTCCCTCTTCATCCGGGTCCACCAAAATCTCTGGCGGAGATCATGATACATCTTTGTGGCCCCGGGATGAATGGATAACGGGGAATCGTGGGCTTCGCGGAGGATCAAATTCCGCAACTCTATGTCCTTTGGAACCACAAGGCGTTGCCCGAACCTCAAGACACCAAGCTCATCTACGGAGAAGCACTTGGCTGTTCCGTTCTTGACATTCTCCTTGATGCGGTTTACCCCAACATCCGATCACGAGCGCACTGATCCGATCCACCAAGGTTGGCTGTACAACCAAGGCAGCGAGGGAACCATGCTCAACCAAACCCAAGTTGAGACGCTGAAACTCCTCCAGAAGGGGGGGCTGATGCTCTTGAAGCAACAATGCATTGCAATGCGCTTTGCGACTAAGCGCATCTGCAACAACATTAGCCTTGCCTGGATGGTAGTGAATACCCATGTCATAGTCATTGATCAACTCCAACCATCTCCTTTGCCTGAGGTTCAGATCTGGTTGGGTGAACAAATACTTTAAGTTTTTGTGATCCGAATACACTTCACAACGATTACCGATTAGGTAATGTCGCCAAATCTTAAGTGCATGGATCACACGGCCAACTCAAGTCATGGGTAGGGTAGTTAAGTTCATGAGGTCTCAATTGCCTTGATGCATAGGCCACTACCTTGCCTTCTTGCATAAGGACACACCCGAGGCCTCGGCGAAAGCGTCACAAAAGATATCGAAGCTTCGACGGACATCGGGAGAACGGCCGCGGAGCGGTGGTCAATCGCTGCTAAGTGCTTGGAAACTTTCTCGCAATCAGCGGACCACGAGAACTTCTTGTCCTTCTTGAGTAACTCCGTCATCGGCCGCTATCTTGGAGAAGTTCTCGATAAAGCGGCGATAATATCCCGCTAAACCAAGAAAACTCCGAACTTCGTGACCGAAATGGTGACTCGGAAAGCACGTCACCGATCTTGCTAGGATCCACGACTCGCCTCTGCCGAAAGAATATGGCCTAAGAAGGCTACTTCCTTCAACGAATCGCGCACTTGCTGAACTCGCGCCACAACTTGTGCTCGCGAAGCTTGCCCAACACAAGCTTCAAATGTTCGGTGTGTTCCTCATCGCTCTTGGAGTAGATAAGGATATCATCGATGAAGACCACAACGAACCTATCCAAATACTCCATGAACACCGAATTCATGAGGTTCATGAACAAGGCCGAGCATTGGTTAAGCGAATGACATGACGGTATACTCGTACAAGCCATAACGAGTAGAAAGCCGTCTTTGGGATATCCTCGGTCGAATCCGAACTTGATGATATCCCACTCTCAAATCAATCTTGGAGAAGACTCGAGCTCCGCTTAATTGATCGAAGAGATCGTCGATACGGGCAAGGGTACTTGTTCTTTACCGTTACTTCATTAAGTGGGCGGTAATCAACGCACATGCGCAGCGTCTTGTCCTTTTCGGGACAAAGATTGCTGAGCATCCCCAAGGAGATGAGCTAGGGAGGATGAAACCCTTCTCTTGAAGCTCACCCACCGCTTCTTCAACTCCACCAACTCAATTGGGTCCATCCGTGAGGCCTCGTTGAAATCGGGCGATGCAGGAACCAACTCAATGACAAACTCGAGGTCTCGAACTGGTGGCATCCCCGAAGGTCGTCGGGAAGACATCAACAAAGTCACACACCACCGGACTTCGCTAATATCTAGAGTGGCTTCGCTTCAGCGCGAAGAGATGCGGATCCTGCAGCTTTCGCGAACAGCTTTCGCCGCCGTAAGGATCGTGAGGTAGATGAGCCTCCTAGCGCAATCAATTTGTCCCATGTCTTTGAGACAACCAATCCATGCCTAGGATTACATCTAAGCTCGCCGATCGAAGGAGGATATGGTTTGCCAAGAATCCTACCCTTCTATCTCAACAGGACATCCCTACACTCGGACTCGGCTCTCAACTCCGAACCGGAGAGCGGATGAGCAGCGGGACCAACAATGGAGTAAAAGAAGACCTCCCACGACAAAGAAAAGACTCGAAACAAGCGAATGAGATGCGCTGAATCAAACAAAGCGTAGCGAGGAAAGAGTTAACCAAAGGGTACCCAACACGACGTCGGGTGCCTCTTGTGCCTCCTCCGCGGAGATGAGGTTGACGCGCCACTACCCACGCCTTGGGTAGCGGGACAACCTACGCTCTGAGAAGAACCACCTCCTTGCCCGTCCTCCATTAGGACGAGGGCTGCTCCATCTGTTAGGGCAAGTATTTGCATAATGCCCCTCGGTTGCACGAAAGCAAGTGACCCCGCGGCCGGATTGCGGGGCCACCTGGCGTTCGCAGCGCACGTGGCGGGGCACGGCTGCGGAGGCGAGGAGCCGTCTTGGCGGCCTCGGTGGTAGTGAAGCCACCGAACGGCCCCAGGGGTAGGCCCGACACGAGGACGAGAGAGGCCTGCTGCGGACATTGGGCCTCCCACTTGCGCTTGTGGGACTCGCCCGCCGCCGCTTGTGCTCAGCAACAATGGCCTTGTCCACCAAGGCACGAAGTCAACAAAGTCCACAATGGAGAGCCTGTCTTGCGGCTCCTCGGACAAACCCTCCACGAACTTCTCTGCTTGGCCTCATCGGTGGCCACCTCGGATGGAGCATAACGAGCCAAGTGGTTGAACTCGTGCAGTACTCCATCACCGACTTACGCCCTTGCTTGAGCGCGAAACTCCTTCTTCTTCGACTTCATCAAGCGGCGAGGATGTGAGCTCGACGAACGCCGTCCGAACTCATCCCAAGAGACAGTGTGGCGGCGGGCTGCATGGCCAAGAAGTTCTCCCACCAGAGAGTGCGCCCCGAAGCCGATGGGAGGCAAAGAGTGCCTGTCTGGTCCAGCATCGAGCAACGTCGAGCTTACGCTCAACTCGACGCAGCCGGTCATCCGCGTCCAATGGGTCCTCGGATCCGGAGAACGTGGGGCCGAGTGCGGAGAAACTTAGCAGGCCCCCACGGATCGATGTCCACCCCCCGATCACGAGGCACCGAAAGGGCGGAGGTGTTGCGCGCATAACATCCAGCAGACCCTCCTGTCCTCTGAGCAGTTGCGCTCAATGCGAGAAGGACCTCGACCATGGTCGGAGGAGGCGAAGCTCCTCATCCAAACCAGTGCGACCACGACCGCTCGAGTACCTCCAGCCATCCTGATTCAAGGAAATCAGGTTAGCAACCCAAAACACTAAGACTAGAAATCGATGAAAGCGAAAAGCTAACGATTAGGGAATAAGATATCACCCTAACCGAAAGCCAAAAGCAGCAAGTAAACAAACTTTAAATGCTCCCAAAAGGCTCCAAAACCGCAAGAAACATCAAACCAAATCTCAACTTCTCAATGCCATCCACCCGTATTGAATGAGCGAGTAATGGCGTGAGAAGATAAGAATTTCAGCACCTTACCACAAATCTAACACTACTTAAGAGCAAGGTTAAACCAGCGAAATAAACGCTAGGTACTTAGCTAACTAATATCACATCTTACCCTTTCATTCCCACAAGTTTTAGTTGATTAACCTCTCATTATCTACCCTATTTAGAACCTTTGAGCTTGCTGTCCGGAAATTGAACGATCGCTGTCCAGATTTTGCATCCAAGCCTCCTAATTGAAATCTTCAACTTCGGAAGCTTCAAAACCTTGTAGAGGGCAGCTAACACTTCAATTTGCCAAACTCATTGGTTCCCAAAACCCAATTTAAACGACAACACTATCTTTTAGAGGAAGGTAAGAGGAAAACAAGTTTTAAAACTCAACTTAAAGCAAGATGAGAAGAGAAAGCTAAGATAGGTAAGGAATAAAATCCGAGAGTTTACTTAAGCTTTCATAAATTATTTGACTCTTTGAAATTAAGGTTTTCAAAATATCCTAAGGACGATCAAGCTTGGGTTACTACGGTCGGAACGGCTCTGATACCAACTCTGTGAGGACCCCGGTTTATTCGGCTTGTACTGTTTAACCATCCACTTGGTCCTAACAGTACAAATCAAATAAACCAAGCCTCGAGATATGTATACTTCCCAAATGCAGATACACACCGTTACAAAATCATGCATCAATTCCATTCATACACATAGAGCCGAAGCAAAAAGCAACAACTGAAAGACATAGATACTTTAAATAGAGTTATTACAAAAGAGAGGCCGACCGGCCAAAAGACATAAAGATAAGTAAATACACAGCGGAAGCAAAATGGCCATAAGATGGCGATAAACAAAAGCCAATCGGTGTGCCTTTCACCCACAAGGCAACCAACCGGACCGCCAAGCTAATCGTCCCAAACAGCGCCGCAACACAGCTCACAAAAGTGAGGCCCTTGGGGCTCACCTTCTTCCTCTACAACAATTAATATTAAGCAAAGCAGATGAGTACAAAACTTGTTTTTGTACTCATAAGACCGACGTGTGAGATAACGAACTATAATTAACTACATGCAAGCTTTATTTAAGTGGATGAGGCTTTGGACTTATTTTCAGCATAAAGCAAGTTTTCATTTACAATAAGGTAATAGATTCAAAGCAAGTTTGCAATTAACTTTTATTGTTCAAATAAAAGAGAGACAATAATAACATAGATAGAGAACAACACCAACCTAGAAGTGACTAACCCATAGTCACCACAACAATAGCATGAAGTACCCTTCATACCACCCATGTCAAGTTTAGGTTTTAAAAGGTTGTAGTCTAGTTCTTGTGGGAAATAACCAAGCGTGTCCATAACCTAGGGCGAGGCTATTCGAATAGTTTTAACCTGCGGGGTGTACCAATGTACCCACACGATAGACCGCCTTTCCACCACCACGGTTAGCACACTTCCTTTGGTATGCAGGCATGGCTAAGTCTAACAAGACGCTTTCCAATGGACGATGCTAATTAAGAGCCGCAACCCACGGGAGAAAGACACATTCGACAGCCTAACCGGTCTGCCAATGCTCCCCTCCAACACCACAAACACACACACACAGGAACACACCCACCGACCAGCTCATAATTAACACCTCCCAAAGTACTTAGTCAAGAGAGGTTCCATATCCCCCTCGTGTGGTTAGCACGCAATAATTGCTTGGATCAATGGCACAAGTAACTCGGTCCTTAGGGACTTAGGCACCATTCCAATCGCACCCAACAGATCACACCAACATACCATTGTGCCCAAGCCAAGATATAATTTTTGTTTTCAGTTTTTGATTTGCAAATTGATAAAACACAAGGGTTGGACATAATGGAATAATATAAGTATTTGTGTGATCAAGATCACCGACTAAGTCGATGACCGCCCAATACTACCGATACTAGGCATGGCTAAGCAATATTTATTCGAAATCTACTAAGTGAGAAGAGCTCATCCAACGAACTCTAATCACAGCAAATAACCTAGGCTTAGGTAGTAGAGGATATTGATTTACCTACAGATTATGCAACTAGGGATTAACTAATCAATTTAACACCCAAATAGCAATGCATACATAAAGTTTAAACAAAGTATTAGACTTTAAAAGTAATGGGATTGAATGGGAAATGATCAAACTGCTTGCCTTCTTGCTGTTGCTCAATTTGTTGCGGAGGGTCGTTCTCGGGTTACCGCAAATATCGAATCCTAAGCGAAAGAGCGAAAACAACCAATAAGACGAGCAACACTTAAACAAAGAGCAAGCAAAAATTATCCAAATGCGATGAAATTTATACACAAGGTAGAATATGGATATACCCAGACATAGGAACTGGAAAAACCTAATTTGGGTTTGTGGTGCAAAAGATATTCCCTAAAAACCTATTTTCGGCCATAATTACTACCCTTAATTAGCACTGTAGCAAAATATTTTCTAGAAAGATTTTGAAGCTGAAATTTTTATGGTAGCTACCTACTGGTATAGGGATAAGCCATATAAAATTTCAGGTCATTTGGAGTTATATTGAAAGAGTTATGATTTATTTAAATTGTTTAGGGTATTAAACTAAAATATGGTCCCTATGATTTTTAAAAATGGTAAAATTTGTGAAACCAATTTTCCTAGCAAATACACTAGCAGTGGAAGCTAATCCAATTGGATTCATACAAAAAGGACCTGTAGATTAAAAGTTATGCATTTTACAAGTTTGCTAAAGTTCTGAAAAACAGTATTAAGTTCACTTGTTTACTATTTTTGAAAATGGTTTTCCAGGTTTGATCATGGTCTACAATTATTTTTATATTTAAGTTAAAGGTATAAGGAAGCTAACAAAATTGGAATCATATAATTTGAAGCTAAGATGACAAAGATATGAAAATGAGAAGACCCTAATGTTTTCCTGATCTGGGACTTGGCACGAATCCGGCAATCCACTATCTAAGCGACGTGGCCAAACATGGACCGCTGATCTCGGGATCCACGGCTGAGAATCAGAGGGCAACCGGAGAGGTCCGAATGCATACACGGATGTGAGCCGTTCGATGGAGATCCAACGGCTCCAGTTGAATTTGGCCAACTCACACGCCGGGCGCGCGAGACAGGGGAGCGACGTGGAGGTTTCCTGCCCGTCGATCGCTAGATCCGACGGCAAGGGCTGGGCCACGTCGCCCTCGGACTGAGTCTCGTCCGACAACAGGGCATTCCTCGCCGCCGGCTGCTGGCGTGGCGCCGCGAGGAGGCCCAGTGCGCAGCAAAGAACAGCGGGGCGCAATAGCCTCACGCCACGACCGCACTCGCAACCTCACCGGAGATGGCTCACCGCGGCGGCGCGACACGGCGGGGCGGAGAAGGTGCTACGGTAAAAATGGAGCATGCGATACGGCTAAGATCATGCTCCGCTACTACGTGTGCTAGCTACTGGAGGGCTTAGAGGACTCACCGGGAGGTCGCGGTGAAGATAAGCTGGCCGGAGGGGTGCTGGTGGCGGAGAATCGAAGGCGGCGGCGGAGCCTTCACGAGGAGAAGCCACCCTGGACAACACGAAGAGGATAGGATGGTACCATTAGGTCCGCTAGGCCCCAGAGAGGGTTCAACCGAAAGGGATAGGGGGTTGGAGGTCATACCGGCACCGGAGAAGAAAAGGGGCGTTTCTGGCCGCCGAAGGGGAACCTCCAAATTGGAGCCCTCCTGCGAGGATCAAGACCAAATGAGTTAGGGTTAATGCTCACGGAGGTGAGGGGGTGGAGAGGGAACCAAGCGACGAGCCCGAGAGCCACTGGATGCGAGCTTCAGAAGCTCCGCAGCAATGGCGGAAATGGCCGCGGTTGAGTTTGGGGCTCGCCCAAGCTTGGTGAGTGCAAGAGAGAGTTGTGGAGAGAGCAAAGGAAGCCCAAGGAGGGGACGCAGAAGCTTAAGTAGCAGAGGGGGCACGGGGACCTCAACGGCTCTCTCTCTCACGGGCGAGGCGACCTCGGGTGCTCTGAGCAACAGGAGTGGGTGAGAGGTCAGGGAAAGGCGACTTTGGGCGCGGCCGCACGACACCATTTAATGCGCGGCAGTAATAGTCGTTGGAGGGCCCCACCGCGACGACTCCGAGCGGCTGCGGCGTTCAGCACGCGCGAGAGAGCGAGAGAAGGAGGCAGGGGAGGACCAGAGGAAGGAGACGACGCGGCCACCGTTGGATCGAGATCGGAGGGTTGAGGGCGAGAGGACATTCGGACAATCCTAATGCCCACACAATCTGGACCGTCGATTTCCAAACGGACGGCACGCGATGCGCTCGCGCGGTGCGGCTCAGCCCGGTGCAGCTAGGCGGTTCGATCGAGTCGAGTCGGGGTTGGGTCGATCGGAGGAACATGCAAGCCGATTTAAATTTTGATTTTTAACAGCTGAAACTTTGGGGATTTAATTGAAGTATCAAATCAACTCCAAATTTTATGAAATTTTAACTGGAGCTTGCTGACAATAGGATCAACCTTCCATAAAATTTCCAGGGATTTTTGTGCAATGGAATTTTCCCAAAAATTTCCAGAAGGTTAAATCAGAGGTTTGACCAAGGTTTGACTTGCCTCTAAAATATTTCAAATAATTTCCAAAAATTATGAAATAATTCAGAGGTGTTACCAAGCAACCCTAGAACCCAGGAAAATTTATTGCCAAGGGTTTGACACAAGATTCCACCCAGAAGGCTTTGACTTGAGCTAAATGAGGGTTTTGATTTTGAATTTCCCAAAATTCCTTTACAAGAATTTCAGAAAAGTTCAAGAGTGAAAGGATGAAAGAAAAAGTTTTAATTTACCCTCATTTTATTACATTTGAAACACAAGCCAAATTGGGGATGTTACAAGTTCACCAGTGACCATGTCGAGCCATGAGACTGAAACACGTACATCGAGCGCCATGCCTCCTCGGTAAGTTTTTCCAAAATTCAATCGCGTCATGTTGTAGCCCGTGTCAAAACCTATTTTTTTCATATTTTAGATTCAAGTTTCATCCGCCATGCGTGGAGAATCGAGCGTTCTCTATCCTCTTAACCATCTCCCTTCTCTGGCTAATTACTCAGCAACCGTTGATCCCCTATCATCAACTCCACCATCGTTGGGTTCGTGTCGCCACGTTCTACGCCGTGCTCCCCTCCCTTTCGCAGAGCATCATCAGAAGTGTCGAATCACCGTGAGGCCGCCTCCGTCGCCATTCTTCGCCTTGCCGTCGGTGCATGGTGCTGAATCTCGACGCTTGGACCGCGTCATCACCTCAGCCTCATTGTTGCCGTTCCGTTTTGCCTGTTCGCTGGAGTTGGTTCGCCTCCGTCCGATGTTCACCCCATGCACCAAAATCAGCATGCTTCCTTTCCTATTGCTTCTGGTTTCTCTGTTCTGTTGGTTCATTCCTTCTTTGTGTGTGTTGATTTCTTTGGTTGTTTCTATATTTGGCTCTCTCTTCCTCCAGTCCATGTGGGTTCCAAGGGTAATCCATGTCTTTGCCATCTCCATGCGCCATGCCGAACTAGCGCCTCTATTATTTTTCTTCTCTGGACAGATGCAAGCAACGCAGGGCCTTCTCTCTATTTTTCTTTCTCTCCCTGAGATGTGGTCCCCCTTTGTCATCTACACCAATTCAAGCCATATATCTTTCCTTCCCTGGTGTATGGACCCCATATGTCATACAAAAAAATAAATATTCTCTCTCTCTTGCATGTAGACCCTACGCGTCATCCACCTAATTAAAAACACTAATTATTTCTCTCACTTACATGCGGATCCCGCATGTCAATCAAACCTTTCGTCAACCCTAGTTCATAAGCTTAGTCCACGGTGGACTAGCATATCTCTGTGGACCTAGTCCATAGACCAGTGGCCCACATGTCAACCATAATTCTATTTTCTGGAATTCTTTTAATTCTAGAAATTCATAAATATCAGTAGGTCCTACATGTCATACACTCAGCTATTTTCCATTATTTTCAAAATAGAATATTCCGTAGACCCCACATGTCAGTTTCTCTCTCTTTTCTATTTTCACTATTTTATGCGAATTTCAATCTTTCAAGAGTTCGTTCTTTCTCATACGAATTCCGATTGAACCCATTCAAATTTATAAATTTATCTAAATTTAATACCTACGTTCTAGTACCATTAAATTTTAATTTGGAATTTATTTGATTTGTCCTTTTGAATTTAGTTTGTTTGTGTGCTTTCTTTCTCGATTAGACGTAAAAGTCCCAAAATCGTCCGAAGGAGCTGAAAATCAAGGAAGCATATGCTTGAATATAAAAAAGATCATCATTGCTATAGCAAGAAAAGTTGTACCTTTGACCATGTTGAACCCAGTTTCCTAAAATTATTTTGATTCAAATTGCTGCATTCTACTTCAAGTATTTATTTAAATGCTTTGGGTTTAGTTATATACTATTTGATTATATCCACCTTGCTTATTATAATATCATGATCTTTTGTTACCCTAGCTTGGTTAATTATTTAGTTGGTATTATCGTAGCACTACCGTAGGTTGGTTAGATACAAATAGTTTTGCTTAGCCATGCAATGAGTCATTCATATCATCTGAGTTGCAAATATAAACTTGACTAAGTGATTATGGAACTTGGTGTAAAACTATGTGCTGTGTGTCATTCCTCGTTGATGGCATGTGTTGCACTTAACCAACAGGTTGGGAAAAGATTTTGACTGGGGCGAGTGGTGGAAACTGTGTGATATGGAGGTGGTTTTTGATTAGGTAATGGTAATCTCTGTGGCACAGTTATAAATTGATAGTCTCGTCTTGGTCAATTAAGAACTTAACTTTGTGCGCCATTGAACTGAGCCTCATCATACAACCACATGTCTGATATGGGACGGGCCTAACTTAGTAAGTTACAGAATCTCGACATTGACTACTCAGGTTGTAGGTTAAGCTTTGTGTCCAGGGTGGAGGTGTGGACTATCCTAAAAGTCACATCACGGAACGGTTCGTTGCTTCCCTGTCCAATAGTGTGTGTCAGACCAGCGAGTAAGGATGGGGTCGGCAGTAAAACACATCAGGAGTGTCAATTGTTGAGATGAAGTTTTGGAAAGTTTTTGTTGTGATCATCTCTGATCTAGTTGATTGCATCTTGTGGGTAAAGTGTACAACCTCTGCAGAGTGTTAAACAAACTATTCGAATAGTCGCTTCTGCGGTCATAGACATGCTCGAGATTTCACACGAGGGGTAGATTTTTATAAAACCATTGAGAAGGGACAGATGTGTGATTTAAGTCATGTGTTTGTGTGAAAGAATTTGATTAGGCATTGTGTCCTTTTTTAAAACAATTGTTAAACTATTACTGTTTATTTGTTTTGAATTATGCTTTCAATCTATTATTGTATTCAATTGCAAATACTGCTTTATTACAAAATAACCACATAAACCATTTCATTTGGAATACGCAATCATCTATATTTGCATTCTGTGGTGCAACTTGTTGAGTACTTGGAGTACTCATTCTTGCTGCAATCATTCAGATAAAGTGGAGGAATCGTCGTCAACAAGGAATTCTGGACTCAAATGGCCTCACAGAGCAACGTAATTCCAGAAATGGCCCTTGTACCGCGAAAATTCCGATTCTAGCCCCCTCATCGCGCGTCTTTGCGATGCAGACAGCGAAGAAGCGAGTAGCTGCGCTCGCCGACCGCAAAGACGTAGGTGCTTCTTTGCCGCACGGCAGCATCTTCGGTCTTTGCGCCGCACGGCGGCAAGAAGCTGCGCCTCCCGTCGGCAGCATCTAGGCTCCCCCGCCACGCACCGCTCGCACCGGCGCGCCAGCCGCCATTCACGCTGAGCCCGCCATGCACCGCTCGCTTCCCGGCGCGCGCCGCCCGCTCGCTGCCGGCCCGCCACGCGCTGTCGTCCGTCACCGTCCCGGCCACGCCCCGCCGCCAGCTGCGACCACGCGCAAGCAAAAGAGCCGGCGGCTTGAATAAAATGGCGAACGCAAGAATGCCCGAGTGATTTTTAGCAAGTGAAAGGAAGAGAGCCAGAGGAAGAGAGCTAGAGGAAGGGAAAGGAGAAGCCAAGCATAGAGGAATTCAGCAGAGAGCAGTTGAAGCTCGCGCGTGCATCGTCGAGACAAGCATCTGGAGAAGGTAATTATTATTCGTATAGGGCTATAGTTTTAGTAATGTGATTAGTATATAATTAGATAAATGGTATATTCTTATTGTAGCAACTTAGTAGTTAGTGTTGTGCAGTATGTGTATTTAAAATTAGCGTTCGGATGTAAAATTAGAATACTTAGCGTGATTAGCATGTAATTGGAAGGTTTAGTGCACGTAATTAGAAGACTTAGTGTCGCTGACGATCGGGTCCCACCGAGCGCGATGCAATATGCCATGGACTGAGTTAATGACAAACGGGCCTAACTTGTACAGTAGACCTCGCATGTTAGTGGTAGAGGCTAGGTTTAGCTGGAGTAGACAAATTTTTAAATGCAATAGGCATTTGTAAAGTGATTTAGTTTTGCACTATAAATTCATACAACTTTAAAAATTCATAACTATTTGATAGTAACTTCAAATTTAGTGAAATCAATATTGTTGATTTCTATTTTTATTGTACTTTAACTTAGAATAGGTTTGAAACTTGTTACTGGCACTGATAATTAGAAGACTTAGTGTCGCTGACGATCGGGTCCCACCGAGCGCGTGCACCGCGTGCGTGGTCTATGGATCCTCGACCGGCTATGTTGACCTTGGGTCCATGCAGTATGCCATGGACCGAGTTCATGACAAACGGGCCTAACCTGTACAGTAGACCTCACATGGCAGTGGAAGAGGCTAGGCTTA
The DNA here is from genome assembly GCA_036346255.1 of Ampelocalamus luodianensis. Classification (NCBI taxonomy): domain Eukaryota; kingdom Viridiplantae; phylum Streptophyta; class Magnoliopsida; order Poales; family Poaceae; genus Ampelocalamus; species Ampelocalamus luodianensis. The sequence goes on along the minus strand of CM070638.1, from coordinate 36,680,068 downwards.
GCTCGAGTAGACAAATTTTTAAATGCAATAGGCATTGTAAAGTGATTTAGTTTTGCATTGTAAATTCATACAACTTTAAAAATTCATAACAATTTGATAGTAATTTCAAATTTAGTGAAACCAATATTGTTGGTTTCTATTTTTATTGTACTTTAACTTAGAATAGGTTTGAAACTTGTTACTGGCACAGGTAATTTGTGAATTTGAATTAAATTCGGTTAAGAATTCTTTGTACAGTACAAATTGAATTAAGTTCAATATTTCATAGAAGATTCATATGAATCAATTTTTTTTGTCATGAAATGTTATTCTGTAGCTAACCATGAGTAAAATTGTGGAAGAATTCATTTGAAAAATCCACAAATAAGTGGATGGTGCAAGCATTACATATAATTTAGTGGTTTTATATGCACATGTGTTAGGTACTTCATGGCAGAGATTCAAGATCTATTCATATTCCACGGAGCGATGCGTGCGCGACGGACCGTACGGGGCGGACCTGTCGAATTGCGGCCGGACAGTGATCCGGGCGCCGGGTCTGAGGGGCATGAGCCTCTCGGAGCTAAGGCGGTGCGTGCGGTCCTTGTTCTATCGCGCCACTGCAAGGATGAAGCTGCGCATCGAGGCGTTGTACGTCTCGGTGGTGGGTGACGGAGGGGATACCATTTGGCAACTTATGAAGGTGACAAGTGACGCTTCATGAGCCAATTACATGGAGGTTGTTTGCAACCCTGCTGCTGCGATCTTTGCGCGACCGATGGTCTATGTTCAGTTCGTGGAGAGGACGTGGACATCCGACGTGGGTGGTTCCGGTGAGGCTGCTTTGGTGAGGAGGAGCTGCGTTGGTCTCGGTGTTGGAGAAGCGCGGCGAGAAGTGGGCGATGGAGACACGAGGAGGCGTCGACAACTTCAAGCCCAACGAAGGAGTGGACAGATGGTGGGAAGCCCGTATTGATTGCCACGAATACCTGGCCGACCAGGTGGAAGAGGTGGAAAGCGAGGAAGAGGAGGATGTGGAAACAGCCAGTTCCGAAGACGAGGAAGACGGAGAAGCTGCTGCAGAGGTGTTGGTGGTGGTGTTGTGACCACCGACACCGACACGCCCTCTAGATTGGGCGACATCGCAACGACATCGCTGGTCCCGCCACACCGGAGGGCGGCGGGGTTTAATGAAGACACCTGCGCCCTAGGCGGCGCTTCCTAACAAGCGCCGCCCGGCATGCTATTGCGATCGCCATTAACATTGGTGGACGTGCCGGGTGCGAGGTTCAACCCGACACCTACATCGTTAGGTGTGTTGAAGAATCTTGTGCTGGTAAGGTCTGTGCGCAGCGGTTCACGGCCTCAGGCACAGGCTTCCGGATCACGGTGCTGAAGGACCACACGTGTGAGCTAACTGAGCCGCTTCATGGGCACCGCAACATGACTTCCTCGTATGTTGCCAGCCTAATAAGCCACCTCGTGGCTGAAGATGTTTGCATTTCGCCAAAGCTTCTAATGGCGGAGGTTGCCAACATGGTGGGGTTCCAAGTGAGCTACAAGACGGCATGGCGGGCGAAACGGAAGGTTGTGGAGAGAATGTTCGGCACATTCGAAGATGCTTATAACCTAGTTCCAAGACTGCTGCATCAAATCGTAGAATCAAATCCCGGGACATACATAAACAAGATTGACCGGGTGCATCCGAGGGAGGGGCCCAATTGTTTTGTTCTGGACACGGTCTTTTGGGCCTTCCCTCAGGCAATCGAAGGGTTCACGCATTGCCGTCCCGTGCTGACGATGGACGGCACCTTTCAATCCGGGAAGTACAAGGGTACCATCCTCACCGCGGTTGTAGCCGATGCGAACGACCAGTTACTCCCTGTGGCCTTCGCAATTGTTGAGAGCGAGAGCACTGAAAGTTGGCTATGGTTCCTGTCAAATGTGAAGCAGGCGGTGGTCCAAGACCGTCCAGATGTGTGTGTCATCTCGGACCGCAATGTTTGGGTTGTTATGCGCGACCGAGCACGATGCAAAATGGAGCGCAACCGTTGTTCGGTGGAATGATGTTAGAGCGGCTGGTGCATGAGGCATCTCGCGCGAACTTCCACACAAGGTTTCGGAGCAAGGACCTGATGAAGATGTTCAAGAAGCTCTGCATGCAGAACCAAAGGCGGAAGTTCAATGCCGTGTGGAGACAGCTCGACGAGGAGACCGGGAAGCATGTAAGGAACTCGACGGACGCGGAGGAAGGTGCAGCGGCAAGAGGGTCCGCGAGAGTTGGGGAGTTCACACAGTGGGTTAACTCACACGCACCCGACCAGGAGAAATGGTCCCTGCTACACGACACCGATGGTGCAAGGAACGGGATCATGACGACCAACATGTCGAAGGTGTACAACGGTGTCCTCAAGGGTGTCCGATCCCTGCCGATCACTGCGATCGTGGAGGAGAGCTGGAACCGTACTGTCGGCTTCTTCATTAACAGAGCCATGATGGCCAAGAAGCATCTGGAGGATGGCAAGCAATTCTCGGAGGTAATGCATGCCCACATGAAGAAGAAGATCAGCAAGGCTCGTTCGCACACTGCTCGTACCATGGATGGCGTCAGGCAGAAATTCGAGATCCGGCTCAGGGAGAAGTACGTCATGGGCCACGCTAGAGGATCGGCAGTGCGCACGATTGGTGGGCGTCGTGCACCTGCAACAAGCCGCGACTTCTCCACAAACCATGCTCCCATGTGTACGCAGCGTGCGCGGTGTGGCGCCAGGCCTCGGAGCGTTACATCTCCGAGTACTACGACATCCACCACCTGTATGGCACTTGGAGTGCCGAGTTCCATTCTTATAGGATGGACATGCACTACAGGGACCTCTGGCTAGGGCAGGTGAAGTGGGTGCCCAATGACACCCTGAAGCACCCCCGTCGTGGTAGACGCCAGTCACGATGCATCCGGAACGACATGGACGACAGCCAGCGCGGCCAACGGGTTCACCGCCCCAGATGCAGACTATGCAAGACGGTTGGCCACTCCATCGATCATTGCCCAAGCAGACCTAGCACAAGCAAAAGCACCATAGCGCCAAGATACAATTACCAAGTCGTGATGTTGTATGCTTATTTTAATGCCTAGTATGAGTTGTATCGTTCTCAATCCATGCCTTTGTGTACGGATGTAATGTTATGTTCTGTGGGTCATGTGTTAACTCATTATGGTCATATCTCTTTATTATGTTATGCGAGTTTGTACATGTGTTATTCACTTTGTCTTACATTTTGTTGTCATATGTTTCGATTTCTTTTTGTATGCCATAATTTATGTTATATATGTAGACTTACATGTTGTTTATCTCTCGGCGGGAGATGGCGCAGCCTCCAGTTGACGGCCCGTATGAGCTGCTCGACGCACCCTGGGATGGACGATATCGGTGCCTGGCGTGGTCGTCCAGCGTCGGCCCTCCGAGCCTAGTCCTGAGCGCCCCCAGAGAGAGGTGGGCTCTTGACGAGCGTTATGTCCCCAGACTGTGGGACATCGGCCTCCTGCCCTTTGCCCGCATGTTGGATGTACCGCACGCGTTTCAGTTTGACGCGGCACTCCTATCTGCGCTCGTGGATCGTTGGAGACCAGAGACTCACACCTTCCACTTCCAGTGGGGGGAGATGACCATAACTCTGGAGGACGTAGCTATGCTTATAGGTCTGCAACTGCACGGTCTTCCAGTAGTGCCACCTCCAAGGCGAGTGGACTGGAAGGTGCGTATGGCTGACAGATTCGGTCACCCGATTCCTGACAACGTGTCGGGTGTGCCACATTCCTGGCTGCGGGAGTACATGACCTGCCCCCAGCATGCGACTGTGGAGGCAGTTAGGACACACTTCCTTGCATACCTTTTGTTCCTGTTCGGATGGATCTTGTTTCCTACGACTCAAGGTGACTGCGTGTACCCTAGCTACATCCAGCTCGCTGAGTCTTTGGTGGACGCCCGGCCCGATGAGGTGCCACAATACAGTTGGGCCTCTGCAGTGCTTTGTGCCACTTACCGAGGGTTGTGCGATGCCTCTCAACGCAGTACAGGCGAGGAGCCGGTCCTCGCTGTATGCTATACACTGCTGCAGCTATGGTCATAGGAGCACTTTTCTGTTGGCTGGCCATATTTTCGGAGCACCGTGCACCCTTTGGAGTTGAGCGCCAAGCTATACGGTACTGCTATAGGTGATGACCCCGTCGATGGGCCTACAATGGGAACGCGTTGGACACATGGTACCCTAGGTTGGGCCAGAGAGAGACCGAGGCGTGCGTACCCTGAGTTCCATAACCTATTTGAGACTCTGCATGAGGACGAGGTCATCTGGTGGCCATGGACTGCACAGTTCCTTGCAGACACGGCCCCCTACGGGCTATCCTCACGATGCACTCGGGGCGAGGCGCTGCGTTGACGACACGCCACCGATCTTCGCACATGGTCGAGACGTACAATCCACAGCGGGTCATGAGACAGTTTGGCCTTTACCAGGAGGTGCCACCGCTGCCGGGACCACCACTCACGGAGAAGGCCCACCGGTATGTCATTTTCCGGTATCATAGTTGGCACATGTCTGACTTAAATTTTTTGATATCCAAATTCAATTGCAGGCAAACGAAAAGAGGCCGAGGAGCGGCGGCGAGGCGAACACAGCACGTGGGCGACTGCGTGGGCGAGAGGCGGCGGCGAGGGCGTGGTGCACGAGTTACGAGGCTACACCATCCAGACGTACGGTGCGTACTTGCAGTGGTACGTTCCGCGCACTAGGTGTAGGCTTACTGGGCCAGCGCCACCGCGACCAGTGGAGGTCATGCAGGTTGCTGTTGTACTAGCAGGTCCCGACCGTCATCGGGCGGCATGCCACGACGAGATGGTAAAACATTCTTGCTAAAAATTTCATCCAGCTACATATTTCTAACTTACTATCGGTTTCCTTGCAGTACTACCGCCTTGATCGTATCTCACGTCAGGGTGCTGAAACTCTACGTCATGGTCGCAATAGCACATTTGATCGCATCCTACACGCGATGCGCGCGATGACCGAGGACGCGAGGACAGCAATGAGGGCCATAACTTGTGGTCGCCACAGTGACGTTCACGTCTGTGTGCGGACACCGAGGGCACCCTCCACCTCAAGACCTCCTCGGCACCTCCTCCGCGACGTCGTCGCACTCTGCGAGTCGTCAGAGCTATGGTCGGTCAGCCTCGACGCGTCAGGTATGTCATATGTCTGCCGGTTGTTCTCATCAATACTTGTCCAAGCACTCCTTTTGAACAGATCTGACATCACCGTTTATTCTTGCAGCACTTGCAAGGGGACAACACTCTGCTTCAGCCGTCGTTGTCACGAAGGGAGGCGCAGCACTTGCGAGGGGACAACACTTTGCTGCGGCAGTCGCCGCCGTCACGCAGGAGGCGCGACAAGCGCGACGTTGTTCCACTGCAGACATTGACCCTGACTCGCCGCATCGCCAAGACGATGGGTTGGGATCATTGGCGCATGGCATTCAGCCGCAGGGAATTCAGTCGCACGTGCGGGAGCGCGACCAGTGGTTTGCCGAGACTTACGAAGGGTACACCGTGCAGCATTACAGCACAGACTGGCCAGGAGGATCCTCGTCCACACAACAACCTATTCAGGTACACTTTAACGTAGTTGTAGTAATTTTAGCAATGCATAAAACCAATGACTAACTCACCAAGTACCCTTCCCTTAGGATGAGCGCGTGTGGATCGATAATATGGTCGGCTTTGACCCAGACACCTACACTGAGATCACCGCAGCGACGCCTCCCACGCAACGCCCCTACTACGGCTTGCGAGATGTACGCTCCCGACGAGTTCACCTTCCACGAGGATCACTCACGCCGTCCGGCAATCGGCAGGCGATGTACCATAAGTAATGTCTTGGTCGTATAATGCATGTTATGTAATATCATTGTGTATTGTGTGCAACATGTCATGCTATGTGATTTACGTAGTGTCAGTGTGCAGCGTGACCTTGTGATTTATGGACACAACATGTTCTAAGCTCGGGTTTGTATCTCAAACATCCGTGATTTTGGAATATCTCGCGGGTCCCGTGGTTGATCTGCTAGGGGATCCGACACTACCTCGCGGACGCGAATTTCCTTCAACACTGCCACACGATTCCTCCTCGGGCCCGTTGCCTCACGGACGCGATTTTCCTTCAACCCAATGTTAGGAGCCGCATGCTATATAAGGATGCTTTGGCTGCCATTCACCTCACTCTTCATTTCCTCTTCTCCTTTCTACCAGTCTTAGACGGGATGTCTACGGCCTCATCTAACTTTCGAGTGAGCAGACAATTGGAATCACTGCGACAACAGCTAGTTTGCCCTCGTTGCAGGGATCCGGTGAATGTGTTCACCTCGTATACGCCAACGAATCCATCCCGAGTGTTCATGAAGTGTTCAAATCTTACGGTAACTTTTGCTTAATCATCTCGAATGAATTGCATTGGAAACAACATGTTTTTTTTCACTTGAGGCTGCATTTCTTTTTTAGAGCACAACATGCCGGTTTTGGCAGTAGGCAGATGAAGCTGTCCCAGTGGTTCAAGATATTGCAATGCAAATTGCTGCCTTGCAAGATGACTCCCGTGGTGTTGCTGCATTTCGTCCAGGGCCTTGACCCTCCGACCCACCAACGCAGAATGAAGAGAATAGACTTAAAAGACTGGATGAAAGGATGGAAAGAGTTGAGAAAATGCTTCAGAAATTAGTTAAGCTAGTTAGTTTTGTGGTATTTCTTCTATTATTTCTTGTGGTTGCCAAGTAGAAGTTCAGTTCTAATGGCATTGTAATGTTCACTCTTTATCTATGCATCGCAGTACAACATGGATGAGAATAAACCAGTTACATTATCTACGCATGGATGAACTGTCGTGTATCCTTGTATTACTTTGTGTGGGAATTCATGAAACCCTAATTTTCGAAACCTCAAATCCAAATTTTGGAGACCTAAATCTGCAATGTTGGATACAAATTCAGAACACTTAGTTTTCACAACGACAAGAACTAACAACTTCTCTCTACAAAGCAGAACGTGACCATTTTTTGCAAAGTAAGACGTGACAAGACTCTGCCTCCTTAGTTTTTCAAACTGAAAAGACGACACTACGCAAAGAAAGACGTGACAACACTCTGCCTCGCAAGCCTTTCGGACCGAAAAGACAAGACTCTGCAAACAAAGATGTGACAACACTCTGCCTCCCCAGCTTTTCAGACCGAAAAGACAAGACTCTGCAAAAAAAGGCGTTACAACACTCTGCCTCACCAGCTTTTCAGACCGAAAAGACAAGACTCTGCAAAAAAGGCGTGACAACACTCTGTCTCACTAGCTTTTCAGACCGAAAAGACAAAACTCTGCAAAAAAGGCGTGACAACACTCTGCCTCACCAGCTTTTCAGACCGATAAGACAGCACTCTGCAAAGCACAACATAGTTTCTCTGTGCAAAGTAAGACGTGACAATACTATGCCTCGCTAGGTTTTCAGATCGACATGACAACACTATACCTCCTCTGGTTTTCAAAACTAAAAGATAGGACTCTGCACGAAATTAACCACACCATGCCAACCATAGAGCTTATAAAAGGGGGTTGAACCAAACCCAAAACTACACAATAGATACTCAGCTATGGACTCTTCGGCAAATTTCTACGCGATGATGTTGCGGAAGCAAAAGTGGCTTAAGCAGAAGAGGAAACACTTACAATACCCAGATTTTTCAATGAAAGATGCTCCAGTACCACCACGTTCTCCGATCCGCGGTGTGTGTGGCGAACCAACAGAGATCATTCACCCACACACCCGACCACCGCCGCGGGCGTACTACACGTGCGGGCACCACCTCGTAAGCGTTTCTTTCGCGCGCATCGATTTTCGTCAACGTTGAATTCCTTAAATTTTTAACTTGATCCCCACGTAATGGAAGCCCGAGATGCGCTGCCACTTCTTCCAGTGGATCGACGGCCCAGAGATGTACGATAGGGCATTCATCGAGCAGAAATACATGCTAAACTACTCGGTCGGTGAGAACCGTGCGGTGGAAACCTTACGTGTCGGACCGCTAAGGAGGCACGAAGAGCCCACTAGTCGCCAGCGTAATCCATATCGGCGATGTGAGTTAAGAAGAATTTACATCCTTATTACGTTTTCAGCATGCGGTGTTCTTACATCATACAATCGCGAGACATGGACAACCGACATACCACTCGACATGGGCGATCTGCGACAAGGGCAAGGAAAGGCTCATACGGCTCGGCCGTCGCCCACAGCGTATCCGGACGCCGGGTGTAATCCGTATCCACGATGTGAGTTATGAAGATTTTACATCATTCTTACGATTTTCACTATATGATGCACTTACATCATGGAATCGCAGGATATGGACGACTTTGACATACCAGCCGCATGTGGACAGTCCCGCGGCAAGGGCAAGGGAAAGGCTCATGCAGCCGAGCCCGGCCACCACAGCGTATCCGGTCGTCCGGGTGTAATCCGTATTGACGACGTCAGTTATGAAGAATTTACATCCTTCTTACGATTTTCACTATACGGTGCACTTACATCAATGAATCGCAGGACATGGGCGACTTCGATATACCAGCCGACGTGGACATTCCCGCGGCGGGGAAGGAAGGCCGGCGAGGAGTTCAACGCCGAGCTAGCAAGAAAGGAAAAATGGCCTCGGTCCACGCAGTAGGTCAGGTCATTACGTAGTAGTCCGCCGTCCTACCCCCATTACTATCCCTAAATGCATGCATACTTATATGGTCGGATGCTTGTGTCGCGATGTGTACCGTAGTAGTAGCGAGGATGACTAAAGCAATTAGCCGAACCATCATGCCATGTCACTACGTGTAACGTGCTTCTGTCCATGGACTCTGATGTAGTTCTAGTTCCGTGTCTCCGCTAAGCCATCAAAGCATATATTGCAAGTATGCCTCTTCTAGTGGAATCCCAGAAACAACCATTCGCACCGACATCGAATCGTCCATGTTTTAGGGTATCTTCGTAATGACAATGGGAGTTCACAACCCCTTCAATCATATTCTGTATAAGCTTCATAAAGTACTTCATCGACTGCCTGCCAATATACACGTATACGTTCAGACGATAAAACCCTAATTTACAAACCTCGGTGCCCATGTTACTTAATGAATGTTTTTTAACAAAAATTAGTGCCTATTGAAACCCGAATTGAAATGACTGAACAAAAATTCGTATTCCTATCAACGCTAATGTAACACCCTGGCTATTCGGAAGCCAAGATGCCACCTATTTACTCTAACAATCTACACAAAGCGGAAGAATATGAAATAAGTATATCCACTAATGACAGCATTCAAATAAACAGGACATGGTAAAGGTATCCTTCCTTCACCTTCTAAGTTATTTAATGCTGATCATCAATAAAGAAGTTTCACATGCAGTAATAAATCAACATCATTGTGGAGAAGGTATCCTTCCTTCACCAATTATAATTTAATTATTACAGTTCATCATTAACGAATGAAAGATAGAACTAAAATTAAATCTTGAACATGAATTTGATGATGTGAACAAGTAGTGCGTGTCTACTCCCTCCCAAGTGAGCCAACATCAGGGGTTACCTAAAATAAACAAACAACGCAAGAGTGAGTCCACGACTCGGCAAATCTGATGAAGGAAGCAGAACACATATACAAACAGACATCACCATTTAAGAATGCGAACATTGCATCGAATGAGCACTTAAGAAATACATGAAATGAATGAATGTAATCAAGGATGGACTGCACACATGCTTATACCGGTATAGCGAGTGACACACCCGTCGGTGTTCACTTAAGCCCGCACCTTAACAAAAGTGCGGGGATCCAAGTCCTATATGAAGAACGTTTCATATAGGTGTCCAAGCTGCCCATCTTTGGAATTGATGGGTCTTACGTGCCCATACTTTGGAATTGATGGGTCTTTCAATCCACTCCGTGGGCGGGACATGACAATGTCCAAACACGCCACATTGGAATGGTGGGACTTACAATCCACTCCGTGGACATAACATGAATAAAAGGATGCATGATATGAACATGAACAATGCTAATATCATCTTTCAAAGATATACTCCACATATTGAAAGAACATAACCAGTTCAGCATTTGGGTATCACAAGGCGTCACATCATATTCATGTAAACATTCACAATCACGACGACTTAAAATCAACAAAGTACTTGCCTTCGCGTTGCGTGCGTTAGCGAACAACGATGGCGCTCCCAAACCCGTTGCCTCGCGGCCTAAACAATTAAATAACCGAAATAAGAACAACATAGAGCCCATCATGAATTAATATTCTACAATACCCCTTGAACACCCAAGGATTAGCCATAAACCCAACTCCAAAAATAAACAACACACGGAGTCGCATCTGGACAACAGCACGAAAAAGACCATAGCTACTGACCCGGGACTCGAAACGAGGTGAGTCCAGATCCTACAAAAACTTAATGAACACATCTACAACATTCTAGTTGACGAGATAACCCAATTCGGCCAAATTAGTATACTAACCGTTGAATGAATCTGCAGAACAGAAACTGTCTGAACATAATAAACAGCAGTACTAAAACGTCCATAACATTTAAACTACAACTCCGAATTGAGTATTCTTTATCAATCTGAAAAGGTTAGGAAATTATCTACATTAACCTAGTTGGGAAGAAACCCTGATTCGTCCATTAACATACACCTATTTTAAAAGACAACTTAAAAGGTAATTCTCGTCAGAATTCTGGACAGCAGATATTAAATCTATCATAACTTTTCACTCGTTCGTCGGATTTTAGTGTTCTTGGCGGCCACCGAAAGCTAAGAACAAGACCTACAAAACTCCAGGAGATGAACATCTCAAATTCGGCCTATAAAATACCGAAACATACCACGCAACATACTGGACAGATTGCTATCTACAGCAGACCGACATTGATCCAAGCAATTCTATTTGTTTCCTCTCCTACGACCAAACCACCAACCACAACCGAGACACATTACCCTTGGAGCGCCCAGGAGCACGACGATCGAACCGTGGTGAAGATCCCCGGCCACCTTGATCTGAACCCTTGCGAAACACCACCAAAGCAGCGGGAGGCCGCAACGAGGGCTCTACACCGAGGAAAGCTCGGGAGAAGGGGCGCGACTCAGGGACCTTGGGCAGCACCAATGGGGAGGAGGAGGCGGCACCTGCTGGTTTTGGCGCACAAGATGGAGGAGAGGTGGAAGTGGCGGCTGCCCAAAGGGGGAGAGGTGGAAGGGTGGGGCTAGGGTTTGGTAGCCCCTAAAGGCCCCTATGGCCGGCCCTTGATGGGCTTGGGCCCCATGGCTGCCCCCTTGGGCTCCAAAACAGCCCTTGTCCCACAAGGCCTCCTTTTGGGCTTGTTGGCCAAAGGCCCAGCCCAAAGCCGAAGAACAACGAGCGCTGAATCTGCGAAATTTTAAATTCAATTTCGAACCGAAAACTTCCTAATCAGCAGGTATTACAATAACCCAAACTAGAAACCCTACTTTTTTTCATTTATGCAAACCCTAATTGAAATGACTCAAGAAAATTGTGCAGTGCATATATGGTATGGAACCACAACAGTTCTAGCCCCCAACATTTCAATAATTCATTTTAGGCCATCTTCATAATAACAACGAGCGTTCTCAGCCCCTTTAATTGCATTTTGTGGAAGCTCCATAAAGTAATATGCTTTAACTCCGTTATTTTTAACAAAGCATCGTAATATCACTTACCTTCCTACTTACGACTTTTACTATCTTAATCGTCCTCGTAAAATTTCTCAAAAATTTAGCGCACTCTGACAATATCGACGATCATAAAATATTATTATAGTCGACAATTTTGTGCCCTTCATATTCTCTGAAAATAACAAGCAGACCAACCAACGTTGTCGCTACACTTTTATTTTCCAAACAAAATAACATCATACAATAGATTATGTAAAAAAATTTGAAGTAATGTGATCAAAGAATGCGAAGAATCAAGATATTATTTCTCTTCAGTTTTCTCTTTTCTAGAGTCTTTTCAAAGCTTCAAAAAATTAAAATAAACCATTTCTATTTTAGTGTATCAATTAAAGCTTAATTGAAAATTTTAAAAATTTTAAATGACTAAAATTAACTTCTATTAAATTCAATCTTTTTTAACATTTTTTTGTTTTTTTCCTGTTTTTTTTCTCTATTTTTTCCTTTATTTTCCCTAATTTTCCCAATCTGCTAACCATAACATTTTTTTCCTATTTTCTGTGTGTATCGTAGCTTCGTAAGAAGTCACTGTAGTCTTGGGCAGCAACTACTACATGTCTTTGTGGGGCTCAGCGATATGTTGGGTCTTGCCAATTCACAGCAAAGACCTACATCTTGCCAACCGCACGACATTAGGTACTAGGATGGGGCTAAAACTGGAATTTTTACGCTAAGGAGGCTAGTTTAGGAATTAATTTGCGCTAGAGGGTCAAAACAGTCCAGATTTCGTCAACAAGGTCTACTTTAAGGATCATGGAGAACTAGGTCGCACCACCTCACCGATTGCTGTGGACATACGGATAGGGTTCACTAAAGTTATTAGTTACGTTCATTGTAGTTTAATGGAGCTATTAGCCTACGAGGCATTAATTGTATGTTTTGACCTTGTCGTTACTTTGATAATTATTGTTATTTGCCTATTTATTAGTCATTCTTTGTATATAGAAATGATATTTCATCGATGTTGTCACTTTGTGAACTAACTAGCGTGATTCTGGACTAGTGTTGTATACAAAGAGGGTCTAGAATTGCATTTTTGGGTCCCGACAGAGGTGGTATCAGTGCCATATTGACTGTAAGTCGTGACCTTAGTTAGAATGCCCGTCTTTGGGAAAGACTTCGAAAACTTAATTTAGAAATAAAAATCTTAATTATGTGCTATTCTCATTTTGTCTAAATTCCATACTCTTTCATTCTATTCTTTTCTCATCTATATTTTTTCTCACTATTTTGAATATTAAATTGAACTCTCTTTCCTCATAACTTCTATAGTGTTGTTACCTGTGCCAAATGTCTTGATGCATGCCCAAGAGCTGTTTTGAGCAACTTTTTGAAAACTGTACAACTAACGACAATGTATCGACATCTTTCCAAGTGTTCAACAGGCTGTGCATCTTCTCGGTCATTTCTCTTCTCGGTGGTTTCCACCGGCACGTATTTGAACAGGTCATATATCTCCTTTTAAGATTCACACGTCTTCCACTTGAAAATGACATATTTTTGGGGGCATATCACATCATCTCTCAGACTCATACACAACTCGAACAAATCACTATCATAGTAACAAACACACAATAAGGGGCCGTTTGGATGAGGTAAATTACTACAAGAATTTGAACTAAACAATAAGGATTTGCATCTAATCTCCCTGTACAAACGGACTCTAAAACTGTGAAAAAAGTTTCATAGGTCCTAAAATATCACAAATGCATAATTTAAAAGATAATATTATAGCACCATATCCTGATTATATTTCTTGAGATTTTTCGGGATACGAGTACAGATAACATCAGAAATAAAAAATAGTATTCTAAACAGATTTTTTTTCACATACGACACCCGGGAATTATCCAGCTGTTTTCACCCCGCTATTCTTACCAGCAACACCTGCTGCCGACAGAAGAGATATATCACAGGAGCAGCATTTCTTGAGAAAAGCGTTTTTCACGTTGACCGCCACGCCAATCCATATAAGAGAGCGGCCCCGGCCTAGCAATCTCCATCCTCCGCAGCCCACACCCAAGGAGTCCGGATTCCAAGATGGCCTCCTCCCCTTGCCCCGACGTCCCCACCTGCGGCAACCTCCCCGCCGCCGTCTCCGCCTTCGCCGACGCCTTCGTCGACTTCGCCGTCTCCGGCCTCTTCTTTCCCACCTCCGCCTCCAACCCCTCAGCCAACACGCCTCCCCCCTCCACCACCCTGACCACCTTCCTCCCCTCCCCCTCCCGCCTCGTTGCCATCGGCGACCTCCACGGGGACCTCCCCAAGTCCCTCTCCGCGCTCCGCCTCGCCGGCCTCGTTCCCCCGTCCAAGAGCCCCGACCCGCCCTCCACCTCCTGGTCCGCCGGCCCCACCCTCGCCGTCCAGCTCGGCGACATCCTCGACCGCGGCGGCGACGAGCTCCGCCTGCTATACCTCCTCCGCCGCCTCAGCCTCTCTGCCACCGAGCAGGGCGGCGCGCTCCTCCCCATCCTAGGAAACCACGAGGTGATGAACGTCTCCGGCGACTTCCGCTTCGCTACGCCGCAGGCGTTCCAGGAGTTCTCCGCCTGGGCCGCCTGGTACCGCGCCGGCCTCGCTATCAAGCGCCGATGCGGCGACGTCGAGAACGCCAAGAACCCCTTCCTCGGCGTCCCCAAGGCCTTCCCCGGCGTAAAGCCCGAGTTTTGGGACGGCATCCGCTCCCGCCTCGCCGCGCTCCGCCCCGACGGTCCCATCGCACGGCGGTTCTTGGCTGACCTCCCCACCGTCCTCGTGGTCGGCGACTCCGTGTTCGTCCACGGCGGCCTCCTCGAGGCCAACGTCGAGTACGGCCTCGAGCGGATTAATGCGGAGGTCAGCGAATGGATCCGGGGTGAGGGCGGCGACAATGTCAGGGCCCCTGAGTATGTCCGAGGCAGGGACGCTGTGGTTTGGCTCAGGAGGTTCTCCGACGGCGTCAATTGCGACTGCCAGAGGCTGGAGGGGGTTCTTGGGATGATCCCTGGGGCAAAGAGGATGGTGATGGGGCATACAATACAGACCGAGGGGATCACTGCGGTGTGCGGTGCGCAGGCGGTGAGGGTGGATGTGGGGTTGTCAAGGGGGTGCGGGAATGGGCTGCCGGAGGTGCTTGAGATTAATGGGGGTGGTGCAGAGGTGAGGGTGATCACGACAGATCCTGCGGAGGCCTGGCAGTACCGGAAGCAGGAGGCGGAGAAGGCCGCCACGGCAAAGGAGAGGAACGGGGAGGTAAAGGATGGGCTTGCATTGTTGGTAAGGGAGAGCCATGGGTTGAAAGAGGTAGAAGCTAAGGCTTAGTTTAGGGGTAACTCCAGGCTATAGGTTATTTTGGTAACTCTCAATTAGGATTGCCATGGTGAATTTGGGGTAACCGAGGCTAGGACTGGGAGGGATTGGGCTGTAAAATTGTTGGGGGGTTCAATAATGGATATCCACGAAAGAAGGAAAATCAAGCACAATTTGTCAATATTTATCGAGATGTACTGATCTGAGTGCTTATATATACAAGGAATTCCTATATACAATTATTGGCCAATGTGTGAAATGGTTTCTTAATCTTTACGTGTGTATGTCTCCAATGTTTCTGTGGATGTTGATGATTATGAACAACTTGGATTCCATTTGGGATAATGACTGTAGTGATTAGCGCCAAAAGGACTGTCTCTGAAACCATAGCGATTAATTGACTATTGCTCAGCGTATCACCAACCAGAGGAAAATGTTAAGAATTTCATTGATCAGCCAAGTGTACACTGTACCAAGCCTAGATTGTGGATGTGGGCTATCTCAGCTTACTATTCCAAATCCTGAACTGCAACATTTGATTCTTGTTATGAAGTTGAAGGATTCATCAATTCATACATTATTTTATCTTTTTCCAACCTTGAGAGCAGTTTTTGTTTGGGCAAACAGCATAATAGACGTTTGATGGTGGTACAAACAAAACAGCCAACAGAACATTCAAATGGCCAGCAAGAGTGCCAGATCAGCTGCAACAAAGGAAAGACAACAGTAGTGAGCCAAGTATGAGAAACATCATGGAAATATTCCTCCCGTCTTGGCAACCTACTGTAGATATTTTCTATACTAGTGCCTTTTACCCTGGGTATAAGAGGATTAACTAAACTAACACAGTTTTTCGATAAGGATTAAGTACATTGTTCGTTTCTCAACTCTTGTTCTAGTTTAATTTTCGTTCCTGAACTGTAATATCGGATAAAACACGTTCTTAAACTGTCAATACCGCACAAAAGATACCCCTTCGTCTGTTTTAGAGCGGTTTTGACCGATGTTTGACCCACGTGGCTTGCTCGCAGTACTGATATGTAACACGAAACCACTCTCAAAAGGAATAAATGACGGTTTTTGCACGGTATTGATACTTAGAGGACACGTTTTATCCGGTATTGCAATTCAGAGACGAACTTTAAATTAGGGTAAAAGTTGAGGGACGAATAATATACTTAATCCTTTCGATAAATGTGTCATTGATGGAATTACCAATGGAGTAGGTCTTGCTGGTTTTTGTATAGGACAAGAAATTAAATATGTAAGGGAGGGCGAATATCGTCTTATTTATTCTTTCTTTTTTATGTTATGTATCTGTGTTCTTATTCTTTTTTCTTTCTTACCTTAAGAAATTCCCCGTCTCCTGCCTAAAGAGCCCCCTTGTTCTCATTCATATCTTCTTCCCCCATCTGTCCCCCTTTTCTACCATCTTTCTTTTTCTATCTCCCTCATTGTATAATAGTTCGGTTTTCTACCATTGTTTCCATTCCACTGTGTAAATAGCCTAATATGGGTTCACAATCAATAACATCTTCACTGCTGTTTTGTTTGTACCGCCATCAATCGTCTATTATGCTGTTTGCCCAAACAAAGACTGCTCTCAAGGTTAGAAAAAGATAAAATAATGTATGAACTGATGAATCCTTCAACTTCATAACAAGAACATTCAAATGGCCAGCAAGAGTGCCAGATCAGCCGCAACAAAGGAAAGACAACAGTAGTTAGCCAAGTATGAGAAACATCATGGAAATATTCCTCCCGTCTTGGCAACCTACTTTGTCGGCTTCTAGAATTCTGAACTTAAGGTATGCTACACATATTTCCATTCTGTAGATTATTATTCAACATCATTTTAGCAATTCAGATTGACGTGTAGAGGAGGAAACTTGTGCATTGGTGGGACTGTTTTAGTGGAATACTGCCGCATATCCTAGTCAGATAATGTATGATTCTACAATAAGATATGAAATTATGCTACCATCAATTTTAGAGCATGTTACCCCTGAATTTGAATATTCTTTGGAGTACATGTGTAACATATGTTGAGGTGTCAGGCTGTATCCCATGCATATCCTACTAATTATTGAGCAAAACGTCATCGTAGTGTAGTCACAGATCTGTCGTCCTGCGATGAGAAGGAAATGGATTAGTAGACTAGTATGCCATGTCTTGGAACAGCAAGTTGACAAGGAAAAGGATTTGGAGTGTGATTTGCATTTGTAGGCTCTCCGTTTTTTCCACCAATTTTCTCCTTGCGTTGGTTGTTGAATTGGCCTTCTGTTCCCACCCCTGTCTTATCTTTACCCAGTCCAGAGCAGATCGTTTTCCATGTTTTGTCCATCGATTTTCCCATGCGCTCAACACATTCCGATGCTGACACCTTCCTTTTCCTCAAGGCAGTTCTTGGTGATATGGATACCTTACTCTATCCACTGGTTTGCTCTCTTGTGCTTCCAAATTGGTGTGCACCCTTTCTTTATTTATGAGGCGTACAAGTTGAAATGTGATTAACATGGACCAACTTGGTCTCTGTTGTCGTTTGATAGTCCAATCTGTAAGGGATAAGGAACCTTTACCAAGTGGTGATTGGTGACTGTAACTTGTACTACTTGTGCAAGCTTTCATCTTCGTTGCAATTTTTTTCACTTTCTCTTGAGTTTTGAGAAAAGTATTGCTGCGTTGTAGCGGTTTCTTGTTTGGCTTCGTTGCAAAAAACTTCCACTCTTCTCTTGAGTCATTTGATAGTCAAATCACACTATTTTATACACATCACAAAACTATGTACTACCTCCGTTCATTTTATTTGACTCTTAGAATCCTTTGACCACTGATTGATTTAAAACTATTTATATTGGTCATGTGAAAATTATATTATTAGATTTATCATTAAAAATATTTTCATAATATTATAATTATATTAGCACCTCTTAATATACAGCTGTAAAAAGTATTAGTCAAAGTCATATCTCGAAGACCGTAAAAAATAAAAATAAAACGTCAAGAATGGAGGGAGTAACTTACAAAATTTATCTCCTACTAATTTAAGTTCTGGGTTACTACTATAAGGGCTGACCTAGAAAAGGAAGAGGTGATATGGAGAATACATGAATATCTTTATAATAAATATGGTTGGTGAATTCCGTTCGGCTTTAAAGTAAAGAATTGGATACCGATATTTTTATATAGAAGAAAAGAAGTAGATGACCTCTAGGAAAAATAGTGGAAGTTGTTCATAAATTCATTATAAATTCTTTTTTTCATGGAAATCAATCTTGTAATGCCCCGTATTTTGGGATCGTCAATTAATTGATAATAAATGAAAATCTAATCTGGTAGCTAGTAAAAATGTTTTGTTTCACTTAACCTTATTGTAACACCTTAGCCTAACACTGAGCTCAGAATGACACGTAAACCTTTCTCAATGTCAATTTAAATCATAATTATCAATAATTCCAGCAAACAATGCATTTGATAAAATCCACAATTGGTCACTTTTCAACAATCATAATGATATAAATGCATAAAGGATTAACTTTCATACAGCTTGGGGCCACGCGCCTAAGAACACTTAGGGCCACGCGTATGATAATGCTCGGAGCCATGCGCCCGGGAACATTGATTAGCAATAACTAAATATCCAAACCATAATTAAATAAACTAAGTCACAATCATTAAGCTAATGATCACCATGTCTACTAATCAATTCTTAAAGAAAGCATAAGTCTCTAGATTTAGTAAAAGCAACTAAGTAAAGATGTATGTGTGATTGGTCATGTCTGTTATGAATATTGTGTATGTATTCATGAGACCCAATGAACAATATATATAGGGAGTACAAAGGGGATATTACAAAGGAATATGCTATACACATATAAGAAAATACAAAAGGCATGTAAGGAAATACAAAAGAATTCCTATTCTAACACCACCTTCAAATTCATGGTGGATCACACACACTGAGTTTGGAGAGAAAATACAAATATTGTACCCTAGTCCGTGGCTTCGTGAAGAAGTCAACAATCTGTAACTCTAAGGGCACAAACTGTAAATTAAGCAAGTACCCCCTCCTGCACCTGTGAGCGAGTGTATGAAGCATCCACACCAATGTACTTGGTGAGCCTGTCGGGATCCGGATTTACACATTCGAAACCCTCTATGTATTCTGAACTAGTCCCAGATCAGTTGCTAGTTCACATAGGAAACATCGATGAAATATCATCCATTTATCGATTTAACTAAAAAGATCTCAAAATAACAAATAGTAATAATAATTGGATATTTTGGTCAATGTTTACTTAACTTGCCACGTAGGGCTAAAGAAACAAATAAACTTTTGCAGCGGAACGAAAAAACTTGGAGAGGCCAATCAATATGCCCACAAGCAATCGAGTGGAAAACACATCCTAATCCACAAAGCTTTCATAGTACTCCTGGTCGAAAAACTCTTGAGCAGTTTGATACTCTTCAACTGAGCAGCAAAGTTTGAAGTCGTGAGCACATAAAGTACTCAACAAGTCATAGGGGAATAGTATTCATGCAAAGGATTAGCTATATAGTTCTTTTGTAGAAAGCAATATTGACGATAAATAGATTGAAATGCGTAATTTAGAAGACAATAAGTAAATAAAGTAAACAGTTTCTTTGAAATCAACTAGTGAACTTCCCATTCACTTCCCAACACAAACCACCAAGTGAATTACCCGTTCACCAAACAAACATTATATTCATCAAGTGGACTTCTCATTCACACTACGACACATTTTATAAAGAAACTCTACCTCTCATGTGAAATTCCTGAATATACCCATAACCGCGGACGTGGCTATTCAAATAGATTAATTAACACTCTGTAGAGGTTGTACACTAAACCCACAAGATATAACCAGTGTAGCTAACACTAATCATAACAAAACCTTTTGGATGTTTTATCTCAACAGTTGACTCTCCCGATGTGCATACTGCCGACCCCAACCTCAACGTTGGTTTGACGCACATCGTTGGACCTGGAAGTGGCGAATGACCATCGATGTGACCTTCAAAGGGGTACATACCTCCACCCATATACTACCTGAGTAGTCAACACCAAAACTCCACAACTTACTAAGTTAGGCTTGTCTCATACCAGGGATGTGGTTGTATGATAAGACCCAGTTCAATGGTGCATAAGATTAAGTCCTTGACAAATTACTCAAGCGAGTCTACCACATCCCACAACGTACTAACCGCACCCCCTTTAGTTCATGATCGCTCATCCGAGAAAAAATCATTTTTATTCAACCAAGACCAATGATATACCCTATCATGGTATACAAATTTTAACAACAGCGGCTAACTGCCACAATTCCATATCTCATTAAGTCAAAATTAATCATTATTATACATGTGATCATGAGCCTATCGTAACTAAGCATGACTAAGCATCTGTACGATACCCATGTTGGTGATACAAATATGTCCAACTAAAATTAACCATTCTATGGGGACAAGTGATTCAAGGTATTCAAATATTCAATGGAGGCATAATGACAAGTATGTCATAACTAATCCCAAAACAATTGATATAAAGATAGCATGCAATTGATATAAAACAATATACTTTTGAAATCATAGATTCAATATGATCAAAGAACTACGACTTGCCTTGGCTTTGGCTTTGCTCAGTTACCACACTTGGATCTTCAAAGTTTGCTTCTACTCCTGCTCTGTCAAAACAAATCGTTTAACGAGAGAGAAAACAACAAGCGAACACAAATAAATTCAAATAAAATCCAAAAAAAGTAAAAGAAAGAGCTCGATTTTAGATGAATTTAGGAATTTAAATGGACTGAAACGGAGTTCGAACGAAGGAGAACAGACTCTCAGAAGATTTGTAGGAAAGACAAAAGAAAAGAGAAAAGAAATATTCTAAGGAATATTCCCTTCATAATAAATTAAATAAAAATAATTTGGATTGACAAGTGGGACCCACTTGGAAGTAAAAGAGAGAGAGAGAAAGCGAAGAATGACATGTGGGCCAAGGTTGCTGGAGAGAGAAAGAAAGAGAATGATAGAAGGGTCCCACATGTAAGTGACTGGGTTTATGGTGGGCTAGGACTACGACTTATTGGTTTAGGCTTAACACATGCACTGACACATGAGTTGCACATCTGAGGTGGTGCATGAGATGGAGGATGAAGTGGCTGCTTATGTGGCACAGAGAGGGGGATAGAGAAGAACAGAGAGGCACTAAAAAAGGTTGCCCACAAGAGAGAGAGAGAGAGAGAGAGAGAGAGAGAGAGAGAGAGAGCACAGTAAAGAAGAAAACAGGGGAGGAGATGGCCGACGACAAGGCATGCGACGGCGAGGGAAACCGACGGCAAGGAAGTTGCTAGTGAGTGGCAAAACGGATTCCTGCGGATGTGAGGGTGCCAAGGGATGTGATGGTTCGGTGGGGCGGCGACCGGCAAAGGAGCTTGAGCGATGGCGGCTTGATGTTTTAGCGGCGTTCGACGGAGATTGAGGGAAGCACCAGTGCGACGGCGGCAAGAGGATCCCGAGGAACACCTTGAAGCAGCCAGAGAGTGATGGAAACAGCGGTGAGATAGAGATGACCGGAGACAATGGAGGAAGCGACGACGACATCTCGGTGACAAAGAGAGAGGAAAAAGAGAGGCAAACGAGAGAGAAAGACCTAGAGCATGTGATGACGTAATTGGAAAAGCAAGGAAGCTCACCGGCGATTAGATCGCAATGGGCAGTGGCGGCCAGATTTTGAGGAGACAAGGGCAATGGCGATGTAGTGGTCTTCGGGCGATGGCAATGGAGGCATGGCATAGAACGTGGCAGCACGAACCTGATGGTGGTGATGATGTGGCCGGAGGACGGCAGATGGCGGCGGAACACACCGGTGAAGAGCTTGCGGCAACAGCTCGATCCTTGACAAATTCTGGCATGATGAAAACGAAATCGGGGTTTTGGGATAGGAGATCAATGCGGAGGTTTTGACGTGGATGACTGCCCTTATATAGTGTTGGAGAGGGAGAGTTGGCGAGAGTCACGACGACAGCGTCGTGTGGCACTCGGACACGGCTGGCACAAAGAGTCCAAAGCAATGAGGAAGACAAGGCTGACAATCCGGGTCCACACGGCAGAGAAACAAGAGAGGTGCGACTATGGGCTGGCGCTGACTTGGGTCAGGAATTGAGCGGGGCGGGGCAAAGCGATGGGCTGCCATGTGGGGAAAGGAAAAGAGCGAGATTGGGCCGACCAAGGTGGAAAAGAAAAGGCTGAGGAAAAGAAATTGAGCCCAAAGAAAAATTCAGAATTAAAATGATTTCTGAATTTCTGAATTTAGATGAAAGAGAATCGAGCTCAAAGAAATAGCAAATAAGCTCCAAAAATTCCTAGAAAATTCCAGAAAATTCTTTGGAACTCAAGGAACCCAAATAAAAGAACTTTTAATTTGATTGAAGTTTAGATTGTTCACATTAAATCTTTTTTATTTCTGAAAATTCAAATTAAGCTTGGACTTAAATAAGAAAATTCAACTGGTTATTTTTATTTTTAAAGCGTAAAAAACAAACCAAATTTTAGAGCCCATGCTTCATCGGGTCATGGGCAGTACTCATAGCACCTGTACTATTAGACAAAAGAGTCGTAGATCCCATCACAGGCACTCTAAAATCTATAGGTAGCCACCTCAACCAAGTAACCTCTGTTATCACTGCTGTCATAGCTCTCAACTCGGCCTCTGTACTCGAACGGGAAACTGCAGTCTGCTTTTTGTCTTCTAGGCAGTGAGGGAGGAGCCAAGAAAAACACAGTAAGCAGAAAGAGAATGACGATCAGAAGGATTACTAGCCCAGGTCGCATCAGAGTACACCTGAAGCTATAGTGACATAGAGCTAGGGAAAAACAAATGGCGAGAGATAGTCCCATGCAAGTAGTGAAGAACACGAAGAAGGTGATTGCAGTGAAGATGGGTAGGATGAGCCATGAACTAACTCAAGATATGAATAGGATAAGCAATATCAAGATGAGTGCTCACAAGATACACCAAAAACCCAATAAGATGACGATATCGAGTGGGATCCTTGTAACAGCCCTAAGTTAGGGTTTGTTTTTCAAATGTAAATTATGAGGAGAAATAAAAACTTTTGTTATCTCATGAAGTCATTTGGAAGTTTTCCAAATTTTCCCTAAGCAATTTCCAATTCTTAGATTTAATTCTTGTGGATGATTGTTGTTGTCAACAAAATTATCAACCTCAAACTTGTGATCATCCTCTAGGAATATTTTTCCTATCATCTTGATCACCCTATATACCTCTCTGAAAAATCTCACAATTTTTAGATTTTGTTTGCTATTTCAAATGGCCAAGTCAAACCAGTTTAGAAATCTGGTCAAACCTCTGGACAGCAGCTTGTGAATTTTCTTGGGAGAAATCTAGTGCATGAAAATTCCTGGAAAAATTACACAAGGTTTTCCTCTGTCCCTGTGAGCTTCCATAAAAATTTCAGAATTTTTGAAGCTCTGAAGCTATCTCTAAAAATTCCCCAAACTCTATCAGCCTTTTTAAGCTCGAAATCAGTAAACACTATTCATCGGGTTCGAACCCGAGCCCAACTTCAGTTCCGACCGCACCGCTCGGTTCCGTCGCACCAACTAACGGCACCGCCCGAACCCAACCGTTGTCCACCGTCCGATGCGAATCGTGCGGCCCGCGTGCGCTGATGCATTTGACCAGTCCGATTGCATCGCGAGATCTCGACCGTCCATCCTCGATCCAACGGTCGGCGCGATATTGATCGAGTTAAACCAACTCGTCACGCCGCACCAGACTTGGACTCGAGCCACCCCCCTTCCCTCTCGCTGACAGCGCGGTCCCACCTGCAGGCCCTTTCCTCCACGCGGCGTGCGTGTTCGCCAGCCAGCTTCGCCGCCTTCGCTCTCTCGCGCGCCGCTCTTCACCGCCCCGGTGCATGCATGCCGCCACGTCGCCTCGCCGGTAACTTCGCCGAGCTACCACCTCCACCTCGCTGCCTCCGCCCTCCTCTTCTTAAGCCGTCGAGGGCTCCACCTGCCCCGTTTTCTTTCTTCTCCTCTGTCCATTTCCGCCACCGAGCTCCAGAAGTCGTGAGTGCCGCCTCGCCGCCTCCGAGCGTTCCGGCTGCTCCGGCGATCTCCGAGCTCGGCCGATCGCGTCACGGCGTGTTCGCATCCCCGTGAAGTGAACCCTCAAGAAATTCCGAGTTTCATCGCTTTGTGGAGCTGCGCGCTCCTTCTTCTCCAACTCCGGTGATTCGCCTCTCCGCGCGCGTCTTCTGCGCGAGTTCCACTCGATTCCTCTCTCGGTGAGCATCGCTGGACTCCATCTTTCTTCCCGATCACTCCACACTCCCTCGTTCACCTCGGTCCCCGCTGCCGTTGACCACCCGCGTCGCGCGACCTCTCGTCGCCGGGCCATCTCCGCGACCACCGTACTCGCGTCATCCGGTGAGTTCCCGTGACCCACCGATGCTCATGCGCGCTAGTTTTCACCCTTTTCTTCTCGGTCGCGATGCGCCCCTTGTCACCTCCACGGCCGGCCGCCGCGCTTCGTCGCCCCGCCGCGCGATGCATCTCCAGTGCCTCGAGACCACCTTCACTTGATGGTCCACCGGCAACCCATTTTGGTCGTCACCTCGACCGCACCGCCACTCTTCGCCGGCGCAACCGAGTCCAGTGCCGCCCGAGCCTCTCTGTTCTTCGGCCTTGTCTCCCTCTGCTTCACTGACAGTGGGGCCCACCTCCCTTAAGCCTTGTAGTTAGCTGCTAATCAATATTAGGAATGATCATTAGTCACTCTCATGCTTTAGTTTAGTTGGGAAAATTTAGGGTTGGAGGAAAGTTAGTCTCTGGTCCTCTGTAATTGTTTCTCTGTTGTCATTGCTTTCCTGTTGTCAGTAAATTGATTTTTGGTATCTTGCTTATGCTTTTGATACTTGTTAATGCTTGATGACTCCCTTTAGAAGTAGTGTTTAGTAAGAAATTAATTAGTTAGTCTCTATAGGTTTCTAATCACTTGTTGGCTTGTTTGGTCTAAGAAGCTGTTAATGGAACTAGTTGTTTGTCTCTGTACTTGTGATTCTTGCTTTTACAAATTTAGTAAGGCCTTGTAGGAGTAGCATGCTGAAATTGTTAACCTTGCTATAGGTTGGTGTGATACTTAGGTGTGTTAGTAGCTGAATTTTATTAAAGTCCAACCTTAATTAGAAAATTGTTAGCATCTAATAGTTGGCTAAGTAACCAGTTAGTGTTTCAATAGTTTCTTGTAGGTTTAAGTGATCTTATCACTAATGATGGTTGTTTAGAGTAACTAGTTGTTTAGATGTGTTAATTTGATACTTAATTAATAGATGTGCACACAATCACCATCAAAGTCTGTCGAAAGATTAAAGCATATAAGAGGATTAAGTTTGTGGTTAGCTTGGTAAGTAAGTAAGTTTGGGTAGATCAATCACATGAAAACATGTCTAATTTAATTCTTCTCCATAGTAGCTAATTTGTTGTTCCTATTGTAATGATCTAGCTTCTGTGTTATAGATTTGTGGTTGTTTTTTAAATGTTGGAGTTTTGTCGGTGCTTTGTTCTTATTCGTTGCTTTTTCTCGATCGTTAGATTGCGACGGTTCTGGTTCTATCGAGAGTGATCCTCTGCAACAGGTTGAGCCTATTGAGCAGTGTGCAGCTGTGTGCAAGCAGTTTGATCATGTTTATCCCAATATTTTAAAGTCTAATATTTTGTTTCAGCTGTATGTATGCATTGCTTAATTTGTGTTAAATTGATTAGTTAAAACCATAGCTGCATGTCCTGTAGGTGAAATATTAACCTCTACTACCTGAGCCTAGGTTACTTGCTGTGGTTAGAGTTCGTTGGATGAACTCTTATCACTTAGTAGATTACGAGTTCAGTTGCTTAGCCATGCTTAGCTTCCGGTAGATTTGGGCGATCATCGACTTAGTCGATGATTTAGATCACATAAAATTATTATTGCTGTTTTTATGTTAGCTTATGCTTTGGTTAATTGCAAAACTAAAACTGAAAACGAAAATGATTTAGACGCGGGCACAATGGTAAGATGGTGTGATTTTTGGGTGTGACTGGAATGGTGCCCGGGTCAATTAAGGACCGAACATCTTGTGAGTACCTGTTATCCAGACATTTCGGCGTGCTAACCACACTAGAGTATATGGGACCTCTCTTGACCTAGTACTTTGGCGTGTATTGACTCCGGGTCGCAGGAGGTCGCAGGAGGGATGGTGTTGGGAGCATGGTAGTTGTCCGAAAAGCTTTACCCCGCAAAGGTAGTTGTCTTTTCGGCTTTACCATGTAAGCGTATGGATTTCTATCCATACGAGCGGCTCGTAGTTAATACACAATATTGGGAAAAGTCTCGTAGGACTTAGTCAGTACTTAAGCATACCTTCGAAGTGTACTTTGGCTTAAAGGCGATGCAAGTGTGGGTACATTGGTACACCCTGCGAGGTTAAAACTATTCGAATAGCCTCGTCTAGGTGATGGACACGCTTGGGTAAGCTTTTCAAGAGTTAGACTACAACCTTTTAAATTAAAACTTGCGGGTGGTACGAACTGGGGATTCGTGCTATGTTGTGGTGACTATTGGGATAGTCACTTCTAGGTGGTTACTTGTATCTATCCTTATTTATGATTATTTCAACGAAAAAATGAATTGCAAACTTGCCTTTAAAGCGTATTACATTATTGCAAATAAAGGTAGCTTTATGCAAATGAAACATATGACCTCCACGGATAAGCTTTGCATGTTGTATATGAACAGGTCTGCTAGTTCACACGTCAGTCTTGCGAGTACAAAGACAATCTTTGTACTCAGTTGCTTTGCTTAATGTTTTTGTTGCAGAGGAAGAAGGTGAGCCCCAAGGGCCTCACTTCTGTGAGTTTTGCTGCCGCTTCGTGTACGACGACTAGGCTTGGCGGTCCGGTCAGATGCCTTGTGGGTGAAGGCACGCTGATTGGCTTTGTTTATAGCCATCTTATGGCGCTTTTGCTTCCGCTGTCGTTCTTCTGGTATTTATGTATCTTTTGGCCGGTCGGCCATTGTCTGTAATAACTCTACTGTTGTTACTTTCGGCTTGTAGTGTGATGTTTGGACTCTATGTTTGGAATGGAGTTGATGCATAATTTTGTGGTGAGGTGTGTATCTTGCTCAGGAAGTATACATATCTCGAGGCTCAGTTTATTTGATTTGTGATGCTAGGACCAGGCGGTTGGTTAAGCATTACAAGCCAAATAAATTGGGGTCCTCACAATCCTCAAGAATATCACCATAAGTGGAATCTTCTGTGTTCACAGCACTAGTCCCTGGATCAGTAGTTAGTGCTCATATTTACATCATTGGATATTATTCACATATCACGAATATGCAAAGCTACTGCATAATAATAAACAAAGCATAAATATACCTTATAGCTTTTGACTTGCAGAATGGCCGGACAGGCAAAATACCTTTCAAAGAACAGCAACGAAAGCATAATAAAAGTACACCATGTGAAACCCTCGTGATATACCCACAGGCAATTGACTCAGGCCCACGACCTAGTTCTTAGCCTTCTTGATCTCCGATCTTGTCGAATGCTCATAGGTATCTATGTAGCCTTCTTCTTTTATGCTTACTGAATAATAATATATTGAGCGAGCATGAGTACGCAACTGTACTCGCGAGCCAACACACAGAATGCAGTTATATAATATGCAAGGCCAATCAAAGGAAGGTTCATGGTTCTTTTTGTTTGCACAAAGCTAAGTTTGAATTAGTATATTTAGTAAGTAAGTCCTAAGACCTAGCATTTTCAACTAACCCAAGTTTTAACAAAGTTGAGTTTTGTTGTAAAATACCAGTGGAGGTTCCAACCTCCTATACCATTGAGTAGCTCCAACCACCCAATGCTCATATTCTTTCTTGGGTCACATTTCATACATCTCACTGGTTCTCAACTAGGTTATCTTAAATCTTTAGGTTTCCACCCATTCACACATAGACATTAATTCCATTCACCTCCTGCTATATCATTTTTCAGGGCTACATCCAGCCATCGATCCCAAGGCTGCAACCACTCGACAATTCTGGCCGGCCTACACTTGAAATTCTAGGCTAAATGCCTCTGGTGACTCTCCAGCTAGACTACCCGTCGAAACTTAGGCTGCAGCCTTGGCGAAAAATAGGTCGCAATTCCCCTGACTCATAGGTGGGACCACCCTCGAATCCCAGGCGGCCAAACCCTCGAATCCTGCGGCTGCACCACCCTCGAGCCTCAAGGCGCATCCCCCACCAATTCCCAGGCTGTACCCGTCCACGAATCCTAAACTGCATCCAATTTGCGAATCTTGCGGTTGCATGCACCCAATAATTTCCCTTGGCTCCAATCAGGACACCTCAAATCCTTGAGTTCCAACCCGACTTTTCATCCCATCCACAAATAGTTCTGTAACACTTAAAATCCAATCAACATACCAGCCAAGCTCCAACCTTGACTACCCAAATCCAGTTTTTATGTTTTGAATAATATCGGGGCAAATCATTGCCCACATGTCAATGTATTCTATTAGTTCTAGGGTGACAACGGTTAGTGTTTAAGTTCAAGGATGGGAAGGTTATATTCAAGTATCATTAAGATATTAACTATGAGCTAGACAAACATAATTGTATAAATGATAGCAGTGCAATTTCAAAATTTAAAACAATATTATTGCATTTCAAAAGTAGGTGCAACATGATAAAAGTGTGGACTCGCCTTGCTCAATGTTCTAATAGTCATCTTGCGTAATGTTATGATAATCTTGGTCTTGTTCTTGTTCTATCTTGGACTGTTGATGGAATTCTATCTACATAGAATATGATTGAATCCGAGAACATCTAAAGGCAACCAAATGAAATATAATAAATCCAAAGACATTAAAACCCAATGAAACACTTCAAGTGAAAACAAATATAGCTAATAGCAACTTGAAAGAATGAAACATTCCTAATGAAACTAAACCTACTTAGTGGAGTTGACAAAGGAAATACCTCATACGAAGTATATCCAAAGGAAGTTGATGAAGGAAATACTACAGATGAAGTATATTCAAAGGAAGTTGATAAAGGAAATACTACAAACGGACTAAAGTACATCCAGAGCGGTTTGGAATGAAGAAAATACTTCAGACCAAAGTAGATAGATCCAAACTTTACTTGTTTGGTCTAGTGTTGGGGTCTTTGGTTGACAGTTAGACTTAGGGTTGGGTAACCATTTGATCTGGAGTGAGGGCGAGAGGGATCGAGCTCTCGGGGAGTCCATTGGTGTAAGAAGTTAGGACTCCAACGAGAGGGAGAGAATATTCATAGGAATACTAGTAGGATGCCCGTGCGTTGCAACGGAATTATATGGTCTATCCAATTCCTCTTACACAAATTTTCAGCATGACTTTCTTACTTAAATACCATAAAATATTTTTCAGTGGCAATTTCACCTTCCATATAAAACCATGAGAAAAGTGGTCACTGGAATTGACATATAAAGAATATAGAGTGAAACATTTGTGAGCAGTAAGCTTCCAAAGTAAATGATCTGGGGTATCAGACAGCTTAACATTGTTACATCTCATGCTAAGTTAGATGCCAGACTACAAGGTTCTCCCCAATCATCTCCCCAATCAGAGTTCTACAAAAAGAAACCTCTGCTGTAACCCATCTCCCAACATTAGCCACACCACTTTTTTTTATCATGCACAAGATTGTATTGGTATGCAATGGATACTTAGACCAAAACTTTCTCAAGTGAAATATTAATAACAAATTTGGATTTGCACCGAACAACAAAGAGGAATAGTTATGCAGAAATTTTTTTTATAGGAAACAAAAATATCCATTGCAATTGATCAAAAACCAAGCCTCACCATTTTATTCCCCTCAAGCATAAAACATGCAGTTCCACCATAGAATGTTCTTTAGAAGACAAACCATACCGCTTATGCTCATATGCATTGCTAATCTGCAATTCTCAATTTCTCATGGCTAACTGCTTGGCAGTAATGTATATAATTCTGATCAAACGAAACTGAGTGAATATATCGGTATAGGAGACTCTAGCTGTCTAATGTCTATTCTCAAAATCAGATTGTACTACAACTATGGTTTCAAACACAATACATTAGAAATTTATCATATTCAGTCACTGAAAATGAAAGGGTCGCCATGAGTACGCCATTAGCCACTTATTCTAGATAAAATAATTTACTGTACATGTTTACATAATTGTTATGTAGTTGTGAATCTGCAAGATAAAAATACAGTGTTAGACTAAACAAAACAAAGCAAAGTACTAACCAGAGTTGTCCTAAAAACAGTAATAACAAAAGTAGTCATTCATGTATTCACGTTTACTAAGAGAAATATCACACAAATTGTTCGTTTAGAAAAAAGAACATAGAAAGCAAAACTAATCAGAAGGAAGTACGCATTCGTCTCTGTCAATTGTACCAGGCTACCTTTGCTCTTGTTTCAACCATCAAGTAATGTTTCAACTACCAAGTAATTCATTCTCTAGAAAAAAAGGACCATACCACAGGCACCGCAACATGACTTCCTCGTATGTTGCCGACCTAATAAGCCACCTCGTGGTGAAGATGTTTGCATTTCGCCAAAGCTTCTAATGGCGGAGGTTGCCAACATGGTGGGGTTCCAAGTGAGCTACAAGACGGCATGGCGGGCGAAACGGAAGGTTGTGGAGAGAATGTTCGGCACATTCGAAGATGCTTATAACCTAGTTCCAAGACTGCTGCATCAAATCGTAGAATCAAATCCCGGGACATACATAAACAAGATTGACCGGGTGCATCCGAGGAAGGGGCCCAATTGTTTTGTTCTGGACACGGTCTTTTGGGCCTTCCCTCAGGCAATCGAAGGGTTCACGCATTGCCGTCCCGTGCTGACGATGGACGGCACCTTTCAATCCGGGAAGTACAAGGGTACCATCCTCACCGCGGTTGTAGCCGTCGAGCGACCGATTACTCCTGTGGCCTTCGCAATTGTTGAGGCGAGAAACACCGAAAGTTGGCTATGGTTCTGTCAAATGTGAAGCGGCGGTGGTCCAAGACCGTCGGATGTGTGTGTCATCTCGGACCGCAATGCTTGGGTTGTTATGCAGACCGAGCACGATGCAAAATGGAGCATAGCCGTTGTTCGGTGGAATGATGTTAGGAGCTTTGGTGCATGAGGCATCTCGCGCGAACTTCCACACAAGGTTTGAACAAGGACGATGAAGATGTTCAGAAGCTCGCATGCAGAACCAAAGCGGAAGTTCAATGCCGTGTGGAGACGGCTCGGCGAGGAGCGGAAGCATGTAAGGAACTCGGCGGGCGCGGAGGAAGGTGCGGCGGCAAGAGGGTCCGCGAGTTGGGAGTTCACACGGTGGGTTAACTCACACGCACGAACCGGAGAAATGGTCCTGCTACGACACCGATGGTGCAAGTGCGGGATCATGGCGACCAACATGTCGAAGGTGTACAACGGTGTCCTCAAGGGTGTCCGATCCTGCCGATCCTTTGCGATCGTGGAGGAGAGCTGGAACTGTCTCTGTCGGCTTCTTCATTAACAGAGCCATGATGGCCAAGAAGCATCGGAGGATGGCAAGCAATTCGGAGGTAATGCATGCCCACATGAAGAAGAAGATCGGCAAGGCTCGTTCGCTGCCTTGCTCGTACCATGGATGGCGTCGGCGAAATTCGAGATCGGCTCGGGAAGTGCGTCATGGGCCACGCTAGAGGATCGGCAGTGCGCGATTGGTGGACGGCGTCGTGCACTGCAACAAGCGCGACTTCTCCACAAACCATGCTCCCATGTATACGCAGCGTGCGCGGTGTGGCGCCGAGCCTCGGGCGTTACATCTCCGAGTACTACGACATCCACCACCTGTATGGCACTTGGAGTGCCGAGTTCCATTCTTATAGGATGGACATGCACTCTGAGGACCTCACGGCTAGGGCAGGTGAAGTGGGTGCCCAATGACACCCTGAAGCACCCCGTCGTGGTAGGCGCCGATCACGATGCATCCGAGCGACATGGGCGGCGGCCGGCAGCGGCCAGCGTTCACCGCCCAATCGCGAACTATGCAAGACGGTTAGCCACTCCATCAGTCGCTGCCCAAACAGACCTAGCACAAGCAGCGCACCATAGCGCCCAAGATACAATTACCAAGTCGTGATGTTGTATGCTTATTTTAATGCCTAGTATGAGTTGTATCGTTCTCAATCCATGCCTTTGTATACGGATGTAATGTTATATTACATGGGTCATGTGTTAACTCATTATGGTCATATCTCTTGTTATGTTTATGCGAGTTTGTACATGTGTTATTCACTTTGTCTTACATTTTGTTGTCATATGTTTGATTTCTTTTGTATGCCATAATTTATGTTATATATGTAGACTTACATGTTGTTTATCTCTGCGGGAGATGGCGCGACCTCGATTGGCGGCCGTATGAGTGCTCGGCGCACCACAGGATGGGCGATATCGGTGCACGGCGTGGTGCGTCGGCGTCGGCCCTCGAGCCTAGTCTGGCGCCCAGAGAGAGGTGGGCTCTTGGCGAGCGTTATGTCCCTGTGTGGGACATCGGCCTCTGCCCTTTGCGCATGTTGGATGTACCGCGCAGCGTTTGATTTGTGCGCGCACTCCTATCTGCGCTCGTGGATCGTTGGAGACCGAGAGACACACCTTCCACTTCGGTGGGGAGATGACCATAACTACGGAGGACGTAGCTATGCTTATAGAGTGCGCAATCGCACGGTCTTCCAGTAGTGCCACCTCCAAGCGAGTGGGTGGAAGGTGCGTATGGTCGCGGTTCGGTCACGATTCACGACAACGTGTCGGGTGTGCCACATTCACGGCTGCGGAGTACATGACCTGCCCGGCATGCGGCTGTGGAGGCGATTAGGACACACTTCCTTGCATACCTTTTGTTCTGTTCGGATGGATCTTGTTTCCCTCGACTCAAGGTATTGCGTGTACCCTAGCTACATCGGCTCGGCTGAGTCTTTGGTGGGCCTTGGCCCGATGAGGTGCCACAATCTGATTGGGCCTCTGCGGTGCTTTGTGCCACTTACCGAGGGTTGTGCGATGCCTCTCAACGCGATGCAGAGCGAGGAGCCGGTCCTCGGCCAGTATGCTATACTGCTGCTGCGGCTATGGTCATAGGAGCACTTTTACATTGGTGGCCATATTTTGAACACCGTGCACCTTTGGAGTTGGCGCCAAGCTATCTGCATCGCTATAGGTGATGACCCGTCGATGGGCCTACAATGGGAACGCGTTGGACACATGGTACCTAGGTTGGGCGAGAGAGAGACCGGCGTGCGTGCACTCGAGTTCCATAACCTATTTGAGACTCGCATGAGGCGAGGTCATCGGTGGCCATGGACTTCCACCTTCCTTGCGACCACGGCCCCTACGGGCTATCCTCACGAGTGCACTCGGGCGAGGCGCTCACGGTTGGCGACTGCCACGATCTTCTCGCACATGGTGAGACGTACAATCCACAGCAGGTCATGAGACAGTTTGCCTTTACGGGAGGTGCCACCG
Source organism: Ampelocalamus luodianensis (assembly GCA_036346255.1). NCBI lineage: Eukaryota > Viridiplantae > Streptophyta > Magnoliopsida > Poales > Poaceae > Ampelocalamus > Ampelocalamus luodianensis. The sequence goes on along the minus strand of CM070638.1, from coordinate 36,646,348 downwards.
CTGCGGGACCACCACTCACGGAGAAGGCCCACGGTATGTCATTTTCGGTATCATAGTTGGCACATGTCGACTTAAATTTTTGATATCCAAATTCAATTGCGAGCAAGCGAAAAGCCGGGCGGCGGCGGAGCGAACACGGCGGCCGTGGGCGACTCGTAGGGGCGAGAGGCGGCGGCGAGCGTGGTGCACGAGTTACGAGGCTACACCATCGGGCGTGCAGTGCGTACTTGCGGTGGTACGTTCGCGCACTAGGTGTAAACTTATCGGGCCAGCGCCACGCGACGATGGAGGTCATGCGAGTTCTTTGTTGTACTAGCAGTCCCGGCCGTCATCGGGCGGCATGCCACGGCAGATGGTAAAACATTCTTGCTAAAAATTTCATCCGGCTACATATTTCTAACTTACTATCGGTTTCCTTGCGATACTACCGCCTTGATCGTATCTCACGTCGAGTCTTTGAAACTCACGTCATGGTCGCAATAGCACATTTGATCGCATCCTACGCGATGCGCGCGATGGCCAGGGGCGCGAGGACAGCAATGAGGGCCATAACTTGTGGTCGCCACGGTGGCGTTCACGTCTGACAGCGCCAGGACACCGAGGGCACCCTCCACCCTCGGCACCTCCCTCGGCACCTCCCTCTGCACGTTCGTCGCACTCTGCGAGTCGTCGAGCTATGGTCGGTCGACCTCGGCGCGTCGGTATGTCATATGTCCGCCGTTGTTCTCATCAATACTTGTCCAAGCACTCCTTTTGAACAGATCGACATCACCGTTTATTCTTGCGGCTTGCAGGGACAACACTACGCACCGTCGTTGTCACGAAGGAGGCGCAAGACTTGCGAGGACAACACTTTGCCGCCGTCGTAAATCCCAGAGAGGAGGCGACAAGCGCGCGACGTTGTTCCACTGCGAACATTGACTGACTCGCCGCGCATCGCCAAGGCGATGGGTTGGGATCATTGGCGCATGGCATTCACCGCAGGAATTGATCGCGCGTCGCGGAGCGCGACGGTGGTTTCCGAGACTTACGAAGGGTACACCGTGCGACATTACGACCTGCATCGGCGGGAGGATCTCGTCCACACAACAACCTATTCGGTACACTTTAACGTAGTTGTAGTAATTTTAGCAATGCATAAAACCAATGACTAACTCACCAAGTACCCTTCCCTTAGGATGAGCGCGTGTGGATCGATAATATGGTCGGCTTTGACCGAGACACCTACACTGAGATCACCGCAATGGCGCCTCCCACGCAACGCCCTACTACGGCTTGCGATGTACGCCGCTCACGGCGAGTTCACCTTCCACGAGGATCGCCTCGCCGTCCGGCAATCGGCGGCGATGTACCATAAGTAATGTCTTGGTCGTATAATGCATGTTATGTAATATCATTGTGTATTGTGTGCAACATGTCATGCTATGTGATTTCACGTAGTGTCGGTGTGCGGCGTGACCTTGTGATTTATGGACACAACATGTTCTAAGCTCGGGTTTGTATCTCAAACATCCGTGATTTTGGAATATCTCGCGGTCCCGTGGTTGATCCGCTAGGGATCCGACACTACCTCGCGGGCGAATTTCCTTCAACGCGCCACACGATTCCTCCTCGGGCCGTTGCCTCACGGACGCGATTTTCCTTCAACCCAATGTTAGGAGCATGCTATATAAGGATGCTTTGGCTGCCATTCACCTCACTCTTCATTTCCTCTTCTCCTTTCTACGGTCTTAGGCGGGATGTCTACGGCCTCATCTAACTTTGAGTGAAGCGGACAATTGGAATCATCTGCGACAACAGACTAGTTTGCCCTCGTTGCGGGGATCGGTGAATGTGTTCACCTCGTATCGCCAACGAATCCATCCCGAGTGTTCATGAAGTGTTCAAATCTTACGGTAACTTTGCTTAATCATCTCGAATGAATTGCATTGGAAACAACATGTTTTTTCACTTGAGGCTGCATTTCTTTTTAGAGCACAACATGCGGTTTTGGCGGTGGCGATGAAGTCATCCTGTGGTTCAAGATATTGCAATGCAAATTGTTTGCCTTGCAAGATGACTCAGTGGTGTTCTTGCATTTCGTCCGGGCCTTGACCCTCCACCCACCAACGAGAATGAAGAGAATAGACTTAAAAGACTGGATGAAAGGATGGAAAGAGTTGAGAAAATGCTTGAGTAAATTAGTTAAGCTAGTTAGTTTTGTGGTATTTCTTCTATTATTTCTTGTGGTTGCCAAGTAGAAGTTCAGTTCTAATGGCATTGTAATGTTCACTCTTTATCTATGCATCGCAGTACAACATGGATGAGAATAAACCAGTTACATTATCTACGCATGGATGAACTGTCGTGTATCCTTGTATTACTTTGTGTGGGAATTCATGAAACCCTAATTTTCGAAACCTCAAATCCAAATTTTGGAGACCTAAATCTGCAATGTTGGATACAAATTCAGAACACTTAGTTTTCACAACGACAAGAACTAACAACTTCTCTCTACAAAGCAGAACGTGACCATTTTTTGCAAAGTAAGACGTGACAAGACTCTGCCTCCTTAGTTTTTCAAACTGAAAAGACGACACTACGCAAAGAAAGACGTGACAAGACTCTGCCTCGCAAGCCTTTCGGACCGAAAAGACAAGACTCTGCAAACAAAGATGTGACAACACTCTGCCTCCCCAGCTTTTCAGACCGAAAAGACAAGACTCTGCAAAAAAAGGCGTTACAACACTCTGCCTCACGACTTTTGGACCAAAAGACAAGACTCTGCAAAAAAGGCGTGACAACACTCTGTCTCACTAGCTTTTCAGACCGAAAAGACAAAACTCTGCAAAAAAGGCGTGACAACACTCTGCCTCACCAGCTTTTCAGACCGATAAGACAGCACTCGCAAAGCACAACATAGTTTCTCATGCAAAGTAAGGCGTGACAATACTATGCCTCGCTAGGTTTTCAGATCGACATGACAACACTATACCTCCTCTGCTTTTCAAAACTAAAAGATAGGACTCTGCACGAAATTAACCACACCATGCCAACCATAGAGCTTATAAAAGGGGGTTGAACCAAACCCAAAACTACACAATAGATACTCAGCTATGGACTCTTCGGCAAATTTCTACGCGAGGATGTTGCGGAAGCAAAAGTGGCTTAAGCAGAAGAGGAAACACTTACAATACCCAGATTTTTCAATGAAAGATGCTCCAGTACCACCACGTTCTCCGATCCCGCAGTGTGTGTGTGGCGAACCAGCAGAGATCATTCAGTCCACACACCCAGCCACTGCCGCCCGGGCGTACTACACGTGCGGGCACCACCTCGTAAGCGTTTCTTTCGTGCGCATCGATTTTCGTCAACGTTGAATTCCTTAAATTTTTAACTTGATCCCCACGTAATGGAAGCCCGAGATGCGCTGCCACTTCTTCCAGTGGATCGACGGCCCAGAGATGTACGATAGGGCATTCATCCAGCAGAAATACATGCTAAACTACTCGGTCCGGGCTGAGAACTTCGTGCGGTGGAAACCTTACGTATCGGACCCTGCTAAGGAGGCACCGAAGGAGCCCACTAGTCGCCCAGGCGTAATCCATATAGACGATGTGAGTTAAGAAGAATTTACATCCTTATTACGTTTTTCACTGTACGGTGTTCTTACATCATACAATCGCAGGACATGGACAACTTCGACATACCAGCTCGACATGGACAGTCCTGCGACAAGGGCAAGGGAAAGGCTCATACGGCTCAGCCCGTCCGCCACAGCGTATCCGGACGCCCGGGTGTAATCCGTATCCACGATGTGAGTTATGAAGATTTTACATCATTCTTACGATTTTCACTATATGATGCACTTACATCATGGAATCGCAGGATATGGACGACTTTGACATACCAGCCGCATGTGGACAGTCCCGCGGCAAGGGCAAGGGAAAGGCTCATGCAGCCGAGCCCGGCCACCACAGCGTATCCGGTCGTCCGGGTGTAATCCGTATTGACGACGTCAGTTATGAAGAATTTACATCCTTCTTACGATTTTCACTATACGGTGCACTTACATCAATGAATCGCAGGACATGGACGACTTCGATATACCAGCCCGACGTGGACATTCCCGCGACAGGGGGAAGGGGAAGGCCGGCGAGGAGTTCAACGCCGAGCTAGCAAGAAAGGAAAAATGGCCTCGGTCCACGCAGTAGGTCAGGTCATTACGTAGTAGTCCGCCGTCCTACCCCCCCATTACTATCCCCTAAAGGCATGCATACTTATATGGTCCAGATGCTTGTGTCGCAGTGTACCGTAGTAGTAGCGAGGATGACTAAAGCAATTAGCCGAACCATCATGCCATGTCACTACGTGTAACGTGCTTCTGTCCATGGACTCTGATGTAGTTCTAGTTCCGTGTCTCCGCTAAGCCATCAAAGCATATATTGCAAGTATGCCTCTTCTAGTGGAATCCCAGAAACAACCATTCGCACCGACATCGAATCGTCCATGTTTTAGGGTATCTTCGTAATGACAATGGGAGTTCACAACCCCTTCAATCATATTCTGTATAAGCTTCATAAAGTACTTCATCGACTGCCTGCCAATATACACGTATACGTTCAGACGATAAAACCCTAATTTACAAACCTCGGTGCCCATGTTACTTAATGAATGTTTTTTAACAAAAATTAGTGCCTATTGAAACCCGAATTGAAATGACTGAACAAAAATTCGTATTCCTATCAACGCTAATGTAACACCGGCTATTCGAAGCCAAGATGCCACCTATTTACTCTAACAATCTACACAAAGCGGAAGAATATGAAATAAGTATATCCACTAATGACAAAGATTCAAATAAACAGACATGGTAAAGGTATCCTTCCTTCACCTTCTAAGTTATTTAATGTCGATCATCAATAAAGAAGTTTCACATGCAAGAATAAATCAACATCATTGTGGAGAAGGTATCATTCCTTCACCAATTATAATTTAATTATTACAGTTCATCATTAACGAATGAAAGATAGAACTAAAATTAAATCTTGAACATGAATTTGATGATGTGAACAAGTAGTGCGTGTCTACTCCCTCCCAAGTGAGCCAACATCGGGGTTACCTAAAATAAACAAACAACGCAAGAGTGAGTCCACGACTCGGCAAATGCTGATGAAGGAAGCAGAACACATATACAAGCAGGACATCACCATTTAAGAATGCGAACATTGCATCGAATGAGCACTTAAGAAATACATGAAATGAATGAATGTAATCAAGGATGGACTGCACACATGCTTATACTCAGGTATAGCGAGTGACACACCCGTCGGTGTTCATAAGCCCGCACCTTAACAAAAGTGCGGGGATCCAAGTCCTATATGAAGAACGTTTCATATAGGTGTCCAAGCTGCCCATACTTGGAATTGATGGGTCTTACGTGCCCATACCGAATTGATGGGTCTTTCAATCCACTCCGTGGGCGGGACATGACAATGTCCAAACACCACATTGGAATGGTGGGACTTACAATCCACTCCGTGGACATAACATGAATAAAAGGATGCATGATATGAACATGAACAATGCTAATATCATCTTTCAAAGATATACTCCACATATTGAAAGAACATAACCGGATTCAGCATTTCGGGTATCACAAGGCGTCACATCATATTCATGTAAACATTCACAATCACAAAGACTTAAAATCAACAAAGTACTTGCCTTCCGCGTTGCGACGCGTTAGCAGGCAACGATGGCGCTCCCAAACCCGTTGCCTCGCGGCCTAAACAATTAAATAACCGAAATAAGAACAACATAGAGCCCATCATGAATTAATATTCTACAATACCCCTTGAACACCCAAGGATTAGCCATAAACCCAACTCCAAAAATAAACAACACACGGAGTCGCATCTGGACAACAGCACGAAAAAGACCATAGCTACTGACCCGGGACTCGAAACGAGGTGAGTCCAGATCCTACAAAAACTTAATGAACACATCTACAACATTCTAGTTGACGAGATAACCCAATTCGCCAAATTAGTATACTAACCGTTGAATGAATCTGCAGAATGAAACTGTCTGAACATAATAAACAGCAGTACTAAAACGTCCATAACATTTAAACTACAACTCCGAATTGAGTATTCTTTATCAATCTGAAAAGGTTAGGAAATTATCTACATTAACCTAGTTGGGAAGAAACCCTGATTCGTCCATTAACATACACCTATTTTAAAGACAACTTAAAAGGTAATTCTCGTCAAATTCTGGACAGCAGATATTAAATCTATCATAACTTTTCACTCGTTCGTCGGATTTTAGTGTTCTTGGCGCCACCAAAGCTAAGAACAAGACCTACAAAACTCCAGGAGATGAACATCTCAAATTCGGCCTATAAAATACCGAAACATACCACGCAACATACTGGACAGATTGCTATCTACAGCAGACCGACATTGATCCAAGCAATTCTATTTGTTTCTCTCCTACGACCAAACCACCAACCACAACCGAGACACATTACCCTTGGGCGCCCAGAGCACGACGATCGAACCGTGGTGAAGATCCCGCCACCTTGATCTGAACCCTGCGAAACACCACCAAAGCGACGCGGAGGCCGCAACGAGGGCTCTACACCGAGGGAAAGCTCCGGAGAAGGGGCGCGACTCGGACCTTGGGGCAGCACCAATGGGGAGGAGGAGGGCGCACCTGCTGGTTTTGGCGCACAAGATGGAGGGGAGAGGTGGAATGGCGGCTGCCCAAAGGGGGAGAGGTGGAAGGGGTGGGGCTAGGGTTTCACCGCCCCTAAAGGCCCCTATGGCGGCCCCTTGATGGGCTTGGGCCCCATGGCTGCCCCCTGGGCTCCAAAACAGCCCCTTGTCCCACAAGGCCTCCTTTGGGCTTGTTGGCCAAAGGCCCGAGCCCAAAGCCGAAGAACAACGAACGCCAAATCGCGAAATTTTAAATTCAATTTCGAACCGAAAACTTCCTAATCGAAAACGAGGTATTACAGCTAACCCAAACTAGAAACCCTACTTTTTTTCATTTATGCAAACCCTAATTGAAATGACTCAAGAAAATTGTGCAGTGCATATATGGTATGGAACCACAACAGTTCTAGCCCCCAACATTTCAATAATTCATTTTAGGCCATCTTCATAATAACAACGAGCGTTCTCAGCCCCTTTAATTGCATTTTGTGGAAGCTCCATAAAGTAATATGCTTTAACTCCGTTATTTTTAACAGGCGCATCGTAATATCACTTACCTTCCTACTTACGACTTTTTACTATCTTAATCGTCCTCGTAAAATTTCTCAAAAATTTAGCGCACTACAGCAATATACGACGATCATAAAATATTATTGCGAGTCTGACAATTTTTGTGCCCTTCATATTCTACGAAAATAACAAACAGACCAACCAACGTTGTCGCTACACTTTTATTTTCCAAACAAAATAACATCATACAATAGATTATGTAAAAAAAAATTTCAGAAGTAATGTGATCAGCAACTGCAGCAATCAAGATATTATTTCTCTTCAGTTTTCTCTTTTCTAGAGTCTTTTCAAAGCTTCAAAAAATTAAAATAAACCATTTCTATTTTAGTGTATCAATTAAAGCTTAATTGAAAATTTTAAAAATTTTAAATGACTAAAATTAACTTCTATTAAATTCAATCTTTTTTAACAATTTTTTGTTTTTTTCCTGTTTTTTTTCTCTATTTTTTCCTTTATTTTCCCTAATTTTCCCAATCTGCTAACCATAACATTTTTCCTATTTTACATGTGGCATGTGTGCTCGGCAAGGCTAGTCTGCCGTCTTGTCGGCAAAGAAAACTACATCTTCATTGTGGGGCTCAGAAGATGTTGCGTCTTGCCATCGCACTGCAGCGGCACCTACATGCTGCCAACTGGCACGACATTAGGTACTAGGATGGGGCTAAAACTGGAATTTTTACGCTAAGGAGGCTAGTTTAGGAATTAATTTGCGCTAGAGGGTCAAAACAGTCCAGATTTCGTCAACAAGGTCTACTTTAAGGATCATGGAGAACTAGGTCGCACCACCTCAGCCGATTGCCTGTGGACATACGGATAGGGTTCACTAAAGTTATTCCGTTACGTTCCGCTGTAGTTTAATGGAGCTATTCGCCTTCTGAGGCATTAATTGTATGTTTTGACCTTGTCGTTACTTTGATAATTATTGTTATTTGCCTATTTATTAGTCATTCTTTGTATATAGAAATGATATTTCATCGATGTTGTCACTTTGTGAACTAACTAGCGTGATTCTGGACTAGTGTTGTATACAAAGAGGGTCTAGAATTGCATTTTTGGGTCCCGACAGAGGTGGTATCAGTGCCATATTGACTGTAAGTCGTGACCTTAGTTAGAATGCCCGTCTTTGGGAAAGACTTCGAAAACTTAATTTAGAAATAAAAATCTTAATTATGTGCTATTCTCATTTTGTCTAAATTCCATACTCTTTCATTCTATTCTTTTCTCATCTATATTTTTTCTCACTATTTTGAATATTAAATTGAACTCTCTTTCCTCATAACTTCTATAGTGTTGTTACACTGTACAAATGTCTTGATGCATGCCCAAGAGCTGTTTTGAGCAACTTTTTTAAAACTGTACAACTAACGACAATGTATCGACATCTTTCCAAGTGTTCAACAGGCTGTGCATCTTCTCGGTCATTTCTCTTCTCGGTGGTTTCCACCGGCACGTATTTGAACAGGTCATATATCTCCTTTTAAGATTCACACGTCTTCCACTTGAAAATGACATATTTTTGGGGGCATATCACATCATCTCTCAGACTCATACACAACTCGAACAAATCACTATCATAGTAACAAACACACAATAAGGGGCCGTTTGGATGAGGTAAATTACTACAAGAATTTGAACTAAACAATAAGGATTTGCATCTAATCTCCCTGTACAAACGGACTCTAAAACTGTGAAAAAAGTTTCATAGGTCCTAAAATATCACAAATGCATAATTTAAAAGATAATATTATAGCACCATATCCTGATTATATTTCTTGAGATTTTTCGGGATACGAGTACGGATAACATCAGAAATAAAAAATAGTATTCTAAACAGATTTTTTTTCACATTCGACACCCGGGAATTATCCAGCTGTTTTCACCCCGCTATTCTTACCAGCAACACCTGCTGCCGACAGAAGAGATATATCACAGGAGCAGCATTTCTTGAGAAAAGCGTTTTTCACGTTGACCGCCACGCCAATCCATATAAGAGAGCGGCCCCGGCCTAGCAATCTCCATCCTCCGCAGCCCACACCCAAGGAGTCCGGATTCCAAGATGGCCTCCTCCCCTTGCCCCGACGTCCCCACCTGCGGCAACCTCCCCGCCGCCGTCTCCGCCTTCGCCGACGCCTTCGTCGACTTCGCCGTCTCCGGCCTCTTCTTTCCCACCTCCGCCTCCAACCCTCAGCCCCACGCCTCCCCCTCCACCACCCTGACCACCTTCCTCCTCCCCTCCCGCCTCGTCGCCATCGGCGGCCTCCACGGGGACCTCCCAAGTCCTCTCCGCGCTCCGCCTCGCCGGCCTCGTTCCCCCGTCCAAGAGCCCCGACCCGCCCTCCACCTCCTGGTCCGCCGGCCCCACCCTCGCCGTCCAGCTCGGCGACATCCTCGACCGCGGCGGCGACGAGCTCCGCCTGCTATACCTCCTCCGCCGCCTCAGCCTCTCTGCCACCGAGCAGGGCGGCGCGCTCCTCCCCATCCTAGGAAACCACGAGGTGATGAACGTTTCCGGCGACTTCCGCTTCGCTACGCCGCAGGCGTTCCAGGAGTTCTCCGCCTGGGCCGCCTGGTACCGCGCCGGCCTCGCTATCAAGCGCCGATGCGGCGACCTCGAGAACGCCAAGAACCCCTTCCTCGGCGTCCCCAAGGCCTTCCCCGGCGTAAAGCCCGAGTTTTGGGACGGCATCCGCTCCCGCCTCGCCGCGCTCCGCCCCGACGGTCCCATCGCACGGCGGTTCTTGGCTGACCTCCCCACCGTCCTCGTGGTCGGCGACTCCGTGTTCGTCCACGGCGGCCTCCTCGAGGCCAACGTCGAGTACGGCCTCGAGCGGATTAATGCGGAGGTCAGCGAATGGATCCGGGGTGAGGGCGGCGACAATGTCAGGGCCCTGAGTATGTCCGAGGCAGGGACGCTGTGGTTTGGCTCAGGAGGTTCTCCGACGGCGTCAATTGCGACTGCCAGAGGCTGGAGGGGTTCTTGGGATGATCCCTGGGGCAAAGAGGATGGTGATGGGGCATACAATACAGACCGAGGGGATCACTGCGGTGTGCGGTGCGCAGGCGGTGAGGGTGGATGTGGGGTTGTCAAGGGGTGCGGGAATGGGCTGCCGGAGGTGCTTGAGATTAATGGGGTGGTGCAGAGGTGAGGTGATCACGACAGATCCTGCGGAGGCCTGGCAGTACCGGAAGCAGGAGGCGGAGAAGGCCGCCACGGCAAAGGAGAGGAACAGGGAGGTAAAGGATGGGCTTGCATTGTTGGTAAGGGAGAGCCATGGGTTGAAAGAGGTAGAAGCTAAAGCTTAGTTTAGGGTAACTCCAGGCTATAGGTTATTTTGGTAACTCTCAATTAGGATTGCCATGGTGAATTTGGGGTAACCGAGGCTAGGACTGGGAGGGATTGGGCTGTAAAATTGTTGGGGGGTTCAATAATGGATATCCACGAAAGAAGGAAAATCAAGCACAATTTGTCAATATTTATCGAGATGTACTGATCTGAGTGCTTATATATACAAGGAATTCCTATATACAATTATTGGCCAATGTGTGAAATGGTTTCTTAATCTTTACGTGTGTATGTCTCCAATGTTTCTGTGGATGTTGATGATTATGAACAACTTGGATTCCATTTGGGATAATGACTGTAGTGATTAGCGCCAAAAGGACTGTCTCTGAAACCATTGCGATTAATTGACTATTGCTCAGCGTATCACCAACCAGAGGAAAATGTTAAGAATTTCATTGATCAGCCAAGTGTACACTGTACCAAGCCTAGATTGTGGATGTGGGCTATCTCAGCTTACTATTCCAAATCCTGAACTACAACATTTGATTCTTGTTATGAAGTTGAAGGATTCATCAATTCATACATTATTTTATCTTTTTCCAACCTTGAGAGCAGTTTTTGTTTGGGCAAACAGCATAATAGACGATTGATGGTGGTACAAACAAAACAGCCAACAGAACATTCAAATGGCCAGCAAGAGTGCCAGATCAGCTGCAACAAAGGAAAGACAACAGTAGTGAGCCAAGTATGAGAAACATCATGGAAATATTCCTCCCGTCTTGGCAACCTACTATAGATATTTTCTATACTAGGGTCTTTACCCTAGGTATAAGAGGATTAACTAAACTAACACAGTTTTTCGATTAGGGTGTTATTGATGGAATTACCAATGGAGTAGGTCTTGCTGGTTTTTGTATAGGAGAAGAAATTAAATATGCAGGGGAGGACGAATATCGTCTTATTTATTGTTTCTTTTTATGTTATGTATCCTTGTTCATATTTTTTTTTCTTTCTTACCTTGAGGAATTCCCCGTCTCCTACCTAAAGAGCCCCCTTATTATCTTTCCTATCTTCTTCCCCCATCTGTCGCCCCTTTGTACCATCTCTCTCTTTTTCTATCAGGAAAATTAGTCCAGTGACATTGCATTAGGATGTAATTAGAAGAATAACATCGCGATCGTGACGCATTGGAAAACAATACCGCGAACACCAAAAAATTAGACGAATGATATCGCCGCCAGTAAATTCTGTTTTCAAAATTTTTTAAATATAGAAACTGAGCTCAAAAAATTATTAATTTTTTTGGAGAGCCTCCCGACACAGTTTTATTGTTTGGGTATTTTTTTTTTCAAAACTTTATGTGTTCTGACTTTGTCTCTAAAATTCATTGAAGTATACTATTTGTAGGAATTTTCTAATATAGAAAATGAGGTCCAAACATTATGAATTTTTTTCGGGCTCCTTACACAGTAGATTTGATTGTGTAATTTTTTTTCAGAATTTTACAAAATTAAGTAATTCAATTTCATAATGTCTATTGTGTGAGGAGTCTAATATTTCATAATGTAAGGATATTATGAAATTGTATTAATTAATTATGTAAAAATTCTGAAAAAATTACACAATCAAGTCCATTATGTAAGAAGTCTGAATTTTTTTTCATAATGTTTGAACCTAATTTTCTATATTAGAAAATTCCTACAAACAAAATTTTTAAATAAATTTTAGAGATAAAATTAAATGTATAAAGTTTTGAAAAAAATACACAAGCAATTAAACTGTGTCGGGAGGCTCCACAAAAAATTGTTAATTTTTTGAGCTTAGTTTCTATAGTTAAAAAATTCTGGAAACATAAGTAACTAGCAGTGATGTCATTCGTCCAATTTTTTGGTGTTCTGCAGTGTTGTTTTCCAATGCATCACGATCGCGATGTTATTCTTCTAATTACGTCCTAATGCGATGTCACTGAGTTAATTTTCCCATTTTCTATTTCCCTCATTTTTATAATAGTTCGGTTTTCTAGGATTGTTTCCATTTCACTGTGTAAATAGCCTAATATGGGTTCACGATCAATAAAATCTTCACTGTTGTTTTGTTTGTACCACCATCAATCGTCTATTATGCTGTTTGCCCAAACAAAAACTGCTCTCGAGGTTAGAAAAAGATAAAATAATGTATGAATTGATGAATCCTTCAACTTCATAACAAGAACATTCAAATGGCCAGCAAGAGTGCCAGATCAGCCGCAACAAAGGAAAGACAACAGTAGTTAGCCAAGTATGAGAAACATCATGGAAATATTCCTCCCCTGTCTTGGCAACCTACTTTGTCGGCTTCTAGAATTCTGAACTTTAGGTATGCTACACATATTTCCATTCTGTAGATTATTTTTCAGCATCATTCTAGCAATTCAGATTGACGTGTAGAGGAGGAAACTTGTGCATTGGTGGGACTGTTTTAGTGGAATACTACCGCATATCCTAGTCAGATAATGTATGATTCTACAATAAGATATGAAATTATGCTACCATCAATTTTAGAGCATGTTACCCCTGAATTTGAATATTCTTTCGAGTACATGTGTAACATATGTTGAGGTGTCAGGCTGTATCCCATGCATATCCTACTAATTATTGAGCAAAACGTCATCGTAGTGTAGTCACAGATCTGTCGTCCTGCGATGAGAAGGAAATGGATTAGTAGACTAGTATGCCATGTCTTGGAACAGCAAGTTGACAAGGAAAATGATTTGGAGTGTGATTTGCATTTGTAGGCTCTCCGTTTTTTCCACCAATTTTCTCCTTGCGTTGGTTGTTGAATTGGCCTTCTGTTCCCACCCGTCTTATCTTTACCCAGTCCAGAGCAGATCGTTTTCCATGTTTTGTCCATCGATTTTCCCATGCGCTCAACACATTCCGATGCTGACACCTTCCTTTTCCTCAAGGCAGTTCTTGGTGATATGGACACCTTACTCTATCCACTGGTTTGCTCTCTTGTGCTTCCAAATTGGTGTGCACCCTTTCTTTATTTATGAGGCGTACAAGTTGAAATGTGATTAACATGGACCAACTTGGTCTCTGTTGTCGTTTGATAGTCCAATCTGTAAGGGATAAGGAACCTTTACCAAGTGGTGATTGGTGATTGGTGACTGTAACTTGTACTACTTGTGCAAACTTTCATCTTTGTTGCAAATTTTTTCACTCTTCTCTTCTCTTGAGTTTTGAGAAAAGTATTGCTGCGTTGTAGCGGTTTCTTGTTTGGCTTCGTTGCAAAAAATTTCCACTCTTCGCTTGAGTCATTTGATAGTCAAATCACACTATTTTATACACATCACAAAACTATGTACTACCTGCGTTCATTTTATTTGACTCTTAGAATCCTTTGACCACTGATTGATTTAAAACTATTTAGATTGATCATGTGAAAATTATATTATTAGATTTGTTGTTAAAAATATTTTTATCATACTATAATTATATTAGCACCTCTTAATATAAAGCTTTAAAAAGTAAAAGTCAAAGTCGTATCTCGAAGACCGTAAAAAATAAAAAAAAACGTCAAGAATGGAGGTAGTAAATTACAAAATTTATCTCCTACTAATTTAAGTTGTGGGTTACTACTATAAGGGCTGACCTAGAAAAGGAAGAGGTGATATGGAGAATACATGAATATCTTTATAATAAATATGGTTGGTGAATTCTGTTCGGCTTTAAAGTAAAGAATTGGATACCGATATTTTTATTTAGAAGAAAAAAAGTAGATGACCTCTAGGAAAAATAGTGGAAGTTGTTCATAAATTCATTAGAAATTCCTTTTTTCATGGAAATCAATCTTGTAATGCCCTGTATTTTGGGATCGTCAATTAATTGATAATAAATGAAAATCTAATATGGTAGCTAGTAAAAATGTTTTGTTTCACTTAACCTTATTGTAACACCCCAGCCTAACACTGAGTTCAGAATGACACGTAAACCTTTCTCAATGTCAATTTAAATCATAATTACCAATAATTCCAGCAAAAAATGCATTTAATAAAATCCACAATTGATCACTTTTCAACAATCATAATGATATAAATGCATAAAGGATTAACTTTCATATAGCTTGGGGCCACGCGCCCAAGAACGCTCGGGACCACGCGTCCGATAATGCTTGGAGCCATGCGCCTGGGAATATTGATTAGCAATAACTAAATATCCAAACCATAATTAAATAAACTAAGTCACAATCATTAAGCTAATGATCATCATGTCTACTAATCAATTCTTAAAGAAAGCATCAAGTCTCTAGATTTAGTAAAAGCAACTAAGTAAAGATATATGTGTGATTGGTCATGTCTGTTATGAATATTGTGTATGTATTCATGAGACCCAATAGACAATATATATAGGGAGTACAAAGGAGATATTACAAAGAAATATGCCATATACATATAAAAAAATATACAAAAAGCATGTAAGAAAATACAAAAGAATTCATATTCTAACACCCTCTCAAATTCATGGTGGATCATACATACTGAGTTTGGAGAGAAAATACAAATGTTGTACTCTAGTCCGTGGCTTCGTGAAGAAGTTAGCAATCTGTAACTCTAAGGGTACAAACTGTAAATTAAGCAAGTACTCCCTCCTGCACCTGTGAGCAAGTGTATGAAGCATCCACACCAATGTACTTGGTGAGCCTATCAGGATCCGGATTTACACATCCGAAACCCTCTATGTATTATGAACTAGTCCCAGATCAGTTGCTAGTCACACAGGAAACATCGATGAAATACCATCCATTTATCGATTTAACTAAAAAGATCTCAAAATAACAAATAGTAATAATAGCTGAACCTTATGGTCAATGTTTACTTAACTTGCCACGTAGGGCTAAAGAAACAAATAAACTCTTGCAGCGGAACGAGAAAACTTGGAGAGGCCAATCAATATGCCCACAGGCAATCGAGTGGAGAACGCATCCTAATCCACAAAACCTTCATAGTACTCCTGGTCGAAGAACTCTTGAGCAGCTTGATACTCTTCAACTGAGCAGCAAAGTTTGAAGTCGTGAGCACATAAAATACTCAACAAGTCATAGGGGAATAGTATGCATTTAATATTCATTCAAGGCTTGAACAAAGGATTAGCTATATGGTTCTTTTGCAGAAAGCAACATTGACGACAAATAGATTGAAATGCGTAATTTAGAAGACAATAAGTAAATAAAGTAAATAGTTTCTTTGAAATCAACTAGTGAACTTCCCATTCACTTTCCAACACAAACCACCAAGTGAATTACCCGTTCACCAAACAAACATTATATTCATCAAGTGAACTTCTCATTCACACTACGACACATTTTATAAAGAAACTCTACCTCTCGTGTGAAATCCCCGAATATATCTATAACCGCGGACGTGGCTATTCAAATAGATTAATTAAAACTCTGTAGAGATTGTACATTTTACCCATAAGATATAACCAGTGTAGCTAGCACTAATCATAACAAAACCTTTTGGATGTTTTACCTCAACAGTTGACTCTCCTGATTTGCATACTACCGACCCCAACCTCACCGTTGGTTGGACGCACACTGTTGGACCTGGAAGTGGCGAACAACCATCAATGTGACCTTCAAAGGGGTACACACCTCCACCCATATACTACCTGAGTAGTCAACACCAATACTCCACAACTTACTAAGTTAGGCTTGTCTCATAACAGGGATGTGGTTGTATGATAAGACCCAGTTCAATGGTGTATAAGATTAAGTCCTTGACAAGTTACTCGAACGAGTCTACCACATCCCACAATGTGCTAACCGCACCCCCTTTAGTTCACGATCGCTCATCCGAGCGAAAATCATTTTTATGCAACCAAGACCAATGATATACCCTATCATGGTATACAAATTTTAACAACAACGGCTAATTGCCACAATTTCGTATCTCATTAAGTCAAAATTAATCATTATTGTACATGTGATCATGAGCCCATCGTAACTAAGCATGACTAAGCATCTGTACGATACCCATGTTGGTGATACAAATATGTCTAACTAAAATTAACCATTCTATGGTGACAAGTGATTCAAGGTATTCAAATATTCAATGGAGGCATAATGATAAGTAGGTCATAACTAATCCCAAAACAATTGATATAAAGATAGCATGCAATTGATATAAAACAATATACTTTTAAAATCATAGATTCAATATGATCAAAGAACTACGACTTGCCTTGGCTTTGGCTTTGCACAGTTACCACACTTGGATGTTCAAAGTTTGCTTCTGCTCCTGCTCCGTGAAACAAATTGTCTAACGAGAGAGAAAACAACAAGCGAAGCACAAATAAATTCAAATAAAATCCAAAAAAAGTAAAAGAAAGAGCTCGATTTTAGATGAATTTAGGAATTTAAATGGATTGAAACGGAGTTCGGACGAAGGAGAACAAACTCTCAGAAGAGACTCTCGAAAGATTTGTAGGAAAGGCAATAAAAGAGAAAATAAATATTCTAGAGAATATTCCCTTCAGAATAAATTAAATAAAAATAATTTGGATTGACAAGTGGGACCCACTTGGAAGTAAAAGAGAGAGAAAGCGAAGAATGACATGTGGGCCAAGGTTGCTGGATAGAGAAAGAAAGAGAATGATAGAAGGGTCCCACATGTAAGTGACTGGGTTTATGGTGGGCTAGGACTACGACTTATTGGTTCTGGCTTGACACATGCATTGACACATGAGTTGCACATCTGAGGTGTTGCATGAGATGGAGGATAAAGTGGCTGCTTATGTGGCACAGAGAGGGGGATAGAGAAGAACAGTGAGGCACTAAAAAAGGTTGCCCACAAGACAGAGAGAGAGAGAGAGAGAGAGAGCTAGCACAACAAAGAAGAAAATAGGAGAGGAGATGGCCGACGACAAGGCATGCGACGGCGAGGGCAACCAACGGCGAGGAAGTTGCTAGTGAGTGGCAAAACGGATTCCTGGGGATGTGAGGGTGCCAAGGGATGTGATGGTTCGGCAAGGACGGCGACTTCGGCAGCAAGGGAGCTTCGGGCGATGGCGGCTTCAGTGTTTTGGCAGCGTCTGACGGAGATTGAGGGAAGCACCAGTGCGGCGGCGGCAAGAGGATCCCGAGGAACACCTTGAAGCAACCGGAGAGTGATAGAAACGGCAGTGAGATAGAGATGAGCGGAGACAACGGAGGAAGCAACAACGACATCTCGGTGACAAAGAGAGAGGAAAAAGAGAGGCAAACGAGAGAGAAAGACCTAGAACATGTGATGACATAATTGGAAAATCAAGGAAGCTCACTGGCGATTAGATCGCAATGGGTAGTGGCGGCAAGATTTTGAGGAGACAAGGGCAATGGCGATGTAGTGGTCTTCGGGCGATGGCAATGGAGGCATGGCATAGAACGTGGAAGCACGAACCTGATGGCAGTGATGATGTGGCCGGAGGATGGCAGACGGCGGCGGAACACACCGGTGAAGAGCTTGCGGCAGCAGCTCGGTCCTTGACAAATTCTGGCACGATGAAAACGAAATCGGGGCCGGGGCTTTAGGGTTTTGGGATAGGAGATCAATGCGGAGGTTTTGACGTGGATGACCGCCTTTATATAGTGTTGGAGAGGGAGAGTTGGTGAGAGTCACGACGACAGCGTCGTGTGGCACTCGGACACGGCTGGCACAAAGAGTCCAAAGCAATGAGGAAGACAAGGCTGACAATCCGGGTGGCAGAGAAACAAGAGAGGTGCGACTATGGGCTGGCGCTGACTTGGGTCAAGAATTGAGCGGGGCGGGGCGGGGCGGGGCAAAGCGATGGGCTGCCACACGGGGAAAGGAAAAGAGCGAGATTGGGCCGGCCAAGGTGGAAAAGAAAAGGCTGAGGAAAAGAAATTGAGCCCAAAGGAAAATTCAGAATTAAAATGATTTCCGAATTTTAGAATTTAGATGAAAGAGAATCGAGCTCAAAGAAATAGCAAATAAGCTCAAAAAATTCCTAGAAAATTCCAAAAAATTCTTTAGAACTCAAGGAACCCAAATAAAACAACTTTTAATTTGATTGAAGTTTAGATTATTCACATTAAATCTTTTTTATTTTTGAAAATTCAAATTAAACTTAGACTTAAACAAGAAAATTCAACTGGTTATTTTATTTTTAAAGCGTAAAAAACAAACCAAATTTTGGAGCCCATGCTTCATCGGGTCATGGGTAGTACTCATAGCACCTGTACTATTAGACAAAAGAGTCGTAGGTTCCATCACAGGCAGTCTAAAATCTATAAGTAGCCACCTCAACCAAGTAACCTTTGTTATCACTACTGTCATAGCTCTCAACTCAGCCTCTGCACTCGAACAGAAAACTGCAGTTTGCTTTTTGTCTTCTAGGCAATCAGGGAGGAGCCAAGAAAAACATAGTAAGCAGAAAGAGAATAACGATCAGAAGGATTACTAGCCCAGGTCGCATCAGAGTACACCTGAGCTATAGTGACATAGAGCTAGGGAAAAACAAATGACGAGAGATAGTCCCATGCAAGTAGTGAAGAACATGAAGAAGGTGACTGTAGTGAAGATGGGTTGGACGAGCCATGAACTGACTCAAGATATGAATAGGATAAGCAATATCAAGATGAGTGCTCACAAGATACACCAAACTCCCAACAAGATGACAATATCGAGTGGGATCCTCAAGAAGATCACCATCAGTGGAATCTTCTGTGTTCACAGCACTAGTCCCTGGATTAGTAGTTAGTACTCATAGTTACATCATTGGATATTATTCACATATCACAAATATGCAAAGCTACTGCATAATAATAAACAAAGCATAAATATACCTTATGGTTTTTGACTTGCAAAATGGCCGGACAGGCAAAATACCTTTCAAAGAACAACAACAGAAGCAGAATAAAAGTACACCATGTGAAGCCCTCGTGATATACCCACAGGCAATTGACTCGGGCCTGCAACCTAGTTCTTAGCCTTCTTGATCTCCGATCTTGTCGAATGCTCATATGTATCCATGTAGCCTTCTTCTTTATGTTTACTGAATAATAATATATTGAGCGAGCATGAGTACGCAACCGTACTCGCGAGCCAACACACAGAATGCAGTTATATAATATGCAAAGACAATCAAAGGAAGGTTCATGGTTCTTTTTGTTTGCACAAAGCTAAATTTGAATTAGTATATTTAGTAAGTAAATCCTAAGACTTAGCATTTTAAACTAACACAAGTTTTAACAAAGTTGAGTTTTGTTGTAAAATACTAGTGGAGGTTCCAACCTCCTATACCATTGAGTGGCTCCATCCACCCAATGCTCATATTATTTCTTTGGTCACATTTCGTACGTCTCACTAGTTCTCAACTAGGTCATCTCAAATATTTAGGTTTCCACCCATGCACACATAGACATTAGTTCCATTCACCTCCTGCTAAATCACTTTCTAGGGCTACATCCAGCCATCGATTCCAAGGCTGCAACCACTCGGCAATTCTGGCCGGCCTACACCTGAAATTCTAGGCTAAATGCCTCTGGCGACTGTAATACCCCGAAAGTGAGTTAAGTTTTGAATCGAGGAAGATTAAATTTTGGTTTCGGGAGAGATCGATTATTCGGGGAAGGATCAAGCAGCACGCCGGAGGGACTTTTGGGTTGGGAGCCGTCTTTGCGGTTTTAGGGGAAAATCGCATCTTCACGGCAACTTGGGCCTGGGCCAAGGCCCATGTGGGGTGGCCGGCCAAGGGGCTCCTCCCACCAACCCTAGCCGAACCCCTTTCCCCTTTCCTCCCCCACTCCTTTCGGCCGCCACTCCTCTCCTCCCCACCTCCCCACCTCCCCACCTCTCCACCTCCTCCCCACCTCTCCACCTCCCACACCACCCCATTGTTGCTGGCCAAGGAGGAGAAGGATCCCCCTTGCAGCCGGTCAAGAAAGAAGGGAAGGAGAAAAGAAGAGAAGGGGAAGAAGGAGAGGAAGAAGAGAAGAGAAGAAGAGGGAGAAGAAGGGATCCACCAGCGGAATTGTGGAGATCTTCATCACCGCTGTGTGCTCTCCTCGTTTGGCAAGGGTAACCCGTGGTTTGTCGTTTTAGGTCTTTTTCTAGTTGTTTTATTTTCGGGTGCCAGTTCGTCGGTATTTTGCAGCAGTGAAGATCGTTGTTTTTTATTAGGATTTGGTCAGATTTGGGTCTGGGTGTCTCCTAGAAAGTTGTAGATATCGTAGTTACCTTTCATTGCCGACAAGAATCAAGTCGTTTGGACTTCGGTAGCCAAAGTTATGATTTTCTAGTGTTAGTAGGTTTCTGGTGGGTGACTGATTGGGCAGAGGCTAATTAACCTGACCTAAACACATGGTTAGAGGAGTTTCCAGAGGGTCTCACCATAACGAAAAATGAGGCTAATCCTCTTAGCTTTCAGGAAAACTAAAGATCACTAAATTTGGATGAACGTAGAGAAAGTTATGCTATTTTCTTTATTTCTGTCCAGAAACTGAATGCTGTTGAGCTGCTCTGACTAAAGGGATTGGTAGGGGTAGAAGATGGCCGAATCAGAGGGTCACCCCAACTAGGTTTATTTAGGCAACTCAATTATCTTTTCAGAAAGTCCAAGATCATCTCATTTGGACCCCTGAGCAGGAAGTTATGAATTTTGAAGTATGCTGTTTGCAGTGACCTATCGCTAGAAATTAGAAAAGTTGAAAATGTTAAAAAGTTAGCGATTTCGATTGTGATGTTAAGTATGGATTTGGTCCAGTAAGCTAGTCTTAGTTTGGGGTTTTATTCTTGTCAGGTGGCAGCGAGGTCCCAAGGGCAGCACCCACTTCACGTCCGCCGCTCGCGCGGTTGAGGCAAGTATTCGGGTTTATGTGTAGAATTGGTTGCATGTCATAATTGAATGGTGTGTTGTTCATCATTGCCATGTGATTGTGTTGTGGAGATGATTCTAGTTGTGTTGATGTTTGCAAGTTTTACTGAGGTTCCTTCATGATGCTATTGTTTACATACTCGATGCATATTGATTTATGTTATTGAAAGTATGACGTGGTAGTACTTGTGCATGTTTGTGCATATTGAGACTTGGTCACGTGGTGATCAAGAGTATATTGTTGAGGTCCTGTCATGTAATGACAGCTTGAGGTCCCCATATTCATGGAATGTGGGCAATGGATACTGAGGTCCCCGTCATTGTGATGACGGCAAAGGTCCCTATACATGTGATGTATAGGCTCTTGGTCCCACGTGCCAAGGGCACGCAGCAAGGGTACTCATCGACGGATGAATACCCGCATTACACGGTAAAATGCGTAAAGAGATAAAGAACAAAGAGTGCATAGCATGATCATTAAATTTCTAATATTTGAAATGCCATGAATGAAGTTGATTAAAGTTGTTTATGCTGTCATGTCTTTATGATTATGCAACCTTGTTGGTACTTGCTGAGTCGTTTGGCTCACCCTTGCTTTGTCTTGTTATAGGTACAACAGGCAAGAACGTCATGCATGGGAGGGAGTAGACTTTGGAAAGCATGCACTACCTCACACTATTTATGCAATTGCTAATTAGCGTCACTTAAGAATAAATAACTGTGTGGTGACTATATATGGATGTTTTTGATGTTGATGGTTGGATTACTCTTGGTTATGTGACGGAAGTTAATCGCTTACAATCGTATGGTTATCTTATTTGCATGAAAGATTTGGATTATAGAATTGATAATAAATGCCATGGTTATCTGTTGTTACCACGATTTTGTTGTTATTACAAAGGAAGCTCATCGAAAATTTATAGATTGTTCTAGTTAGTGTAAGTCTTGTAGCATTCTAGGCTCATGCGGAGTGGGGTGTTCTGATTGGTATCGAGCGGGTCTGTAGGTCCGCGGCATCGAAATATTAATTTTGACACACTAAGCACAGTGAGGTGGGATTGGGTTTTCTTTTGCATTGCACTACGCTATTGTCATTGTATGTTTATTCTTGAGTTTCGTTCTAGTTATTCTTTTGGCTCACTTGTGGTTAGTTTGGTTGTAGTGTTCTTTGATGGCAAGAGGCGAGGTCGTGGTCGTGGCGGCGGGGTGCCGGCGAGGCCGTGCAATGCCCCGCCAGTTCGAGTCGGTAGTCGGTGAAGCAAGTCCCGCGAGGTCGAGGAAGAGGTTGCATCAGCAGCTCTGGGATCGAGCTCCTCCAAATGTTCGGTTCTTTGTCCCAATGGTGGCCCCGCGTAGTACCCGCGGCGATTACTATGGGGTGCATCGATGGAACGCCTCGCGCCTTGACACTTTTGATGGTTTGGGCACTCCAAAGGATGCGCCAACCGGCTGCGTCACATGGAGAGGCACTTTGGTGCTGAGGATGTCGCCTCGAGTTGAGGGCGATTTGTGGCATTTCAGCCAAGGCAAGCGGACATCCGTGGGAGGAGTCTTGGCAGCTAGGACGGTGCTCATGGCCTGTTACATGGGAAGTGTTTGTGGAACAGTTTGGAGGAGGTTTTATCCAAGCATCTTTGTGGAGAGGATGGAAGTCTCGTTGCGAGCTACAAGGTGGTAAGATGTCGATGTCGGAGTATGAAGCGGTTTTAACAACCCGATCCGCTTTAATCGGCAAAGGGCAAATGATGAGGCGAAAAGGCTAAGAGGTTTCGTAGGGGCTCGAGCAGGAGTTCCGTCGGTTTTGGGAGCGCTAAATTGCGTGATTTTAGCTCCACACAGTAGAGCAAGCCGGGGCATGGAGCTAGAGATGCAGCTTGGGAGGATCTACAGTGCAGGAGGTACCATGGTTCGTGATGGAGCTAGTGGCGACCGAAGAAGAATTTTGGAGGAGGAAGTGGGTCATCTCTGAAGCCGCCTCCAGAAGTTCAAGGGCCGCAATTCCTTCAAGTCCGAACCACAAGGCCACGCCATCTTTTACTTCGGATCGCAGGTGAGTGGGCCTAGGTTGCGCCGATTCGAGGTAAGGGTATGAAATGTTTCAAGTGTGGCAATGAGCATCGGGCGTCGAGTGTTCTTGGTCAGATCTTGTCGCCACTGTGGTCTGGAGGGCCACAAGGCATTGGTTTGTCGGCGGAATCCGCGGATTATCAAATGGGAACGAGTAACTGTCGGCACGGAGCAGCGGCGTCTTCGCGAGGGTCGATTCGGATGTTAGCAGCCACACCTACTCGGTCTTGGGGTCACCTCGCCTATTTTCAATCACGGAGGATGCCGCCGGTACTTTTGGCCACCAGTGCCTTCAAAGACCGCTTTCTGTCCAGTGCCTTCAAGACCTCCTGCGATTGCCGCGCCCTTCTCGAGGTGTCGAGTTCCTACCGCACCAGCGAGTGCGGCGATTTCCTATGCCATGCCGACGGCAGAGTGGCAGGTCGTCCTGATGTGGTGACAGTGCGCCTTAGTGGACTCGATGGAGGCTTATGTTCTTTTGATTCAGAGCTACTTTCTCTTTTGTATCTTTAGAGTTTGCCAGTCGGGCCAATTTGAGTATGCGCCTTTATCTCGATCGATTGTAGTCAATTCTCCCGTGGAATTCTTGCTAGCTCCACATCGGTCGGGTTGTGTGATCTCATTGGATGGGGAAGATTTCATTGCTAATTTAATGGTCCCAAAATGGAGCCATTTGATGTTATTTTGGGTATGGACTGGTTGCATAGTTTTCGAGCAGATTATATCATGCTTTTGGAAGACAAGAACTCTGCTGGCACCTTCCGGTCATGAGGTGGTTTTTCAGGTGGTGCCCTTCCTACTCCCTTTGCGTGTTGGCTAGTCTGCTTCCGTGTCGAATTGCGAAGAGTGGATTTCTTTTGTCTCTAATTGGGAAGCCAAGTTCTTCTTTGGCTTGAGTTAGTTCCGTGGTTCGGGAGTTCTTAGATGTTTTTCCAGCGAGTTGCGAGGATGCCCTCCTCGTCCCGTGGAGTTTCTGATTGATTTGATACCGGTGCTCAACCGGTTTCCATGACCCGCATCTCGGCGCGTCCATTCCAGAGGAATTAAAGAAACAGTTGGATGATCTAAAGCGAAAGATCTTATTCGACCTAGTGTGTCTCCGTGGGGAGCTCGGTATTGTTTACCAAGAAGAAGGATGGTAGTTGGCGATGTGTATCGATTATCGTGCTCTTAACCACCTGACCATCAAGAATAAATATCCTTTGCCTCGCATTGAAGACTTATTTGATCGGTTGAGAGGGCAAAGGTGTTTTCAAAGATAGATCTTGATCGAGTTACAACCAAATTCCAATCAGAGGAGGATATTGAGAAAACGGCGTTCTCCACAAGGTATGGGCACTTTGAGTTCAAAGTTATGTCTTTTGGACTAACAAATGCCCCCGCTGCTTTTATGGAAACTATGAATGGATCTTGCATGAGTACTGGATGATTTTGTCGTAGTTTTTATTGATGATATTTTGATCTATTCAAAGACCAGTGGATCATGAGCGCTATCTCGAGGTTGGTGTTGGAAACACTAAGAGAAAATAGGTTCTATGCCAAGTTCAAAAAGTGCGAGTTCGGATGTCCGAAGTGGGATTTTGGGGCATATTATCAATGATAAAGGTATATCAATCGATCCAGGAAAATTTCCACGATGGTTGAATGGGCAAGACCGACCAATGTCAAGGAAGTGAGAAGTTTTCTGGTATGGCAAAGCTATTACGGCGTTTTGTGCAAGATTTCTCCATCATTGCAAAGCCGTTGTCCGAGCTCACTCGTAAAGATGTGAAGTTTTGTGGGACGATGATTGTGAGCGCAGCTTTTCGGACTTTGAAGGAAAAGTTGGTGATCGCTCCGGTTCTTACTATTCTCGAGAGCACGGAAGCGATTCACAGTGTACTCTGATGCATCCCGAGTTGGTTTGGGTTGTGTGCTCATGCAGGATGGGAAGGTTCTGGCTTATGCGTCTAGACAGCTGAAGAAGCATGAGCAGAATTATCCAACTCATGATTTAGAATTGGCTGCAGTAGTGTTCGCCTTGAAGCTTTGGAGGCATTATCTTTATGGCGAATCTTGTGATATCTTTACTGATCACAAGAGTCTTAAGTACATTTTTACACAGAGGGATTTGAATCTAAGACAGCGAAGATGGTTAGAGCTGATCAAAGATTATGATCTCACAATTCAGTATCATCCTGGCAAAGCTAACGTGGTGGCTGATGCTCTTAGTCGCAAGGCGGCACCGGCTACTTTGGATTGTCTTATTGCGGATTTTGACCGCATGGAGATATCGTATTGCTATGCAGGGACTGCTCATACCGAGACGCAGCTGATTTTGGGGTCAGCCATTCCACAGCGAGTACAAGAAGCACAGCAAAATGACCCATTTTTGCAGAGGGTCGAAGCGCTTGGACCTGGGAAAGGAAGGGAATTTCAGTTTGGATGGGTTTGGAGCATTGCGATTCAAGGGACGATTATGTGTGCCACAGAAAGCAGGAGTTAAGGATGACATTTTAAAGGAGGCACATCGCACTCCGTATACTGTTCATCCAGGAGAGACGAAGATGTACCGTGATTTGAAGCAGAATTTCTGGTGGAAAAGAATGAAGGTGGATATTGCCAATTATGTAGCTTCTTGTGGTGTTTGTCACAGGTAAAGGCTGAACATAAACGTCTGCGGATTATTACAACCTTTGAGGTACCCCAATGGCCATGGGATGATATCTCTATGGATTTTGTTGTTCTGTTGCCTCGCTACGCGAGAGTAAGGATGCAATTTGGGTTATAGTGGACCGATTCAGCAAGTCGCACATTTTATTCTCGTCTGCTCGATGAACTCGGCTAGTGATTTGGCCCCTATCTATGTATTGAGATTGTGAGATTGCATGGAGTGCCAAAACCATCATTTCGGCGTGGATGCTAAGTTTGTATCCAAGTTTTGGGAGAGTTTGCAGAATGCTTTGGGCACACAACTCCGTTTGAGTACCGCTTTTCATCCTCGAGACGGATGGACAAGCAGGCGCACTATTCGGACCTTGGAGGATATGTTGAGAACCCGTGTCCTATCTTGGAAGGGTAGCTGGGAAGATCGATTGCCTTTGGCGAATTTGCTTATAATAACATTATCACTCCAAAGGCATAAAGGCCGCTCCGTTTGAGGTTTTGTATGGGCGTAAGTGTAGATCACCCCTTTGCTTTGGGAAGTCAGGGTGAGAAGCGCGCCTGGGCCCAGATTGGGTACAAAAGCGGTGGAACGAGTGGCCTTGGTGAGCGTAACTTATTAGCGGCTCAGGCGACGCATGAAAAGCTATGCGGATGTAAGGAGACGGGACTTAGAATTTGAAGTGGGTGACGGTACTCTTGAGGGTGTCACCCACAAAAGGAGTGGTAAGATTTGGTACCAAAGGAAGCTTAGCCCGAGGTACATTGGTCCATTCGCCATCCTGGCCGGATTGGGAAGTTGGCATACCGCTGGACCTCCGAGTCCATGAGGGTGTGCACAACGTGTTTCATGTATCCATGTTGAGGAAGTACTTGCGAGATCCGAACATCACATTTCATTGGAACCTTTAACCATTGAACAAGATCGTCCCCGAGTCCAAGCCGGTAAGAATATTGGAAAAGTCGAGAAGGCACTAAGGAACAAGACCTTGAAGTATGTTAAGGTACTTTGGTCACAAAGTGATGGCGGGAAGCTACATGGGAATTGGAATCTCGCATGCGCGAGATTTATCCTAATTATTCACTTCGTGTGTATCCATTGTTTGTTAAGTGTTCACCTCGGTTTCTCTTGTGCTCAGAGGCGTGTAGATTCGGGTCGAATCTGTTAAGGGGGTAGAATGTAATACCCAAAGTGAGTTAAGTTTTGAATCGAGGAAGATTAAATTTTGGTTTCGGGAGAGATCGATTATTCGGGAAGGATCAAGCAGAGCGGGAGGGACTTTTTGGGTTGGGAGCAGTCTTTGCGGTTTTAGAGGGGAAAATCGCATCTTCGCGGCAGCTTGGGCTGGGCCAAGGCCCATGTGGGGTGGCCGGCCAAGGGGGGCTCCCCTCCCACCAACCCAAGCCGAACCCCTTTCCCTTTCCTCCCCCCACTCCTTTCGGCCGCCACTCCTCTCTCCCCCACCTCCCCACCTCCCCACCTCTCCACCTCCTCCCCACCTCTCCACCTCCCCACACCACCCCCCCATTGTTGCTGGCCAAGGAGGAGAAGGATCCCCCTTGCAGCCGGTCAAGAAAGAAGGGGAAGGAGAAAAGAAGAGAAGGGGGAAGAAGGAGAGGAAGAAGAGAAGAGAAGAAGAGGGAGAAGAAGGGATCCATGAGCGGAATTGTGGAGATCTTCATCACCGCTGTGTGCTCTCCTCGTTTCGGCAAGGGTAACCCGTGGTTTGTCGTTTAGGTCTTTTTCTAGTTGTTTTATTTTCGGGTGCCAGTTCGTCGGTATTTTGCAGCAGTGAAGATCGTTGTTTTTTATTAGGATTTGGTCAGATTTGGGTCTGGGTGTCTCCTAGAAAGTTGTAGATATCGTAGTTACCTTTCATTGCCGACAAGAATCAAGTCGTTTGGACTTCGGTAGCCAAAGTTATGATTTTCTAGTGTTAGTAGGTTTCTGGTGGGTGACTGATTGGGCAGAGGCTAATTAACCTGACCTAAACACATGGTTAGAGGAGTTTCAGAGGGTCTCACCATAACGAAAAATGAGGCTAATCCTCTTAGCTTTCAGGAAAACTAAAGATCACTAAATTTGGATGAACGTAGAGAAAGTTATGCTATTTTCTTTATTTCTGTCCAGAAACTGAATGCTGTTGAGCTGCTCTGACTAAAGGGATTGGTAGGGGTAGAAGATGGCCGAATCAGAGGGTCACCCCAACTAGGTTTATTTAGGCAACTCAATTATCTTTTCAGAAAGTCCAAGATCATCTCATTTGGACCCCTGAGCAGGAAGTTATGAATTTTTGAAGTATGCTGTTTGCAGTGACCTATCGCTAGAAATTAGAAAAGTTGAAAATGTTAAAAGTTAGCGATTTCGATTGTGATGTTAAGTATGGATTTGGTCCAGTAAGCTAGTCTTAGTTTGGGGTTTTATTCTTGTCCAGGTGGCAGCGAGGTCCCAAGGGCAGCACCCACTTCACGTCCGCCGTTCTCGCGGTTGAGGCAAGTATTCGGGTTTATGTGTAGAATTGGTTGCATGTCATAATTGAATGGTGTGTTGTTCATCATTGCCATGTGATTGTGTTGTGGAGATGATTCTAGTTGTGTTGATGTTTGCAAGTTTTACCCGAGGTTCCTTCATGATGCTATTGTTTACATACTCGATGCATATTGATTTATGTTATTGAAAGTATGACGTGGTAGTACTTGTGCATGTTTGTGCATATTGAGACTTGGTCACGTGGTGATCAAGAGTATATTGTTGAGTCCTGTCATGTAATGACAGTTTGAGGTCCCCATATTCATGGAATGTGGGCAATGGATCTGAGGTCCCGTCATTGTGATGACGGGCAAAGGTCCCTATACATGTGATGTATAGGCTCTTGGTCCCCGTGCCAAAGGGCACGAGCAAGGGTACTCATCGACGGATGAATACCCGCATTACCGGTAAAATGCGTAAAGAGATAAAGAACAAAGAGTGCATAGCATGATCATTAAATTTCTAATATTTGAAATGCCATGAATGAAGTTGATTAAAGTTGTTTATCTTGTCATGTCTTTATGATTATGCAACCTTGTTGGTACTTGTTTAGTCGTTTGGCTCACCCTTGCTTTGTCTTGTTATAGGTACAACAGCAAGAACGTCATGCATGGGAGGAGTAGACTTTGGAAAGCATGCACTACCTCACACTATTTATGCAATTGCTAATTAGCGTCACTTAAGAATAAATAAGCGTGTGGTGACTATATATGGATGTTTTTGATGTTGATGGTTGGATTACTCTTGGTTATGTGACGGAAGTTAACTGTTTACAATCGTATGGTTATCTTATTTGCATGAAAGATTTGGATTATAGAATTGATAATAAATGCCATGGTTATCTGTTGTTACCACGATTTTGTTGTTATTACAAAGGAAGCTCTGTCGAAAATTTATAGATTGTTCTAGTTAGTGTAAGTCTTGTAGCATTCTAGGCTCATGCGGAGCTGGGGTGTTACAGCGACTCTCCAGCTACACCACCCGTCGAAACTTAGGCTGCACCCTTGGCGAAAAATAGGTCACAATTCTCCTGACTCATAGGTGGGACCACCCTCGAATCCTAGGCGACCAAACCCTTGAATCCTGCGGCATCACCACCCTGAGCCCTAGGGTGCATCCCCCGCCAATTCCCAGGCTGTACCCGTCCTCGAATCCTGAACTGCATCCACTTTGTGAATCCCGCGGCTGCATGCACCCAATACTTTCCCTTGGCTCCAACCAGGACACCTCAAATCCTCAGGTTCCAACCCAACTTTTCATCCCATCCACAAATAGTTCTGTAACACTTAAAATCCAATCAACATACCAGCCAAGCTCCAACCTTGACTACCCTCCAATTTTTATGTTTTGAATAATATCGGGGCAAATCATCGCCCACATGTCAATGTATTTAAGCAAGGCTAAGCATGACACTTAGATACAGACTTATCAACTAGTATGTATTCCATTAGTTCTAGGGTGACAACAATTAGTGTTTATGTTCAAGGATGGGAAGGTTATATTCAAGTATAATTAAGATATTAACTATGAGCTAGACCAACATAATTGTATAAATGATAGCAATGCAATTTCAAAATTTAAAACAATATTATTGCATTTCAAAAGTAGGTGCAACATGATAAAAGTATGGACTCGCCTTGCTTAATGTTCTAATAGTCATCTTGCGTAATGTTCTAATAATCTTGGTCTTGTTCTTATTCTATCTCGGACTGTTGATGGAATTCTATCTACATAGAATACGATTGAATCCGAGAACATCTAAAGGCAACGAAATGAAATCCAATAAATCCAAAGACATTAAAACCCAATGAAACACTTCAAGTGAAAGCAAACATAGCTAATAGCAACTTGAAAGAATGAAACATTCCTAATGAAACTAAACCTACTTAGTGGAGTTGACAAAGGAAATACCTCATACGAAGTATATCCAAAGGAAGTTGATGAAGGAAATACTATAGATGAAGTGTATTTAAAGGAAGTTGATAAAGAAAATACTACAAACGGACTGAAGTACATCTAGAGCGGTTTGGAATGAAGAAAATACTTTAGACCAAAGTAGATAGATCCAAACTTTACTCGTTTGGTCTAGTGTTGGGGTCTTTGGTTGACAGTTAGACTTAGGGTTGGGTAACCGTTTGATCTAGAGTGAGGGCGAGAGGTATCGAGCTCTCGGGGAGTCCATTGGTGTAAGGAGTTAGGACTCCAACGGGAGGGAGAAAATATTCATGGGAATATTCCTCATTGGTTACCTAGATAGGAGCAACCTCTTAGTTAGGTCGAACTCTTCGACCCACTTTCGGATCACGGATCGCACTTCCACGAGGAGTGAATGGCGATGGGTGATAGCTGGAGTCCATATGATGTTGATTGGGGGTTGGACTGCTATCATCCACTTGGGAATGTATCATCTCTATCCATACACAGCGTCTAGCTGATCTAATGATTTCCTTAGTTATTACTTCCTATTTATCTAGGAAGTCCCATGATAGTCAGGTGAGGCTTACATGTAGGTGCGAGGATTCGCTCTAGATAGACACAAGTCTCACCGATACATGAGGTTTAGTTCACTTAATGACTTCTTTTATTACTTTATATTTATCAAGGAAGTTCCATGAGCCTTAGCTGGAGCTTCCAAGCATTGGCTAGACATCAGCCTTACACCCTTAGTGGTGTCTATGGGTTTGGGTTCATCATTGCGGCGATTTTTAGCTAGCGTCATTAATTGCGTGGCTGATCCTTAGCTCTGCCATCTACTAACGACTACCTGTAGTTAGGTAGATAACTACCATACAAGGTCTATGGGCTAACTCGTGTTTAATCATCTGCGTAGGTATACGCCTAACCATGACTATACCATCTTAGGCTCTAACCACCTAAGTGAATCGCAATCATTAGTTTACTTACTACGCGGTCTCTTGTTTAGGGTTTGACCTATTGGTTCTGAGTTTGACTAACTGCATTATTCTGACTAAACACTAGCTGGTGTTGATCACTAGTCGCTTGATGTTGTGTTTTACTCGCTAATGGCTTGTACGTAGTCGAATCATCCACCCGACTGATTCACTAATTGGTTTAGTTAAAGGAAATGTATGGCAACTGAAACCTACATCGACAATCCACCTTAATCCTTACTAACCAATCTACTGTCCACTACTAGCTGACCATCTACTGGAATGGGTCCACTGGTCAGTTGTTGAGAGAGAGGGCAATGTAATACCCCAAAAGTATTCGAAAGAATATTCGAGAGAGAACAACTAAATTGAGAGAGAATTAAGAGAAATAAAATACAAAATTCAGAATTTTAGGAGAGGAATGGGCCGCCAATTCATATTCGAGAGGAGAGGAGCTGGCCATAGTGGCCCAAGGCCCATAAGTGGGCTAGCAACCCATTAGAAGGCAAGGGAGGGGGAGGATTAAACCCTAGCCACCTGTGCTACAGTAGCCGTGGTGCTATAGTAGCCGTGCTACAATACCTTCGCCTCCTACTGCTCCTCCTCTCCTCAGCGTCGTCCTCCCTACTGCCGGCCATTGGGAAGAAGGAGGGGAAGGAAGACAGGAAGAGGAAGAGGTAGAAGAAGAGGAGAAGACCATCTTCGTGGGGAGAGATCGCTGGTGGGTGCTCTTCGTGCCCAGTGATCGGTTCATCAAGGGTAACCCCTGTTTTCCCCCGATTAGATGCACCTTTAATCGTTGTAGCAATGTCGGTAATCAGGCCTGCTCAGAACAGTTCGTGTTAAATCGATGTTTTGTTGTAGATACATGCAGATTTAGTTCTGGATGTCTCCTAGAGAATTGTAGAGGACATCGCTAGCTTTCGATGAAGTACAAGATCGCGTTATTCAGACCTCTGTAGCAGAAGTTATGAATTTATTAGTGTGACTGTTCTGCAAATCCGTTGGTATTCTGACAGGTTTTAGTAATCTGACTTGAACGATCAGTTAAAGGAAAAAATTAGAGGAGCTCAGTATAACGAAAGTTGTATATAATTGTCGTATATTTCAGGGAAGCTCAAGAAAGAGAAATTTGGACAAGTTGTTGAAGTTGTTCATGATTATTGCAAAACTATAATTGTTCATGTGCACTGTGAGAGCATACATAAGACCGGATCATGTGGTGATCAGAAATGCATATTTGAGATCCCCGTCATGTAGATGACGAGCTTGAGGTCCCCACATTCGTGGAATATGGGCATTGAGAAGAGGTCCCCATTAAGAAAACGATGGGCTTATGGTCCCCACACTTGTGGAGTGTGGGCTTGAGGTCTCCTTTACTTGCGGAGTATTGGGCAATTGGTCCCTGCGCTTGCGAGCACAGGCATAGGTACGCAGCGACGGTTGCATACCCCGCATTACCGGTGTAATGTGCAAAAGAGTGAAAAGGAGAAAAGATGCATTGCACATCTGCATTCATACATCATGAGATATATTTTTGAGCAAAGTTTTAGAATTGAATGTTGATGCTGTGATTGTGAAGTTAATGTTTTATTTTTGGTACTTGCTGAGTGTTTGGACCCATTCTTGCTTTTGTTGTGTTTTAGGTACCTTTGCAAGAACGATATGCATGGGAGGGAGTAGACCTGAGTTGGATTCACACACTGTCACACATCTTTAAAAGTTGATTAAAAATTTAGAATGTCCATTAATAAATAAGCAAACTGCTTAAGTATTGATTATGGTTATGCTTCATGCATCGAGTTTTTGTAATAATGATGAGTAACATATTTTGGACAACCTTGATCATGTTCTAGCTGATTAGCGTTTTTTTATGCTTAGTGATGATACTGGATGTTGAAAAATTTAGTTTTGATAATCTTACTTCTGTTGGAACCTCTATATAGTTAACTATACAAGGAGGTTCTGTCAAAATTTAGTAAATTGTCCTAGATTAGCTTTGTTAATGTTTCATCGGTAGCATTCCAGGCTCATGTTGGGCTGGGGTGTTATAGTTGGTATCAGAGTAGGCTTTAGGTCCTTGGTGAAAAGATTAAAAACTTAGGTAACTTAGTTTGTTTAAATTTGTTAATGGTTAGTTAACTTAAAACTTGACACGCTGATGCACAATAGGAGGGGATGGGTCAAGCATTGTATTTACGCTTCTGTTATGTTGTATTGATAATTTCTGTTATGGGATGATCTTATATACCTATAATATGATTCTATGATTATTATGAGTAATGGTAGAGTTTGTCGAGGGGTCGAGGTCGTGGTTGTGGCCCTGGGCTTTGCCAGGTTACACCACCGTTCATAGTTTGAGATTAGCGAAGTGATTACCTCGAGTACCATAACTCCCTTCTTGAGCTTGATTTAGACCAATTCTGGGTATAGATGTGGATGGTGAAATTTGTTGGGATTTCACTTGGTCTCTATTGGTATCTTGGGAGTTCTGCCCTTCTTATTGGAGAATCCGATTCTTTTATTCGCTTGGTATTCAGGATACTGAAAGTTTTCTGTTGCAAGTTCTTTATCATGTGAAAGCTTTGGCTTTGTGTATTTCTTTTGGATTATTTCGAGTTTTCAAGTTAATGCCTCTTTTTTCAAAGGGAGTTAAAGTCCTTTTGTGAGGCCTTGATATGTTTAAGCGAGAGGTGTTAAACATAGAAGTTCATTGATAAGGTTTGAGTTATCAGGTCGGATCTGCAGCGTCGTGCCTGATTGGTCTTAACCCATATCTTTGGAATTGGAGTTGATTAATGAGATGTTGTCATAGAGTAATTACTTGATGAGAAGGTTGATCATTAAAAAAATTGTTTAGGTTGCTAAACCGGTTGGATCACTTGATCTCAATGGATAAATTTAATTGTGTAGGAAGGGAGAGATAAGGATGCATTTGACTATTGTCCTAGTGGATAATAATCTGGAAATTTCCTTTAACTGGTTACATGATGGACATACATAATGGCTATATTGAAACATGTATGTCGGATTAGATGAATGTTGAGGTAGCAACTTGTGAAACCCTGTTTTACAGGAGATTATATTATTGAATGTTTAACTATATTTTGCGCTAAACCCTGAGCATAAAGTGGAATGTTGACTTTGTGTTTATAGATGGTTAGATGACTGCAAATAGAAGTAGGACCCTATTTGCATACGTGATAAATACATTTGTCAATTGCTAATGATAGCTGGAGTGGGTGTTGAGCAGCACTAATGGTCGAGTGGATGAGTGAATAAGTAGTCTCTGATAGCATGATCTTGTTAAAAGAGGTTTGTTTCAACCTCGTAGTTTGTATTTCTCTTGGAGAGGTTTACGATGGGATTTTAATCGGAGACCCGTGCTTGCATGATGGTAAAGTTGTCGGATTATAGTATGCCCTTGCTGAAAGGGTCTTGGTATAACATTTAAAGTTGGGTAGTAGATCCCCTCTAAAAAATAAAGTGGATGTTGTAGTGAGGTTGAAGATTTTGGTATACTCTCAATTGAGGATGAGATGATAAAGTGGTATGTAACAATTTGGTAAGCCTTTGGGGGCTTTATAATGGAAGAGTAGACGATAGTGATTCGTGTTAAGAATGTATTATTCTTGTTGTTAATAAGATTGTCTGCAAGGGATTGTGACTTGTGGGAATGATGATGATTCTTTTAGAAAGAAAGTAATTTGACCGTCTCCCATAATATCGGTTAAATGGAAAGTTTGGAGTTTTGCATTTGTGAGCTTTTGGTAGTTCATGCTTAATATGGTACCTGAAATTGTTGAGAAAGGCTATGCGTGAGATTACTCTAATGGGTTCTTAAGTGATTAATGTGAATTGTTTTAAAAAGTACTTCTTCTTTGGGTTGGCAAGTGGTGATGTAATCAAAGGAAATTGTTTTCTCTGATAAAGAAAAAAACAAAAGAAAATATACCATAAGTATTTGAGGTTGGAGTTCAGGATTGTAACCTGTAACTTTTCTATCGTTGCCGCTTAAGTGTTTCTTGAGTTTCAAAAGCAATGTTTTATTGTGATTTATTGATGTTTGAAACTCCCTTTTGGTGGAACATGTACCTTCAATTGTGGTCTCGTCTTTTGTTTTTCGAGATCAATGCTATATGACTATTTCTCTTGGTCTCGTGCTCACTGTGAGGAGTAGTGTTTTCTCGTGTGTTAAAACTTGTATTTGTTTGCTCTTTCCCATTTAGAAAAGATTAACCGACTTGGGTTGCAAGGTCTTATAGAGTGTAATGTGGCGATTGATTGGTGGTGATCAAGTAAATGATCGCAGTGAGAATTATGGGGGCCAAGCTATTTGAAGATCAGTTGAAAGTAATTTGGTTTTGTCCTATAACTCTTGGGAAGAACTGGATTTAAATGGAACGATTGTCGTTGAAATAAAACAGATTAGTGTTACAACAAGGGAAACCCATAGCGAACTATAATCCAAGAACCTTCATTCATGTTGGAATGTTGGGATTATCAAAAGTCTGGAAGCTTGATCAATGTGTTAGAGTATTGCGATTGGATGATTTTTGCAAGGTTGGGTAGGTGATCTATGACAGTGTAGTTTAATGAGTGTAGGATTAGCGAAGTAACCTAACCGTAATGTCAATTGATGGGATAGTAGGTAAGGTTGAGTTGTCGATAGGTATATCCTAGCTTCAGTGAATAACCTTGGGGGAGATAGCATCCTTTTAAAAGATAATTTGGTCGAGAAAACATTTACATGTGGATGATAATGATTGAGAATGTTTAGAGTGTGGGAATTTTAGTGAATGGATCTAAGGATTTCTCGATCTTTTATACGAGAAGTTTGTTGTAGGAGCCTTGGAGGTTGAATTTGGGCTTTGCATTTTTTTTATGTTAAACCTTGGTTGCCAATGATTATGTGTAAAAGTGGTAGAATAAGAGTGGATTCTGAGTAGTGAGATGATCATTGATAGTATCCTTTGGGGCTAGTAAATGGGAGTGTGTGATGTGAATTTCAAATTGTTTATCCTTAACGGATTAAGGGATGTGATGGTGGATGAAATCTATATTGAGTTGTGTTGGGAATTATTTTATCAAAGTAATTCATTCGGTAGAGAAGTTGGCTAGAGTACGATATTGTGGATTGGAAGAGTCTCCCTGCATAAGTGTGGATTTTGTGTTCGGTAGAACATAGTTTTGAGGTTGCCAATTTAAGAGAAATGAGTTAATGTGTTATGCGATGATTTGGATCCTATAGTTTAAGGGAAAGTTAAATTCTTAAAAGAAATATTGTGGAAAAGGGTGTGATCTTGGATAGTGAGATATTCCCTTAGTTCTTACTTGAACTATGTGGTTATGACGAATGTCAATTACAAATTGAGTTGGTTCTTGTCGGTATGTGTGATTCCTTCCAGCTAAGAAAAAAAAGAAATGGTTAATCTGGTTTTTTCGAGTGATTTCTCTTTTTGCTTGTGTGGCATTTATTTCTAAACTGCCTATTTGAAAAGTGGAAAAGATTTCGTGGTAAATCCATTGATTTTGGATTGTGCTCTTCTAAAAGAAGATGGTTTTGAGTTGGATGTATTTTGACCCCTTTGTTTTTAGTTGAGTTCTTCGGATAAGCAAGTTGGTAGGCGAGTTCTTTGTGCTTCCCTTGGTAAAGGAGATGCTGCTTGCATAGGTAAAATGATCGACTGAGAGTTGGAACAAGAGTTCCGTGTGTTTTGTACAGACAGTGTACTTTGGTACCAAAAGGAAGTTTAACCAAAGGTGTGTTGGATAGATTCCTTAGTCGCGGGAATTTGCAGATTGGCGTATCGCTGGGACCGTACTAAGTCCATGCGCGGAGTACGTATTGTCTTGTTTGTTCTAGTGCTGAGTGAGCACCAAAGAGGTCCAAAGTTTGAAGTTTCGTGGAAGCCGCCGATCTTTGAGTAGCATCATGTGCGTTGTTAGAGAGGTCAGAGCGAGTGCTGAGGCACAAGTCGTTGGTTTGTGACAAGGTGCCTTTGTCCCATTAGTCCGGGAGAGGGGCGACTTGGGAATTGGGGTCTCGCATGCGCGAGAGTTATCCGAATTGTTCACAGCAGGTACGTGGTAATATTAGTAAGTTCTTAGCTGTGGTTATTCTTTAGCGTTAAGGGTGAGTAGAATTCGGGGTCGAATTCCGTTTAAGGGGGGGTAGAATGTAATACCCCAAAAGTATTCAAAAGAATATTCGAGAGAGAACAACTAAATTGAGAGAGAATTAAGAGAAATAAAATAGAAAATTCAGAATTTTAGGAGAGGAATGGGCCGCCAATTCATATTCGAGAGGAGAGGAGCTGACCATAGTGGCCCAAGGCCCATAAGTGGGCTAGCAGCCCACTAGAAGGCAAGGGAGGGGGGAGGATTAAACCCTAGCCACCTGTGCTGTGAGGACCCCGATTTATTTGGCTTGTAATGCTTAGTCTTCCATTGACTCTAGCATCACAAATCAAATAAACCAAGCCCCGAGACATATATACTTCCCAGAAATGCAGTATACACACCCCGTTACAAAATCACGCATCAATTCCATACATCACATAACATTAATCCTAACAAAAGACATACATAATAGAGTTATTACACAAGAAGGCCGACCGGCCAAACAACATCAAAGTAACGTTAACAGCGGAAGCAAAAGTGCCATAAGATGGCCATAAACAAAATCCAACCAGTTAGCCATAACCCACAAGGCAACCGACCGGGCCGCCAAGCTAGTCGTCCAACCCGAAGCACATCTCACAAAAGGGAAGCCCTTGGGGCTCACCTTCTTCCTCTGCAATAAAAACATTAAGCAAAGCAACCGAGTACAAAATGTACTACAAGAGGCGACGTGTGGAATAGCAGACCTATCAATATGCTACATGCAGGCTTTTTAAGTGGAGGTTATATGTCTCATTTTGCACAAAGCCAACTTTATTTGTAATAACGTAGTACATTTCAAAAGCAAGTTTGCAATCAGTTTTTATTGAATGAAATAACACGAGATACAATAAGTACAAGAGTAACCTCCTATTGGTGACTAACCCAATAGCCACCACACATAGCACGAATCCCAGATTCGTACCACCCATCAAGTTTTAATTAAAATGTTGTAGTCTAGTTCTCACGGGGCATATCCGAGCGTGTCCATAACCTAGGACGAGGCTATTCGAATAGTTTTAACCTTGCAGGGGTGTACCAATGTACCCACACTTCAGACCGCCTTTTTGCCAAGCTATTAAGCACACTTCCTTTGGTATGCCGGCACGGCTAAGTCCTACGAGACGTTTCCAATGGAAAGCGTTAATTAAGAGTCACACGTATGGGGTTAACCCTTAGTGACCATCTGGCGAAATGGGCCACTAGGATCACACGTTGTGGTGGAGTCAAGCAAAGCCGGGAGTCATTAGCCATTTAGGGTAACGCTAGCCGGACATTTGCAAGACCCCGGTCGGGGTGGAGGACCTAGAAAGGAACCACCCCGGTCACGCCTTTGTGATCCTTTTTCTCTATAAACTACAGCCAGCGACTCATTAATTAATGCCTACCAAAGTACTAATTCAAGAGAGGTCCCATACCCTCTAGTGTGGTAAGCACGCAAAATGCTCAGTACGATGGCGCAAGTAACTCGGTCCTTAATGACCCGGGCACCATTCCAGTCACACCCAGAAGCACACCAACATACCATTGTGCCAAAGTCTAAATCATTTTGTTTTTAGGTTTTAGTTTTCACAAGTAAACATGGCACAAGGCTGAAATCATAAGTGATAATAAGTTTTATGTGATCAAGGTTATCGACAAGTCGATAACCGTCCATTTCTACCGGAAGCTAGGCATGGCTAAGCAATAATTCGCAACTACTAAGTGACAAGAGTTCATCCAACGAACTCTCAATCACAGCAATAACCTAGGCTCATGGTAGTAAAGGATAATCATTTGTCTAAGGAAATGCATCTACTAGGCCAACTATCGACAATAGTTTAACACAAACTAGCAATGCATACATAGAATTTGTAAACAACATAAATACTTAAAAATACTGGGATTAACATGATCAAACTGCTTGCCTTGCTGTAGATCACTTTCTTGATGCAGAGGATTCACTCACGTACTCAATAATTCCTTCGGAACCTAACGCGAAAAGGCGATAACCAAATAAGAACAAGAACTCCAAATAAAACTCCACAGCAAAAGTTCTCCAAATACCATGAAATTTATACAGCAGCAAGATTAAGATTTTAGACAAATTTAGGAACAATAATCAAGTCATTTGGATTAGGTATGAAAAAGTTATGACTAAACTAAGTTCTCTCAGCCTATTAATTCAATTAAATTAATTACTGGTACTGTTCATGGCGAAATTTTCTAGAATGATCTAAGGTCTGAAATTTTTATGGTAGGTAGATAATGTCATCCTAAGAACAGCAAAGTTGAGTTCACATCATTCAGAGTTATAATGAATTAGTTATAATTTTTTTAAGTTCTAAAACTCGTAGATCATTAATTTCAGTGGCAAGGATCATATTAAGACCTATTCTACCCTATAGTCCATTCCTAGTGGGTTTTAACAAAATTTAGTTTGCTCAGTTTGGAATTACAGAGAATAAGTTATGCATTTTACAAATTTCAATGAATTTTAGACCACATTTTAGGTTGAAACAAGTTAACCTAGTTTATACTATTTTCTGCTACAGAAAAGAGTTCAAAATCATACTCAATTTAAAGTTCATCTTACCACAGAGCTAACACAGTTTGAATTTCTCAAAAAGGAGTTAAAACAAAATAGTTATTCACATTTGAAAACTAGAACGTTTAAACACTTTGAAAATTTGGAGCTCTCGGGAGGTCTGGCTGAGCTGACAAAACTGGGGAGGTCGGAACCGTTGATGTGAGATCCAACGGCTCCAAAGCACTGGCGCACAGCGCACCCGCACGATCGCGCGCTGAGGAGGTCCCAGCCGTAGATGAGGGATCCAACGGCTCTTGACCAGGACATGCACAACGCACGCGGAGGAGCTCCTCACGCCTAACGGAGGTCGTGACCGTCAGATCTAGATCTGGCGGTCCCGAGCACTAGGGGAGGTCCTAGAACTTCAATCCAACGGAGGAGGTCTGGACGGTCAGGATTTCTCAGGGGAGGTCCTGACGGTCTAGATCTCTAGGGGGAGGTCCTACGGCTTAAGTCCACCGAGGAGGTCCCGACGGCTAAGATCTCACAAGGGAGGTCTTAACGGTGACGATCAAGCGAAGGAGGTCTGAACGGTGAGATCTAAAGAAGGGGAGGTCTTGACGGCTAAGATTTACCGAGGAGGTCTTAACAGCCAAGATCTCCACCGACAGATCTAAAGCGCTGAGGAGGTCTAGGCCGTTAGATGGAGATCCAACGGTCCAGAGCTACGGGGAGGTCCTCAAGCGAAGGATCTAATCGGAGGAGGTCGGGACGGTCAAGATCTACCAGGGGAGGTCTTGAACGACCCAGATTTAACCGAGGGAGGTTCAATGCGATAGGGTTTTAGCGGGAGGAGATCTGGACAGCTCAAATGGATCTGGTGTGAGGACCCCGGTTTATTTGGCTTGTAATGCTTAGCCTTCCATTGACCCTAGCATCACAATTCAAATAAACCAAGCCTCAGGATATGTATACTTCCCAGAAATGCAGTATACACACCCCGTTACAAAATCATGCATCAAATCCATACACGAGAGGTTACAATATCAAAACTTCATGATATACAACAGATTGAACTTACAAGATAAATAACAAACTACACAGCGGAAGCAAAAGCCATAAGATGGCGATAAATAAAAGAGCCAATTAGTGTGCCTTTACCCACAAGGCAACCAATCGGGCCGCCAAGCTAGTCGTCAAACCCGGCGCATCTCACAAAGGAAGCCCTAGGGGCTCATCTTCTTTCTCTCGCAACAAAACATTAAGCAAAGCATCGAGTACAAAAATTGTTTTTGTACTCGCAAGACCGACGTGTAAGGGTATGAGAACTATAATTAACTACATGCAAGCTTTATTTAAGTGGAGGGCTCTGGACTTACTTTTAGCGAAAAGCAAGTTTTCTTTTGCAATAATGTAATAGTTTGAAGGCGTTTAACAATTCAAATTTTATTTGCGTAAATAACAATGTCTGATGAAGTAGTAACAAAAAGATATCCTGGAGATGACCAACCCAATGGCCATCACAACAATAGTATGAACACCCGTTCATACCAACCCATTAAGTTTTAATTAAATGTTGTAGTCTAGTTCTTGGGGGGCGTATCCGAGCGTGTCCATAACCTAGGACGAGGCTATTC
The DNA here is from genome assembly GCA_036346255.1 of Ampelocalamus luodianensis. NCBI lineage: Eukaryota > Viridiplantae > Streptophyta > Magnoliopsida > Poales > Poaceae > Ampelocalamus > Ampelocalamus luodianensis. The sequence goes on along the minus strand of CM070638.1, from coordinate 36,604,499 downwards.
GAATAGTTTTAACCCTACAGGGGTGTACCAATGTACCCACACTTTAGACCGCCTTTCCACCAGCCACGGTTAGCATACTTCCTTTGGTATGCAGGCACGGCTAAGTCTAACAAGACGTTTTCCAATATTGTGTATTAACTACGAGCCGCTCGTATGGATAGAAATCCATACGCTTACATGGTAAAGCCGAAAAGACAACTACCCACTCAGGATAAAGCTTTTTGGACAATTACCATGCTCCCAACACCATCCCTCCTGCGACCCGGAGCCAATACACGCCAAAGTACTAAGTCAAGAGAGGTCCCATATACTCTAGTGTGGTTAGCACGCAAAATGCTCGATGACGGTGGCGCAAGTAACTCGGTCCTTAATTGACTTGGGCACCTTTCCAGTCACACCCAAAAGCACACCAACTTACCATTGTGCCCAAGTCCAAATCATTTTGTTTTCATTTTTAGTTTTCACAAATATCATAGCACAAAGGCTAAAAATGTAAAGTTATAATAATTTTATGTGATCAAGGTTATCGACTAAGTCGATAACCGCCCAATTCTACCGGTATCTAAGCATGGCTAAGCATCATATCGTAAATACAAGTAAAAAGGCCCTAAATCATTCACCGGGCTCTAATTCACCAGCGAGGATAATATCCTATGGCGGTGGCAGGGGTGAATAATTTCAGGGCAACAATGCAATGGGAATAACTACCTCTAATCGATAAAATTAACTTTGACACAAAAGCATGCATCATACAAGTTAAACAAAGTATTAGGCTTGAAAATAATGGGAATGAACTGGATATGATCAAACTGCTTGCCTTTGCCTTGCTAGAGATATTCGACTTGCTGCAGAGGATCACTCTCGATATCAACGTCATCTAACGATAAAAACTGCCAAAGCGAAAAAACAGCGAATAAACACCAGAACGCCAACAGTATCCAAAATTCAATAACACAGAAGATAGATCATGATTTTAGATAAATTTAAAGACACAAATTATTGGACTTGGGGTTAATTTGAAATGGTAACAAATTTTGAAGTTAAGATAATGACCTAAGGTCTACTGTTATTTGACATGCATATAACCTAATTCTTGCCTTCTAAGCAACTTTGCTCCCTTAGACTAAGAATTAATGGCTAATCCTTAAGGGGTTTACTTAGTGATCTTATGCATCTAACAAGGTTTTAGCTTTTAATCATGAGGTTAGAACTTTTGAAAGCTCCACTAGAAAGCTCAAAGATTGTTTTTCAGATTTAGGCTACTCCTATTAACTTAAGTGTGTGGGAGTCCAAAAATCCTATTAATTACTAAGTCCAGTAGAATCTTTATCCTAATGCCTATTTTACCATCTAAGTCCAGTAGAATCTTTATCCTAATGCCTATTTTACCATCTACAGATTACTGTACGACCACACTCAAAACTACAAAGCTACAGCCAAATAACAATATCATCTTATTCCATCTGTGCACTATTTAGAAAAAGGACAACTTTAGGAAATGAACATAGGTGCTGCTAGCTATCCTCCTAAAAACAACTTTCAGATTTGGTTAAGTTATTTGAGTGATTTAAATCAGCCATAGACAGGTTTGTTAACCTACTGCCATTACTAACTTCCATCTAATACCCCTCTGTCTACTCAACTGACAAACACAGCCCACATATGAAGTGCAGTACTGCAACCAAGATATCCTCAAATTGGTAATACATTCGAGTAACCTAAATGTCAGCCACATTACTATTTTGCACTGGATGGTTGGCTTAGCAGTTGAGGTATACTAACACATCCTGATTTCCTTCTAAATCTTTCTCTGTTTTTCAGTTTACTGACAACACCGGAACAACGCTTCGGAGAGCTAAAGCCTAAAATCCTTTCTAAACTCAATCTTCAACTTTGCTAAACCAATCAAGATGACCTAATCACATTGACTTAGCAAATAGTTTGGCTTAAGGGAGTGGGCCCCACTTTTCAGTGAGACAGAGGAAGGAACAGCTGAAGAACAGGGAGGCTCGGGCGTGGCTCTGGAGCAGCAAATCGCCGGCGACTGGAGTGGTGGTGCGGCGAAAGTGAACCCAAAAATGGGTTACCCGGAGTACAAGGAAGCTAGGGGTGGCAGTGGTGCGGGTTGAGCGGCACTGTGGCGGCGTGGCGACAGGGCGCGGCGGCCGGCCGTGGAGGTGACGAGGGGCGACGGCGCCGGAGAGGGGGGGAACGGAGAATAGCGCGCGCACGAGCACCAGGGGGGGTTAGTGGATCTCACCAGAGTGATCGCTGAGGACGGAGGGATGCCGAGGTGAGCCGTCGACGGGAGCTAGGGGCGGCGCGCTGTGGTTCACCGTGGAGGGGTCCCTGTGGAGCAAGACGACACGAGTGAGTGATCGGAGGACGCCAAGGGAGCCTAGAGGGTGCTCCAGGAGGGAGGAATTGGAGAGGGAGTCGCTGTGAGGACCCCGGTTTATTCGGCTTGTACTGTTTAACCATCCACTTGGTCCGAACAGTACAAATCAAATAAACCAAGCCTCGAGATATGTATACTTCCAAATGCAGATATACACCCGTTACAAAATCATGCATCAATTCCATTCATACACATAGAGTCGAAGCAAAAGCAACAACCGAAAGACATAGATAATATAAAGAGAGTTATTACAAAAGAGAGGCCGACCGCCAAAAGTCATAAAGATAAGTAAATACACAATGAAGCAAAATGGCCATAAGATGGCGATAAACAAAAGCCAATCGGTGTGCCTTTACCCACAAGGCAACCAACCGGACCGCCAAGCTAATCGTCCCAAACAGCAAGAACACGACTCACAAAAGTGAGGCCCTTGGGGCTCACCTTCTTCCTCTGCAACAATTAATATTAAGCAAAGCGGATGAGTACAAAAATTGTTTTTGTACTACAAGACCGACGTGTGAGATAACGAACTATAATTAACTACATGCAAGCTTTATTTAAGTGGATGAGGCTTTGGACATATTTTCACATATAAAGCAAGTTTTCATTTGCAATAAGGTAATAGATTCAAAGCAAGTTTGCAATTAACTTTTATTGTTCAAATAAAGAGAGACAATTATAACAATAAATAGATGACAACACCAACCTAGAAGTGACTAGCCCATAGTCACCACAACAATAGCATGAAGTACCCTTCATACCACCCATGTCAAGTTTAAGTTTTTAAAAGGTTGTAGTCTAGTTCTTGCACGACCTTACCAAGCATGTCCATAACCTAGGGCGAGGCTATTCGAATAGTTTTAACCTGCGAGGGTGTACCAATGTACCACACGATAGACCGCCTTTCCACCACCACGGTTAGCATACTTCCTTTGGTATGCGTGCACGGCTAAGTCTACAAGACGCTTTCCAATGGGCGATGCTAATTAAGAGCCGCAACCCACGGGAGAAGGATACATTAGACACCCTAACCGGACAGACTAATGCTCCTCGCACACCACAAACACACACACGCACACACCCACCGACCACTCATAATTAGCACCTCCCAAAGTACTTAGTCAAGAGAGGTCCCATATCCCCTCGTGTGGTTAGCACGCAATAAGCGCTGGCTTAGTGACACAAGTAACTCGGTCCTTGGGGACTTAGGCACCATTCCAAACACACCCAACAGATCACACCAACATACCATTGTGCCCAAGTCAAGATATAGTTTTGTTTTCAGTTTTTGATTTGTAAATCAATAAAACACAAGGATTGGACATAATGGAGTAGTATAAGTATTTGTGTGATCAAGATCACCGACTAAGTCGATGATCACCCAATACTACCGATTCTAGGCATGGCTAAGCAATATTTATTCGAAAATCTACTAAGTGACAAGAGCTCATCCAACGAACTCTAATCACAGCAAATAACCTAGGCTCAGGTAGTAGAGAATAATTATTTACCTACAGATTATGCAACTAGAGGATTAACTAATCAATCTAACCCCAAAATAGCAATGCATACATAGAAGTTAAACAAAATATTAGACTTTAAAAGTAATGGGATCAATGGGAAATGATCAAACTGCTTGCACGCTTGTCGTTGCTCAATTTGTTGCGAGGGTCGTTCTCGGGGTTACCGCAAATATCGAATCCTAAGCGAAAGAGCGAAAACAACCAATAAGACGAGCAACACTTAAACAAAAGAGCAAGCAAAAATTATCCAATTGCACTTAAATTTATACACAAGGCAAAATAGGAATATACCTAGGCATAGGAACTGGAAAAACCTAATTTGGATTTGTGGTGCAAAAGATATTCTCTAAAAACCTATTTTCAGCCATAATTAGCACTGTAGCAAAACATTTTCTAGAAAGATTTTGAAGCTGAAATTTTTATGGTAGCTACCTACTGGTATAGTGGTAACCCATATAAAATTTCAGGTCATTTGGAGTTAAAATGATTTAGTTATGATTTTTCTAAGTTATGAATCTAAGACATGATTAATTTCAGATTAAAGACTACTTGCAAAACCTATACTAAGCTAAAGTACTTTAATGATGCATTTATAGAACTTTAGTTTGTTGAATTTGGAGCTACAGAGAAAAAGATATGCAATTTTGAAGTTTAAAACAATTAATATGTGCAAATAAAAGCTCTGGAACTAAATGGAAAACCAATAAAGACTGGAGGTCGTGGGCGTTGATCAAAGATCGCACGCTCGCGATCTCGAATGCCAAACCCCTTACGAGCACACAGGCGCAAAGACCTCTTCGCGCCTAGGGAGGTCTTAGCCGTGATATTGAATCCAGTGCTACGACTAGTGCACGCCACAGCGCACACGGAGGAGGTCCTCGCGCTAAAGGTGGTCGGATCGTTAGATCAAGATCGACGGTCCTAACCTCCTTAGGAGGTCCTAGGGTTGAATCTACGGAAGGAGGTCTGGGCGGTGAGATCGGAAGGAGGGAGGTCTTTGACGGCTAAGATCTCCGAGGAGGTCTTAACTGCCAATGACTCCACCGATGGATTTAGATCCAATGGCCCACGTGAGATGGGATGTTCGGGCCATCCGAGCGCCTCAACGAAGTCGGGCCTTGGATCTTGAGATGGGCGGCCTAGATCAAGATTGCATCCGAGAGGTCGAATGTTCTCCGGATCCGAGCCGTAGATCTAAAGACGAGCGATAAAGAGAGAATCAAAGCGGTAGAGTTGCAAATAGGCGAAGAGGTCTCAGCCCGTTAGATCTAAATCTAACGGTCCGAGAGGCTGGCAGGAGGTCCTAGACGGTCAAGATCTCCGGAGGAGGTCCCGAGCGGCTATGATGAAGCGAGGAGGTCCCGCGGTTTCTTGATAAGGACCCGAGGTGGTCTTTTGCAAAGAGGACCCGAAGGTAGTTTTGAAGGTTCTCTTTACAAAATACCAGGGTGGTCTTGATAACACGACCGTGGGTGGTCTTTTCGCATGAGAGGACCTCAAGGAGGTCTTTGCAAAGAGGACCCCAAGGTGGAGGGTGATCCTATCGGTGAGACCTAGCCTACGGAGGTCTTTAACGGCCGAGATACGATTAGGGGAGGTCACGGCAGCTAGAGACTCAAACAAGGAGATCTAACGGTCAAGATCCGTTCGGGTGGCTTTTCTACAAAAGACCATCGGGAGGTGTTTTGCAAAGAGGACCTCGGGAAGGTCTTTGCGGAAACACAAGGTGGTCTTATACGGCTAAGATTTAACAGGTTGGTCCTATACGGCTAGGATCACCACCAAGGGAGGTCTAGAGACTTAGGATTTTTGGAAAAGATCCTAAGGCCCGAGATCTAAACTTGGAGAGGTCGTGAACACTAAGATTAACCCGAGGAGGTCCTAGAGTGGTTTTAATGGTGCAGGACCTCCAGACAGCGGTGGCTAAGACAATTTAATGTATCTAATGATTGACAATAAATGAATCTAAAAGGAACACTTAATGACTAAGGCCATGACCTACACGTCAGTGACTCCACGGCACAAATTAGGACACAATTAATGCACCAATGATAAGCAATGATTTGAGCATTAAAGTGGTCCTAAAAAGATGATGAAAACGGGAGGTTTTGAACTGACAAAACCCGAGCGTGCTCAGCGGCTTGCCGCCGGCGACGTGGATCTCATCGGCGGAAACCAAAGGCATGGATGAGTCCCAAATAGGAGGAGAATCCAAAGATGCCAAAAGCTACACCTAAAGCAGCTCCTCTGGCGGCTAGCGGAGATAACCACGGAGGCAGAATCGGCAAACACGAAAACCTAAAGAGGTCGAAAGAATAGGGATTTCCGATCGAGGTACTTACCGTGGAATGAAGGGGAGCTAGAGGTGGCGCAAGAGCTCGGTGACGGTGGAGGTCGCGGAGGTGAAGAAGACGACGCTCCGCCACGAACAAAGACGCTCCCACTCTATCAACCTCTCGTGAAGGTCAAACAAAGCAAGTTAGGGAGGCTTGAGGTGACCCGGGAACAAAATGACGGCCACTATTGCAATGTTGAACCACCTGAAGCTCAGAGGTCGCCGGAGAGCTCCAAGGTCTAGCAATGGTGGCAGAGGCTTTCGGGTGACTTGAGCACAAGAGCAGAGAAAGAAATTAGGGTTGCAAGAATGGATCCAAAGAAGCTTAAGGAGAAGCCCGGATCCATATATAGCCGAGCGCCAAAATGAACCAGGCCAAGCTTATGGGTGCACTGAGCTATAGTACACATGAGGTGATGGGAGTAGGTTGTCAGAGAGACTTTTGAGCAAAAGGGGCTGCCAGACATTTAATGTTGGCAGCACATAGCCGTTGTCGTGCCCTAGAGGTGACAAGGCACCGCTCTCTCTTGCCATGCACAAAATTGATAATGCCCGTGCCCACACGACAATGAGAGGACCAGTGGAGGACCGGTCAAAGAGCTCAACGGCTAAAATCAGACAGAGCTCCCACTAGGGAGGTCGTGAGCTGTTGGATTGAAATCCAAGGGCTCGGATCTTGAGCCAAGTATTAGAGGTCCTAACACTTAGGGAAGGTCTGAGCCACAGATCTCAAAAGAGATGGCCCACGATCACCCAAGCGCTAGGGGTGGTCGTGGAGGGCTGAGGAGGTCGCCAGGTGGTCTTTGCAAAGGTGCAAAGGAGGTCTGGGAAGGCCCTCGAGGGTTGTCTTTGTAAAAGAACCTGTGGAGGTCGTGCGGGTGGGAGGTCCTTTACAAAGACCCGAGGAGGTCTATGCGGTTGGACTGAGATCCAAGGGCTGCGGGGCTGGCGAGGTTGCACGGGCTCGGGCTGGTGCTGTTAGTTGGTTTGACCGAGCCAGTTGGCACGAGCCAGACCTGGTGCGGACCCGAGGAACAGTGAATCCAAATTTGACTTTGAAATTAAAAGCTGAGACTTGGGGATTTATTTGAGGTAGCAAACTGACTCCAAATTTTATGAAATTTTGACAGTAGCTTGCTAACCTTGAGATGGACTCGCATAAAATTTCCAGAGGTTTTTATGCTGAGCATTTTTTCCAGAAATTATACAATGCTTTGAGCTAGGTTTGACTACAAGTCAAACAAGTTTGATGACCCTTAAAACTATTCAAACAATTTCTGAAAATTGTGAAATTTTTCAGAGGGGTCACATATCAACCCAAGAACTTAGGAAAAATATTTCCCAGGAGATGATCAACATATTCGACAAAATTGTTTTTGGAGGATCAAGATTTGGATCAACAGACTTGTGACTTTGTATTTCCATACTCTGGTGCAATAATTGTTTAGTACACACAGGAGATACATGATGTAAGAAAAAGTTTTAAATTCTACTCATTTTCTTACATTCGAAACACAAGTTGAAAATGGGGATGTTACAAACCTCCCCCCCCTTACAAAAATCTCGTCCCGAGATTTGGTTCATTCGGGAAAGAAAGAGGGGTAATCTGCACGGAGACGATCTTCACTTTCCCAAGTAGCTTCTTGCAAGCTATGCCAGAACTGGGAAGTGAAGATGGAACCACGATCAGAAATGATCGTCTTCGGCACCTCATGCAAGCTCACGATCCTGGCGATATAGAGCTCCGCTAGGTGACCGGTATGAATCTTGGTTCGGACGGGTAGGAAACGTGCCACATTAATCGACACAGGGAAAACTTACCAGGTCTAGATATAACAAGGATTGACAGACTGAGGGATTCTTCTTGATTCTATGGGTGGTGGCGCAAGATCGTTGTTAGCTGGTGGAGCGATTGGTTTGGTCAGTTCCGCCAACAACGGGATTTCAGTCTGCCAACTAGCTATGCGGAGTCATCCCTCCGCAACTAGTTTCTTAGAGGAACCAAGGCCATTCTCAGTTGGTGTAGCAATTTGTCTGGTTACTCCACTAACGAACGAGACCTCAGCTTGATAACTAGCTATACGGAGTCATCCCTCCGCAGCTAGTTTGTTAGAGGAGCTATGGCCATTTAGGCCACAGAAATTTGAGGCAATACCTAGTAGGTGATGCCCTTGGATGTACAGGGACAGAAGGGGGCCACTCAAGTCAAACGACCGAGGACAAACCAGATAGTAGCATTCTTCTTGGGGGAAAACGGGGTAGGCTAGCAAGGCTTGATAAAATCGAGGTGGTGCCGGGCACCAGATAAAAGGGCAAAACAAAGACCACCAATAGTAGCAAAAGATGGGGATACAAGAGAATGAGATGTTCGGAATCAGACGGGGCAAGAGGTAACAAGAAGTGTACCTACATGATACCGGGTACCTCGTGCTTTCCAGTGAGACAGAGTTGTCTTGAATACGAACAACCCTCAGGTCAGGATGTTTCGCAGGTGCATGTGATCGAATCAGGGGCCGCGAAAAGAAACGGGAGGTTGCTGCAAGCCTCATAGGACACTTATTAGCATAATGGCCCTTGCGTTTGCAGAAGAAACAAGCGACTCCATCTAGATTGCGGACGCCGCTCTGCTGACTCGCAGGTGCACGAGATTGTGGCACGGTCTGCAGAGGGTGAGGTGTGGCTGCACTCTCCTTAGGACAATTATACGTATAGTGACCCTTGTTGTTGCAGAAGAAACAAGTGACATCGGCTATCTGTGGACGCTTGCGACGATCCTTTGACTTTCCCTTTCTGCCCTTAGCAACAACGGGACTTTCCACCACAACCTGAAAGTCGGGGAAGGTATAGACTGGTAATCTATCCTGCAGTTCCTTGGACAAATCACCCGAGAACTTCTCTCGTCCGAGGCATCGCGATGCGATACTTGTAGATGACCGAAGAAGTAGTCGCTGAAGTTCTAGTGACTTGGCGATCACTAGGTTCATGCTACACTCCTTGGGATAGTGATTGCTTCCCCGCAGAGAAAACAAGTGATTGAGCGATCGGACGGTTTCGAGCAAGTGGTCTTACGTCACGCTTTGGGCAAGTCGTAGTACACTCGTTGCTTTGTAGTGTCCTTCCTCACCACATCGCTGATAGACCTTGACCTTTCCTAGTTCACGACCTTTGACGACATGGCTCCCTTCACCATAACCAATGAAAAAGGGAGGCAATTGCCGTTCCCCAGGTCAATGGGAACAAACTCCGTCCTGCTGGTCTGTCCGACATCCTGCTACGAAGAGATGGGTTAGCAAAGCAACCCGGAAACTAGAAGCTAAAAGGTGCGAAAGAAAAGCCAAGGACTAGGGAGTTCGGTAGAAAGTTGGAGTGGGGATAGATTCTAAGATGGACAAGGATTAAACCCGAAAGCTCAAGGTAAAGAAATAATAACTCATTAGGAGATGAACTCAAAAGGCCCAAAAACAATCACAAAATCAGCACAAGGTTTCAATCATAAGAGCAACTTCCCGGTACGACTAACTCCCATGGAAAGAACGAGCAATCGGTTTAGGAATGCAAATTTCAGCACACCACTTAAGTCTTATCATAACTAAATAACAGGGTAAAATCACTAATAATGGTGTCAGATATTTAGCCAACTAATATCACATCTTACCCTTTTATTCCCACAAGTTTTAGTTGATTAACCTCTCATTTTCTACCCTATTTAGGACCTTTGAGCTTGCTGTCCGGAAATTGAATGATCGCTGTCCCGATTTTGCATCCAAGCATCCTAGCCAAATCTTCAACTTCGAAGCTTCAAAACCATGAAAAGGCGGCTAACACTTCAATTTGCCAAACTCAATGGTTCCCAAACCCAATTTAACCGATAATGACTATCTTTTGGAAGAAGGAAAGGGAAACAACTCTTTAAAACTCAAATTAGAGCAAGATGAGATAGAAAGCTAAGATAGGTAAGGAATAAAATCTGAGAACTTACTTAAGCTTTCATAAATCATTTGATACTTTGAAATTAAGTTTTCCAAAATATCCTAAAGACGATCAAGCTTGGAGTTATCTGCGGTCGGAATGGCTCGATACCAACTTTGTGAGGACCCGGTTTATTAAACTTGTACTGTTTAACCATCCACTTGGTCGAATAGTACAAATCAAATAAACTAAGCCTCGAGATATGTATACTTCCTAAATGCAGTATACACACCCGTTACAAAATCTTGCATCAATTCCATTCATACACATAGAGTCGAAGCAAAAGCAACAAGCGAAAGACATAGATAATATAAAGAGAGTTATTACAAAAGAGAGGCGGACTGCCAAAAGTCATAAAGATAAGTAAATACACAATGGAAGCAAAATGGCCATAAGATGGCGATAAACAAAAGCCAATCGGTGTGCCTTTACCCACAAGGCAACCAACCGGACCGCCAAGCTAATCGTCCCAAACAGCGCGCAACACACTCACAAAAGTGAGGCCCTTGGGGCTCACCTTCTTCCTCTGCAACAATTAATATTAAGCAAGCGGATGAGTACAAAAATTGTTTTTGTACTGCAAGACCGACGTGTGAGATAACAGAACTATAATTAACTACATGCAAGCTTTATTTAAGTGGATGAGGCTTTGGACATATTTTCAAAGATAAAGCAAGTTTTCATTTGCAATAAGGTAATAGATTCAAAGCAAGTTTGCAATTAACTTTTATTGTTCAAATAAAAGAGAGACAATTATAACAATAAATAGATGACAACACCAACCTAGAAGTGACTAGCCCATAGTCACCACAACAATAGCATGAAGTACCCCTTCATACCACCCATGTCAAGTTTAAGTTTTTAAAAGGTTGTAGTCTAGTTCTTGCACGACCTTACCAAGCATGTCCATAACCTAGGACGAGGCTATTCGAATAGTTTTAACCCTGCAGGGGTGTACCAATGTACCCACACGATAGACCGCCTTTCCACCACCACGGTTAGCATACTTCCTTTGGTATGCGAGCACGGCTAAGTCTACAAGACGCTTTCCAATGGACGATGCTAATTAAGAGCCGCAACCCACGGAGAAGGATACATTAGACAGCCTAACCGGACAGCTAATGCTCCTCGCACACCACAAACACACACACGCACACACCCACCGACCAGCTCATAATTAGCACCTCCCAAAGTACTTAGTCAAGAGAGGTCCCATATCCCCTCGTGTGGTTAGCACGCATAAGCGCTGGCTTAGTGACACAAGTAACTCGGTCCTTGGGGACTTAGGCACCATTCAAACACACCCAACAGATCACACCAACATACCATTGTGCCCAAGTCAAGATATAGTTTTGTTTTCGCTTTTGATTTGTAAATCAATAAAACACAAGGATTGGACATAATGGAGTAGTATAAGTATTTGTGTGATCAAGATCACCGACTAAGTCGATGATCACCCAATACTACCGATACTAGGCATGGCTAAGCAATATTTATTCGAAAATCTACTAAGTGACAAGAGCTCATCCAACGAACTCTAATCACAGCAAATAACCTAGGCTCAGGTAGTAGAGAATAATTATTTACCTACAGATTATGCAACTAGAGGATTAACTAATCAATCTAACCCCAAAATAGCAATGCATACATAGAAGTTAAACAAAATATTAGACTTTAAAAGTAATGGGATCAATGGGAAATGATCAAACTGCTTGCACTTCGCTTGTCGTTGCTCAATTTGTTGCGGAGGGTCGTTCTCGGGGTTACCGCAAATATCGAATCCTAAGCGAAAGAGCGAAAACAACCAATAAGACGAGCAACACTTAAACAAAAGAGCAAGCAAAAATTATCCAATTGCGACGAAATTTATACACAAGGCAAAATAGGAATATACCTAGGCATAGGAACTGGAAAAACCTAATTTGGATTTGTGGTGCAAAAGATATTCTCTAAAAACCTATTTTCTACCATAATTAGCAATCAGTAGCAAAACATTTTCTAGAAAGATTTTGAAGCTGAAATTTTTATGGTAGCTACCTACTGGTATAGTGGTAACCCATATAAAATTTCAGGTCATTTGGAGTTAAAATGATTTAGTTATGATTTTTCTAAGTTATGAATCTAAGACATGATTAATTTCGATATTAAAGACTATCGCAAAACCTATACTAAGCTAAAGTACTTTAACAGATGCATTTATAGAACTTTAGTTTGTTGAATTTGGAGCTACAGAGAAAAGATATGCAATTTTGAAGTTTAAAACAATTAATATGTGCAAATAAAAGCTCTCGAACTAAACTGAAAACCAATAAAGACTGGGAGGTCGTGGGCGTTGATCAAAGATCGCACGGCTCGCGATCTCGAATGCCAAAACCCGCACGAGCACCGGGCGCAAAGACCTCTTCGCGCTTAGGGAGGTCTTAGCCGCGATATTGAATCCAGCCGGCTCGACTAGTGCACGCCACAGCGCACACGAGGAGGTCCTCGCGCTAAAGGTGGTCGGATCGTTAGATCAAGATCTGACGGTCCTAACCTCCTTAGGAGGTCCTAGGGTTGAATCTACGGAAGGAGGTCTGGGCGGTGAGATCGGAAGGAGGGAGGTCTTTGACGGCTAAGATCTCCTGAGGAGGTCTTAACTGCCAATGACTCCACCGATGGATTTAGATCCAATGGCCCACGTGAGATGGGATGTTCGGGCCATCCGAGCGCCTCAACGAAGTCGGGCCTTGGATCTTGAGATGGACGGCCTAGATCAAGATTGCATCCGGAGGGTCCGAATGTTCTCCAGATCCGAGCCGTAGATCTAAAGACGAACGATAAAGAGAGAATCAAAACGGTAGAGTTGCAAATAGGCTGAAGAGGTCTAGCCCGTTAGATCTAAATCTAACGGTCCCGTAGTCGGAGGAGGTCCTAGGCGGTCAAGATCTCCGTGAGGAGGTCCCGAACGGCTATGATGAAGCGAGGAGGTCTGCGGTTTCTTGATAAGGACCCGAGGTGGTCTTTTTGCAAAGAGGACCCAAAGGTAGTTTTGAAGGTTCTCTTTACAAAATACCAGGTGGTCTTGATAACACGACCAGGGGTGGTCTTTTCGCACGTAGGACCTCAAGGAGGTCTTTTGCAAAGAGGACCCCAAGGTGGAGGGTGATCCTATCGGTGAGACCTAGCCTACGGAGGTCTTTAACGGCGTGATACGATTAGGGGAGGTCCCGGCAGCTAGAGACTCAAACAAGGAGATCTAACGGTCAAGATCCGTTTGGGGTGGCTTTTCTACAAAAGACCATCGGAGGTGTTTTGCAAAGAGGACCTCGGGAAGGTCTTTTGCGAAACACAAGGTGGTCTTATACGGCTAAGATTTAACAGGTGGTTCTATACGGCTAGGATCACCACCAAGGGAGGTCTAGAGACTTAGGATTTTTCGGAAAAGATCCTAAGGCCCGATCTAAACTTGGAGAGGTCGTGAATGAGCTAAGATTAACCCGAGGAGGTCCTAGAGTGGTTTTAATGGTGCAGACCTCCAGACAATGGTGGCTAAGACAATTTAATGTATCTAATGATTGACAATAAATGAATCTAAAAGGAACACTTAATGACTAAGGCCATGGCCTACACGCTGACTCCACGGCACAAATTAGGACACAATTAATGCACCAATGATAAGCAATGATTTGAGCATTAAAGTGGTCCTAAAAAGATGATGAAAACGGGAGGTTTTGAACTGACAAAACCCGAGCGTGCTCAGCGGCTTGCCGCCGGCGACGTGGATCTCATCGGCGGAAACCAAAGGCACGGATGAGTCCCAAATAGGGAGGAGAATCCAAAGATGCCAAAAGCTACACCTAAAACAGCTCCTACCGGCGGCTAGCCGGAGATAACCGCCGGAGACAGAATGCGGCAAACACGAAAACCTAAAGAGGTCCGAAAGAATAGGATTTCGATCATCGAGGTACTTACCGTGGAATGAAGGGGAGCTAGAGGTGGCCGCAAGAGCTCCGGTGACGGTGGAGGTCGCCGGAGGTGAAGAAGACGACGCTCCCGGCCACGAACAGCACGCTCCCACTCTATCAACCTCTGTGAAGGTCAAACAAAGCAAGTTAGGGAGGCTTGAGGTGACCCAGGGAACAAAATGACGGCCACTATTGCAATGTTGAACCACTGAAGCTCGAAGGTCGCCGGAGAGCTCCAAGGTCTAGCAATGGTGGCAGAGGCTTTCGGGTGACTTGAGCACAAGAGCAGAGAAAGAAATTAGGGTTGCAAGAATGGATCCAAAGAAGCTTAAGGGAGAAGCCCGGGATCCATATATAGCCGAGCGCCAAAATGAACCAGGGCCAAGCTTATGGGTGCACTGAGCTATAGTACACATGAGGTGATGGGAGTAGGTTGTCAGAGAGACTTTTGAGCAAAGGGCTGCGGACATTTAATGTTGGCGGCACATAGCCGTTGTCGAGCCCTAGAGGTGACAAGGCACCGCTCTCTCACCGCCATGCACAAAATTGATAATGCCTGTGCCCACACGACAATGAGAGGACCAGGGAGGACCGGTCAAAGAGCTCAACGGCTAAAATCAGCACAGAGCTCCCACTAGGGAGGTCGTGAGCTGTTGGATTGAAATCCAAGGGCTCGGATCTTGAGCCAAGTATTAGAGGTCCTAACACTTAGGGAAGGTCTGAGCCACAGATCTCAAAAGAGATGGCCCACGATCACCCAAGCGCTAGGGGTGGTCGTGGAGGGCTGAGGAGGTCGCCCAGGGTGGTCTTTGCAAAAGGTGCAAAGGAGGTCCTGGGGAAGGCCCTCGAGGGTTGTCTTTGTAAAAGAACCTGTGGAGGTCGTGCGGGTGGGAGGTCCTTTACAAAGACCCGAGGAGGTCTATGCGGTTGGACTGAGATCCAAGGGTCATGGGTGGCGAGGTTGCACGGCTCTGGTGGTGTTTATTAGTTGGTTTGACCGAGCCAGTTGGCACGAGCCAGACCTGGTGCGGACCCGAGGAACAGTGAATCCAAATTTGACTTTGAAATTAAAAGCTGAGACTTGGGGATTTATTTGAGGTAGCAAACTGACTCCAAATTTTATGAAATTTTGACAGTAGCTTGCTAACCTTGAGATGGACCTGGCATAAAATTTCCAGAGGTTTTTATGCTGAGCATTTTTCTCCAGAAATTATACAATGCTTTGAGCTAGGGTTTGACTACAAGTCAAACAAGTTTGACTGACCCTTAAAACTATTCAAACAATTTCTGAAAATTGTGAAATTTTTCAGAGGGGTCACATATCAACCCAAGAACTTAGGAAAAATATTTCCCAGGAGATGATCAACATATTCGACAAAATTGTTTTTGGAGGATCAAGATTTGGATCAACAGACTTGTGACTTTGTATTTCCATACTCTGGTGCAATAATTGTTTAGTACACACAGGAGATACATGATGTAAGAAAAAGTTTTAAATTCTACTCATTTTCTTACATTCGAAACACAAGTTGAAAATGGGGATGTTACAGTCGCCGGAGTAGACACGGCGGCGGAAAAAGCGGTTTCGGCCGGAGCCGAAGAAGAAGCCGTGCGCGCAGCTCCACGGTGACGGTTTCTCCAAATTGACCGAGGGGGTTTGCTTCTCTAGGCGAGGGGCGCGTCGTGACGCAGTCGTGGGTGGTCAGGCTTTGCTGGAGCGGCCGGAAAGCTCGGAGGCGGCGTGGCGGTCCAAGAGTGGCATTCGGCTCATGGTTCAATTGGAGCTCAGGAAGATATTGTGATGAAGCAGAAGGAGTGGGGAGGATTGGAGGGAGGCAAAGAAAGGGTGAGGTGAGCTCGAGTGCTTGGCTTAAATAGAGAGGAGGCGGAGTAAACCGAGAAGAAAGCTCACGGCGCAAGGCAAGCAAGCTGGTGCGGTCACGGAAAAGCCGGGCAAAGCATGGGCGCGCGCGACCGGCAAGCGTGGGCGCGGCATGGGCAGGAGAAGCGGTGGACGAGGTCGGTGAAAACCAGGGGTGCTAAGACCAAAACCGGCGATGACCTCGGTGGCGCGCATGGGCGGGCGGAGCTGGCGAGCGGGCGCTCGGGCGGGAGGCGCGTGGGCGAAAACGTGGAAGAGAAGGCCCGCAAGCGGGCCCACCGGTAAGTGAGAGGAGGAGGGTGGTTCGGTGCGAGTTGGTTCGGTTGGACCTGGTTCAATGAAGGGTCCTGGTCGGAGGAACAAGCTTTGGCTAGGTTTTGGATTTAGAGTTTTAGTGTTTGACCAAAAATAACACAAGTTTGACCTATGGTTTGAAATAGAAATAAAATTTGAAAAATTCTGATTTTTTTTTTGAGTATTCTTAGAATCAACTAGGACTTAGGAAAAATAATTGCAAACACTTTGTATATTAAAATTTGATAGAATTAAATTGTTTTCAAATCTGCATTAGTGATTTGATTTAAATTTTGGTGGAGTCAAAAACACTTCTAAAAATTTGGTAAAAATAAATAAAATTTATTATAAATAATCTAGTATTTGAATAAATTATTTTAGGAAACTTTCATTCACATATTTTTCTGGAATTCAAATAGCAATGGAATTTAAGTTTAAAAGTTTAAAATTTCAACACAAACTTTAATACAATCTCCAAAATTTTAAAATTGTGCACAAGATTTTGGAAACCATGAGCATGATCAAGAGATACAACCAAATTTTTTTAAATTTTCATACCTTTATACATTTAAAACACAAACCCTAATTTGGGGTTGTTACATCTGGGGAGATCTTGAACGGTCCAGATCGAGGCTGAGGGAGGTCTAAAGCGATAAGGTTTTATAGAGAGAGCTCTGGACGGCTACGATCTCCACGGGGAGGTCTTCAACGGCCCAGATCTGCCCAAAAGAGGTCCTGTGACTTAGCTTCTCCGAGCAAGGACCAGTGGGAGGTCTTTTGCAAAGAGGACCCTGAGGTGGTCCTGGGGTGGTCTTTGCAAAAAATGACTAGGAGAGGTCTTTTACGAGGAGGACCTTGGTGGAGGTCCAGGGGGTGGTCTATGTAAAATAACCATGGTGGTCCTTTGCGAAACCACAGAGGTGGTCTCAACGGCTGAGATAAGGTCTAGGGAGGTCTCAACGACTAGGATTAAAACTAGGGGGTCCTGTGGCTAAAGACTTTTACAAAGGAGGATCCTACGGCTCAAATCTAATCAAAGGAGGTCATCAACGGCCGAGATTAATCCTAGGAGGTCCTCTGACTTATCATTTTACCAGAAAAGACTCTACGGTCCAGATCTAAGACTTAAGGCTTTACAACATTAAATCTAAGGCTCAGATCTAAACTTGGGGAGGTCGTGAACGGCTTAGATTACGCCGAGGAGGTCTGAGGACTTGTCAAAAGTCTGACAAAGGTACAGACCACCACGGTCTGCTCGCCGGCACGTCGCCGACAACCAAGGCCACGGCGGCGCCTACCAAAGGTACCAAAATATGCTAATACTATTGCGAACCTGAAGCACTCACTCTCGCGCGAGCAAGCACATGAACGCCGCGAGCCGAGAGGGGCGGAGGAGTGTTTTCGGCAAAATCCGAAAATGGCGAATGGGTTTATTACGACAAACTCTAACTAACGTTCGAGCTCTAGAAGGCTAAAGTGGACTTACCAGAGTACAGAAGGGAACCGAAAGAGCTCGGAGAAGTCCCAGCGGCAGAGCGGTTCACCGGAGTTGGAGAAGATAATGATGACAAGGTGCTCTGAGCGCCTAGAGGCAAAATTAAAGGTCAGGGTAGCTTCGCACAGGCCTAGAGGTGGTCCAAGACCAGGAGATTGGATGGGGGATACTCACCGGAGCTGGAAACGACGAAGTCCTCCCTACAGCCGCAAAACGTGAAAACTCCAATTCAGTTGCTCCTGTAGAAGCAAACCGAAAATGGGGTTAGGTCACATCTTGACGACGACCAGAGGTGCTCAGAGGAGTAAGGAACAGGGCAAGAGGTCCACTGGAACACCGTCGTCCGTGAAAAGCTTTCGCGACCGATATTGGCGGAATAAGGAGTGTTCACGGTGGTTCAGGTTTAACTCAAAGATGGTGTGAGCTAGGGGTGGTTGTGAGTGGGAGAAGGTCGGAGGAGGACCTCGGGGGTGTTATGAATTAACGAGCAACGGCACAAGAGAAAAGGGGGGCCCCTGCGACGAGCTACGACGACTCTGGACCGTGACAGGGCTAGGAATGGCGGGAACAGCGCGAGACATGGCTTTGAGCCGAAAGCACTGCCACGCCGCTACTGTCCCGACCAGCGAGACGTTAACGGGCGCACGAGGTGACAGGCCATACCTCCCACTATTGAAGTGCACGGCGCGAGGTAGAAGACTACCAGAGGAGCTAGGTGCTACGGCGGTTAGATTTTGATCCAAATGATCGAGATTGGCCCAGAGCTCCAAGTGTTCAGGGAGTAGGGGAGGTCGTGAGCGTTGGATTTTAATCCAATGGCTCAAATCCAGCCCACACGCACGCGCCTGGTGTGGCTTTAAGACCTGGCTAGACCAAGCCAGTTGACTGGGTCTGGCTCGAGCCTGAGTCAGACTCAGACTAGGGTTTGAAATTTGGATTTGTATTTTGTGCTGAGCTTTGAGTGTTTGTTTGAGGTAGCAAAATCACTCCAAAAATTCTGAAAATTTTACAGGAGCTTGCCGACTCAATGATTGACCTCGCATAAAATTTTTAGAGGTTTTGGTGCTGCACAACTTCCTCTAAAATTTTAAAAAGGTGCTGATCCAAGGTTTGACCGAGACTTAAATTGGGTTGACCTGCCTCCCAAGTGTTCAAACAATTTCTAGAAATTGTGAAACTTTTCAGAGGGGTCACACAATAACCCTAGACCTAAGGAAAACTATCCCCAAAGGATGATCGCAAGGTGGGACAAGAATGTTTTTGGAAGACAAAGTTTTCGATCAGAGTGACTTGTGACTTGTAATCCCATAGTTCTTTTGCAAAAATTCTTTAGAACATACAAGAATTGCAAAATGTAAGAAAAAGTTTTAATTTCTACTCATTTTCTTACATTTGAAACGCAAGCCAAAACTTGGGATGTTACATGTGCTACAGTAACCACCATGCTATAGTACGCGTGCTACAGTAGCCACGCTGTAGTACCTTCGCCTCCTACTGCTCCTCCTCTCCTCGGCGGTCGTCCTCCCTACTGTCGGCCATTGGGAAGAAGAAGGAGGGGAAGGAAGAGAGGAAGAGGAAGAGGTAGAAGAAGAGGAGAAGACCATCTTCGTGGGGAGAGATCGCTGGTGGGTGCTCTTCGTGCCCAGCAATCGGTTCATCAAGGGTAACCCCTGTTTCCCACCGATTAGATGCACCTTTAATCGTTGTAGCAATGTCGGTAATCAGGCCTACTCAGGACAGTTCGTGTTTGTAATATCCCGTTTGTCATTAGTGGATGCAATAAAAAATTAGAGAGGGAATTAAAATAATTAAAAGAGAAAAATCAGAAATTGAGAGAGGAATGGGCCACGAAGCCCATAGTCAAGTGGAGGAAAAACAGGCTTAGTGGGCCATAGCCCATGAGGAAACCAGAAACCAACTAAAGAAGGATGGGTAACCCTAGGGTGCTACAGTACCGCCACCGCCACTGTAGCACGGTACTGTAGCAACCCCTCTCCTCCATGGTGGTGCCCCTCTCCTCGATGCCTCTTCATTGTGGTGGCCGGCCAAGAAAAAAGGAAGAAGAAGGAAGAAGGGAGAAGGGAAGAAGAGAGGGAAGGGGAAGGTTCGCGGGCTGCATCGTGGTCTACAGCGGTTCGTCAAGGGTAACCCCGGTTTGCCTCCGAATAGATGCATATTTGATTCTTGTAGCAATATCGGTATTTCTGTCTCCTCAGGACTGATCGCGTTAGACAGACGTTTTGATGTAGTTAAGTGTGGATTTAGTCTTGGTCTTCTCCTAGAGAGTTGTAGAAGACGTCAATAGATTTCGATGAAGTGCTAGATCGTACTATTTGGACCTCTGTAGCAAAAGTTATGAATTTATTAGTGCGACTGTTCTGTGAATCTGTCAGTATTTTGACAGGTTTTAGTAATCTGACTTGAACGATCAGTTAAATAGATAATTAGAGGATCTTAGTATAACAAAAGTTGTAGATAATTATCGTAGCTTTCAGGGAAGCCCAAGAACGTGAAATTTAGACAAACGAGCTGAAAGTTATGATTGTTTTAATGTACTGTTCAGGGAACCTGATGTGAAATCGATGTTTTGTTAATCAGCATAAAAGGGATATTAGATAGCCGAATCAGGAAGGCCCACCAACTAGATTTAGTTGGGGCATTTGATAACCTTTAAATTAAGTCCAAGAACACCTCATTGGGACTCTTGTACTAAAAGATACGAATTTTGGAACACGACTGTTTCCAGAGGGGGCAGATCAGTATTTAGGAAAATTGGAGTTGGGATTGCGTTACAAGCTTTTGCTAGTTCGTGTTGCTTATATAGTTTATTTGGTCCAATAATGTTGTCTTAGTAAGCCTTTAAAATGAATTTTAGGTGGGGGACTGGTCCCGGTTGCAGAGCCGTTTTCACATCCTCCGTTCTCACGTGGTTAAGGCAAGTACTTGTTTGTTAGTATGGTGAATAAATGTGATATCTATGGATGCTAGAGTGTTATAGATGTTGTCGACCATGATTATTAATGTTGTGAAAATATGTATTATGCATGGTTTCTTGAGTGTATGAATGTCTATGAACATGCATGATAGAAGTATAAATGTGTTAAATTCACAAGTGATGTTGCTGAGGATGTATGCTTATGATGATTCATGATTTGTGCATATGCATCATGTTGACAAAATAAAGACTTGATCACGTGGTGACCAAGCATTTGTTGAGATCCCCGACATGTATATGACGGGCTTGAGGTCCCCACACTTGTGGAGTGTGGGCTTGAGGTCCCCTTTACTTGCAGAGTATTGGGCAATTGGTCCCTGGGCTTGCGAGCACAAGCATGGTATGCGGCGACGGTCGTATATCTCGTATTACCGGTGAAATGCGACAAAGAGTGAAAGAGAAAAGTTGCATTGCATAACTGCATTCATACATTGTGAGACATGTTTTCGAGTAAAGCTTGGAAATGGAATATAATGTTGATGTTGTAGATGTGAATTTAATGTTTCATTATTGGTACTTGCTGAGTCTTTAGGCTCACCCTTACTTTTGTTGTGTTTTTAGGTAACTTTTGCAAGAACGGCATGCATGGGAGGGAGTAGACATGAATTGGATTCACACACTGCCATCCACTTTTACAGTTGATAAACTTCTAGATCGTACCTTAAAAAAAAGAGCAAACTGCTTAAGGATTGATTATGATTATGTTTCAAGCTTTGGATTAAGTGTAATAATGTTGAGTAGTGACTTTTGGATATCTCTGAATAGGCTAGATGCTTACATGTTTTGAATGCCTATTAATGATTCTGAGTGTTGGTTTATTTATACATATTTTATTCAAATGCTGGAACCTCCTAGTAGTAAACCATACAGAGGAGGATCTGCCGAAATCTGATAGAATGTTTTGGCTTAGATTTGTTTATTGGGTAGCATTCCAGGCTCATGTGGGTGAAAGTGTTCAGATTGGTATCGAGCGGCAATGGGTCCGTGGTGATTGGATTTACAACTTAGGCAACTTAAATTGCTAAATTTTGTAATGGTTAGTGAACTTAAAAACCTGACACACTGGTGCACAGTAGGATGGGATGGGTCAAGCATTGCATTTACGCTTCTGTTATATTGTATTGATGATTCCTATTATGAGATGACCTTATATACCTATAATATGATTCTATGATTAGTATGAGTGATGGTAGCGCATGTTGAGAGGTTGAGGTCATGGTTGTGGCCCTGGGCTTTACCAGGTCACACAATATTTCGTGGTATGAGAATAGGGAAGTGGTTATCTCAGATATCTTAGTACGAGCGTCGATAGTGAGTATCTTTAGAAATTTGTTCTCTTCCTTGAGTTCAAATTTGGTCAACTCTTGTCCAGTAGTGGTTGATGAATTTCTTTTGGGTCAGTAGTTCATTGCAGTTGGTGGGTTTCTTTGAGAAGGATTGATGTGTTTTCATTGGTTTAATTTGTCCCTTAAAGCAATTATTGTTTTTTCCAATTGTTGAGTTATTCTTGTGGCTGGTGGACTTGGTTAGTTGTCAATATTGACCCTTGTATTCGAGTTTTGTCTTTCTTACTGGAAAACATGATCCATTTATTTCGCTTGATGATTTGGATAATGAAAGTCTCCTTTCGCAAGTCCTTTAGTACGTGGAAGTTTTGATTCAATGTATCTCTTTTGGGTATTTTGAGTGTTGAAGTTGAAAGGTTCTTTTATGAAAGAAAATGCTAAACCCTTTAGCGATGTCGTCTCGTGGTTAAGTGAGAGGTTATAATCGGAGAAATTAGTGGATATGATATGGGTTATCAAGTTGGGTCTGTAGTGTGGTGCATAATCGATCCTAACTAAGATCCTTGGAAGGAAAGTTGATTAATTTGATGGTGCCATTTAGTAGTTCTTGTTGAACTATGATTAAGGGTATGACTATACCTAATTGGAATCAATAGAGTTATTAAAAAGTGTGGAACTTTGATGAAAATGTTGATCATTAGAATTGTTTAGTTTGCTAAATGGTTAGATTATTTGGTCTCAATGGATTAATCTAACTGTGTAGGAAGGGGAAATATAAGGATGTGTTTCATCGTTGTTTTAATAGATGATAATATGGAATTTTCTTTAATTGGCGATTTGGTGATCTTATTTTTGCTTGTGGGAAAATAAATAGAGAAAGGACCATCAATTTTGTCCATGATTGAATAATCATCAATGGTTTATGATGGGATTTAATAAGTGATCTGTGTTTGCATGATGGTGAAATTGTCAGATAATAGTATGTCTTTGATGAAAGAGTTTTGGTGTAACCTTTTAAATTGTGTAGTAGGTTCCCTCTAAAAAAAATAAAGTTGTTGCTGTAGTGAGGTTGTAAGAATTTGGTGTACTCTTAATCGAGGATGAGATGATAAAGTGATATGTAACAGTTTGGTTAGCTTTTGGGGACTTTATAAAGGAAGAGTGGATGATAACAAACCTTGTTAAGAGTGAATTATTCTTGATGTTAGTAATAAGGTCTACAAAAGATTGTGACGCGTTGGAGTAGTAAGGATTCTTCTAGATAGAAAGTAAGTTGATTGTTTTAATAACGGTTAAATGAAATGTTTGGAGTTTTGTATTCGTGATCTTTTGGGGGTTCATGATTTATGTAGTAGATGAAATTAGTTGAGCAATGTGACATATGGAAAGGTTCCGTTTGGTTCCGATGTGATGAATGTGATTTGGTATTAAAGACATTTCATGTTTGGTTTGGCAAGTAATGTTGTAATCAAAGAGGTTGCTTTCGTTGTGTTAACGGAAAATGTTTACCATAAGTATTTGAAGTTGGAGCTAAAAATCGTAATCTGCAACTTTCCTGTTGTCACAACTTAAGAGTTTCTTGGGTTTGCATAGCAATGTTTTATTGTGATTTATGGAGGTGGAAAATTTCTTCTTGTGGGACTTGTGCCCTCGACTGTGGACTCGTATTTTATTTTTCGAGATCATTTCTATTTGACTGTTTCTCTTAGTCTCGTGCTCACTTTGAGGAGCCACGATTTCTTGTGCGTCGAACCTTGTATCTGTTTATTTCTTCCTTTTGAGTAAGGAATTAACCAAGTTGTGATGCCAAGTGTTATAAAGAGTTGTGTAATACCCCAAATGTATTCGAGAGAGAAGAAATAAATTAGAGACAAGGACCAATTAGAAAAGTGTTTAAAAGGAGATTAGAGGGGGATTTATGCATAATTTCGACAACTTAGGCTGTATGCTTTCAGCCCACAGCATTTAGGCCCATGAGGGGCTGGCTAGTAATAAAGAGAGGAGGGAAACCCTAGATGAGTTACTGTAGCACAACGTGCTACAGTACCCGCCGCTGCTACAGTACCATGGACAGTGCACACGCCAATTGGAGGAAGAAGGCGATCACCCGGGAGATCGATTGGCCAAGAAGAAGGAGATTGCTGGAGGTGGCCAGCTGTTGGAGGAGGAAGAAGGTGAGGGGAACGGGGCCATCTTTGGGGGGAGAGTTCGCTAGTGGGTGCTCTTCGTGCCCGGCGATCGGTTCGTCAAGGGTAACCTCGTTTTCCCCTCGTTTAGATGTATTAGCGCTTAATTGTTCTTTGCCGGTAATTCTATCGCCTCAGGACAGATTGCATTAGAGGGACGTTTTGGTGTGGTTAAGTGCGGATTCAGTCTTGCTCATCTCCTAGAAAGTTGTAGAGGACGTCACTAGCTTTCAATGAAGTGCTAGATCGTATTTTTTGGACCTCTGTAGCAAACGTTATGAATTTATTAGTTCAACTGTTTTGCGAGTCTGTCAGTAGTTTGACAGGTTTTAGTAATCTGACTTGTTCGATCAGATAACGGGAGAATTAGAGGATCTCAGTATAACTAAAGTTTTAGATAATTGTTGTAGCTTTCAAGGAAGCACAAGAACGCGAAATTTGGACGAACTAGCTGAAAGTTATGATCAATTTAGTGTACTGTCTAGAGAACCTGACGTGAAAACGATGTTATGTTATTTCGCATGTTAAGGGTAGTAGATGGCTGAAACAGGAAGGCCCACCAACTAGGTTTAGTTGGGGAATTTGATAACCTTTCAATGAAGTCCTAGAACACCTAATTTGGATCCCTGTACGAAAAGATATGAATTTTAGAACATGACTGTCCACAGAGGGGACAAAGCGACATCTAGAAACTAGGGTTGGGTTCGCGCTAAAGGAACTTTTGTGAGTTCGTGTTTACTTTTATGGTTTGAGTGGTCCTTTATTGCTGTCTTAGCATTTCTTAATTGAATGTTTAGGTGGGGGACTGGTTCCGGAGGCGGCACCCTCTTCGCGTCCTTCGTTCCCGCACGGTTGAGGCAAGTGCATCGTTGGTACTTTGTTTGTGATTGCTTGGGCATGAGTATGTGTTTGAAGCATGTTAGTGTCGTAGGGTTGTTGACAAGTATGCTTTATTCATGGATGTTGTTTATTGCCTTTGTTTCTATGATGATGAAAAGAGATGGTGCATATGCATATTGATATCATGTTGAGGCCTGGTCTTGTGATGACCAAGCATGCACATCTTTGAGGTCCCCGTCATGAATGTGACGGGCTTGAGATCCCCACACTTGTGGAGTGTGGGCTTGAGGTCCCCAATACTTGCGGAGTATTGGGCAATTGGTCCCTGTGCGTGCGCAAGACTGCATGGGTATGCAAATGCGACGGTTGCATACTTTGCATTACCGTAAAATGCAAAAGAGATAAAGAAAAGGAATCCTTGAGCATTGCATACGCATGTGAATGATTTTATGATGTGCTCCTGAATGTGGATGCGGATGTTATGATTTGACTTATGTGACTTTTTTTATTTATGTACTTGCTGAGTCTGTGGACTCACTCTTGCTTTCTTTGTCGTTTAGGTACCCAATTCAAGCGCAGATGCATGGGAGGGAGTAACATTATGTTTACACGCACACGGCCATGTGCTTTAATTCTCAGACCATGCCTTAATAAATAAGCTACTGTTCAAGGATTTGTCATGATTATATTTCTGCATTGGATTAATTGTAATAATGATGATTAGATTAGTTGGATGCTTGAGGACTTGTTTAGTTGATTAGCAAATTCCTGAGAACTTACTGATGATCTTGAATATTGCAATGTTTCGTTATAGTTCTCTTTAACCGTTGAAACCCATGTGAAGTGAGAAATACAAAGGAGATTCTGCGAATTTTAGTAAATTGTCTAGCTTAGATTTGTGTAAGGTTACCTTAGTAGCATTCCGTGCTCATTGTTGAGTTAGGGTGTTACTGATTGGTATGAGAGCGGTCAGAGGTCCGTGGTGATTGGATTTACAACTTAGGCAATTTAAATTACTAATATTTTGTAATGGTTAATGAACTTAAAAACCCGACACACTTGTGCATGAGGATGGGATGGGTCAAGCATTGCATTTACGCTCATTATATTGTATTGATGATTCTGTTATGAGATAACCTTGTATACTTATAATATGATTCTATGATTAGTATGAGTGATGGTAGCGCATGTTGAGAGGTTGAGGTCGTGGTTGTGGCCCTGGCTTTACCATGTCACGCCATCTTTGTGGTATGAGAACAGGGAAGTAGTTACCTCAGATGTCTTAGTATAGGCGTCGATAGTGAGTATCTTTAGAAATTTGTTCGCTTCCTTGAGTTCGAATTTGGTCAACTCTTGTCTAGTAGTGATTGGTGAATTTCTTTGGGTCAATAGTTCATTGCAGGTTGGTGGGTTTCGTTGAGAAGGATTGATGTGTTTTCATTGGCTTAATTTGACCGTTAAAGTAATTACTATTTTCCCAACCGTTGAGTTAGTATTGCGGTGGTGGACTTGGTTAGTTGTCAATATTGACCTTTATATTGAGATTTGTCTTTCTTGTCGGAAACATGACCCATTTATTCTTGGATGTTTTTGGTTAATGAAAGTTTCCTCTTGCAAGTCTTTTAGTGTGTGGAAGCTTTGACTCAATAAAGTTTCTTTGGGTATTTTGAGTGTAGAAGTTGAATGGTTCTTGTTTATGAAAGAAAATATTAAACCCTTTAGCAATGTCTTCTCGTGGTTAAGGCAGAGGTTATAATCAAAGAAATTGATGGATATGATATGAGTTATCAAGGTGGGTCTGTAGCGTAGTGCTTGATAAATCCTAACGAGTGTCCCTAGGAGTGAAATCGATCAAATTGACGTTGTCCTCTAGTAGTCCTTGATGAACTGTGATCAGGAGCATGACCACACTTAATTGGAATCAAAAGAGTTATTTAGAAGTGTGGAACATGGTGAAAAGGTTGATTATTAGAATCGTTTAGTTTGCTAAACTTGCTAGATTATTTTGGTCTCAATGGATTAATTTAACTATGTAGGAAGAGAAATATAATGATGTGTTCGACCATTATCTTAATAGATGATAATATATAATTTTCTTTAATGGGCTATTTGACGATCTTATTTAAGCTCGTGGGAATACAAATAGAGAAAGGACCATCAATTCGTCCATGATTGAATGATCATCAATGATTTATGATAGCCTCTAGATTGGAATTAGTGTGTACTAAAGTAGTGAGAGTATTTCGAATAGGAGCAGGGTTGAAATTTAAAAGTGATTTATTTACATGTGTTCCGTGGGGTTGTATTGTGGCTGCAAGCCCTTATTAAAAGAGGTTTGCATGATAGTGAAATTGTTGGATAATAGCATGTTGTTGATGAAGGGGTTTTGGTGTAACCTTTTAGATTGTGTAGTAGGTTCCTCTAAAATAGAGTGGTTGTTGTAGTGAGAGTGTAAGAATTTGGAATACACTCAATTAAGGATGAGATGATAAAGGGATATGTAACTTTTTGGTTAAGCCTTTGGGGACTTTATAAAGGAAGAGTTGACGTTAACAAACATTGTTAAGAGTGAATTATTCTTGATGTTAGTAGCATGGTCTACAAGAGATTGTGACTCGTTGGAGTGGTGATGATTCTTCTAGAGAGAAAGTAAGTTGATTGCTTTTCGTAATATTGGATAAATGAAATGTTTGGAGTTTTGCATTCGTGATCCTTTGAGAGTTCATGATTTATGTAGTAGATAAAATTAGTTTGGACAATGTGACATTTTGGAAGGTTCTAACTGGTTTCTAAGTGATTAATGTGATTCAGTTTAAAGACACTTCATGTTTGGGTTGACAAGTAATGATGTAATAAAGAGAATTGCTTTATTTGTTGACTAAAATGAGTACCATAAGTATTTGAGGTTGGAGTTAAGAATTGAAATCAGAACTTTTCTCATTCACACTTAAGAGTTTCTTGGTTTCCATAGCAATATTTTATTATGATTTATGGAGTTTTTTAAAAAAATTCTTTCTTGAGGACATGTGCCCTCATTGTGGACTCATGTTTTGTTTCCCGAGATCATTACTATTTGACTGTTTCTCTTGGTCTCGTGCCCTCTCCGACGAGCGAAGTTTTCTTGTGTGTTGAGACTTGTATTTGTTTGATTCTTCCCTTTTGAGAAAGGATTTAACCTTCTTGTGTTGCCAAGTCTCATAGAGTGTATTATGGTGATTGGTTGGTAGTGAACAAGTTTATGATAGTGGTGAGATTTTGGGAACCAGTCTATGTGAAGAACAGTAGAAGGTGAATTGGTTTCGACTTATAACTTCTTTGAGAGAATTCTAGGGAATGTTTGTCATTGGAATACAATTGATTAGTGCTACAAGTAGGGGAACCTATGGCAAATTATAATCCAAGGATTTTTGTTCATGCTAGAATGAGGGGATTATTGAAAGTATGGGATCCTGATAAATTTATTAGAGTATCGTGATTGGATAATTAACTTTGCGAGGTTGGGTAGATGATTTATGAAGATGTGGTTTAATGAGAGGAAATTAGCAGAGTAAACTAAACATTACGGCAATTAAAGAGACAACAAGGGTTGTGGAGTTGTTGTCAGTATGACCCTATGAGAGTTAAATTATTTCCAAGGATATCTTGGTCAAAGAATATATTTATTTATCGACGTTAGTGATTGAGTATGTTTGAATCTTGATCAATCAGTTATGGTTTTGCGAACGTGTATATTGTGGTTGTGTAATCAATTGGATTGGTGTGGATTAGTGAAAGTCTAAGATTGGTGAAATAAACCGCCTTGGGGCAGTTACTTGATTAGTGAGGAATATGGATATTAATGACTGAAGTTATAGTTGAGCTGTGTGAAATTTTAGTAAATGAATTTGAGAATTTCCTATCAAATATACTAAAAAAAATCCACAGTAGGAGACTTGGAGGTTGATTTTGGGCTTTGCATTTTACGCTAGGAACTTGGAGACCCAATATTAAGTGTAGAGGTAGATGGATAGAAGCGAATTTTGAATAGTGTGTTCATCTTTGATAGAATACTTTGGGTAAAGTAAAGGAGTTTGTGTGCTGAGAATTTGAAGTTGATTATCTTTAATAGAATGAGATGATGTGGTTATGGGTGAAAAATCTTTATTGAGATAATAGAACTTTTTTTTCAAAATAATTCCTTGGTATAGGAGTGGACTAGAAAATCCTTTTGTGGATTAGTAGAGTCCCTCTAAATAAGAAAAG
The DNA here is from genome assembly GCA_036346255.1 of Ampelocalamus luodianensis. Taxonomy (NCBI): domain Eukaryota; kingdom Viridiplantae; phylum Streptophyta; class Magnoliopsida; order Poales; family Poaceae; genus Ampelocalamus; species Ampelocalamus luodianensis. The sequence continues at coordinate 36,575,110 of CM070638.1, read as the reverse complement.
TTGTTCTTTTGGTTTGAGGATCGTTTTAGGATTGTCAGTTAAGAGAAAAGAGTTAGTATGATGATTTGGAAACCCATGATTTGGAAAAAGGTTATTTCTTAACATAACATCCGAGAAAAGAATGTTTTCTTGAGTAAAGAAGTGCTCTATTGGTTCTTGGTTGAGTTTGGTTTTATGACGGAGAACACGTACAATTTGAGTTGACTATATGTTGGCAAGGTGGTTCTTTCCGGTTCAGGAAAATAAATGAAGTGTTTGATTGAGCATTCGAGTGATTTCTTTTTGGCTTAGGTGGTGTTCATTTGCAAACTAACTTGTTGGAATGTGAAAAGGTTTTCATGAGGAATCTTCGATTTTGGATTTGCATGTTTTGGAGGAAAGTTGGAATGACATGGTGAATCCTTTGTTTTTTTGTTGAATCTGCTTATTAAAGTTTGATTAAAATAAATCTTGTTGTGCATCCCTGCGTAATGGAGGATCTCCTTGTTATGATGAAGAGGTCGACTGAGAGATGGAACAAGAGTTCTATATGTTACATGCAAGTTTGGTGGTTTGGACCCAAAGAGATAGATAGCCTAATGTATTTTTAGTTGTTTTGGAAGTTACGGGGACTTCGGAAGGAAGCCATTCACTAGGACCGTCTCGAGTTATGGAGCAGGGAATATAACGTGTTGGGTGAACTGGTGTTACGAGAATGCTGGAGCCATTCTGAGTGTGAAGATTTGTTGGAGCCGGTGACCCACGAGTAAGACTATGCCCTCGAGTGATATCCGTTGAGTGACTCTTGAAAGGATGGGGCGAGTAATAAGGCGTAACATGTCAGTTGCATCAAGGTGCGGTGGTTCCATAATTTTGAGAGTAAGACGACTTGGGAATTGGAGTCTCACATGCGCGATCAGAATCCAGAATTATTCATTGCAGGTATGTGGTAATGTCAGTATATTCTTAGCTGTGGTTATTCTTTGGCGTTAAGTGCGAGCACAATTCGGGGTCGAATTCCATTTAAGGGGGGTAGAATGTAATACCCCAAATGTATTCGAGAGAGAAGAAATAAATTAGAGACAAGGACCAATTAGAAAAGTATTTAAAAGGAGATTAGACGGGGATTTATGCATAATTTCGACAACTTGGGCTACGGGCTTTCAGCCCACAGCATTTAGGCCCATGAGGGGCTGGCTAGTAATAAAGAGAGGAGGGAAACCCTAGATGAGTTACTGTAGCACGACGTGCTACAGTATCCGCTACCGCTACAGTACCATGAACAGTGCACACGCCAATTGGAGGAAGAAGGCGATCACCCGGGAGATCGATTGGCCAAGAAGAAGGAGATTGCTGGAGGTGGCCAGCTGTTGGAGGAGGAAGAAGATGAGGGGAACGGGACCATCTTTTGGGGGAGAGTTCGCTAGTGGGTGCTCTTCGTGCCCGGCGATCGGTTCGTCAAGGGTAACCTCGTTTTCCCCTCGTTTAGATGTATTAGCGCTTAATTGTTCTTTGCTGGTAATTCTGTCACCTCAGGACAGATTGCATTAGAGGGACATTTTGGTGTGGTTAAGTGCGTATTCAGTCTTGGTCATCTCCTAGAAAGTTGTAGAGTACGTCACTAGCTTTCAATGAAGTGCTAGATCGTATTTTTTGGACCTCTGTAGCAAACGTTATGAATTTATTAGTGCAACTGTTCTGCGAGTCTGTCAGTAGTTTGACAGGTTTTAGTAATCTGACTTGTTCGATCAGATAACGGGAGAATTAGAGGATCTCAGTATAACTAAAGTTGTAGATAATTGTCGTAGCTTTCAGGGAAGCACAAGAACGCGAAATTTGGACGAACTAGCTGAAAGTTATGATCAATTTAGTGTACTGTCCAGAGAACCTGACGTGAAAACGATGTTCTGTTATTTCGCATGTTAGGGGTAGTAGATGGCCGAAACAGAAAGGCCAACCAACTAGGTTTAGTTGGGGAATTTGATAACCTTTCAATGAAGTCCAAGAACACCTAATTTGGATCCTTGTATGAAAAGATATGAATTTTAGAACATGACTGTCCACAGAGGGGACAAAGCGACATCTAGAAACTGGGGTTGGGTTTGCGCTAAAGGAACTTTTGTGAGTTCGTGTTTACTTTTATGGTTTGAGTGGTCCTTTATTGCTGTCTTAGCATTTCTTAATTGAATGTTTAGGTGGGGGACTGGTTCCGAAGGCGACACCCTCTTCGCGCCCTTCGTTCCCGCACGGTTGAGGCAAGTGCATCGTTGGTACTTTGTTTGTGATTGCTTGGGCATGAGTATGTGTTTGAAGCATGTTAGTGTCGTAGGGTTGTTGACAAGTATGCTTTATTCATGGATGTTGTTTATTGCCTTTGTTTCTATGATGATGAAAAGAGATGGTGCATATGCATATTGATATCATGTTGAGGCCTGGTCTTGTGATGACCAAGCATGCACATCTTTGAGGTCCCCGTCATGAATGTGACGGGCTTGAGGTCCCCACACTTATAGAGTGTGGGCTTGAGGTCCCCAATACTTGCGGAGGGAGTAGCATTATGTTTACACGCACACGGCCATGTGCTTTAATTGTCAGACCATGCCTTAATAAATAAGCTACTGTTCAAGGATTTGTCATGATTATATTTCTACATTGGATTAATTGTAGTAATGATGATTAGCTTAGTTGGATGCTTGAGGACTTGTTCAGTTGATTAGCAAATTCCTGAGAACTTACTGATGATCTTGAATATTGCAATGTTTCGTTATAGTTCTCTTTTAACTGTTGAAACCCATGTGAAGTGAGAAATACAAAGGAGATTCTGCCGAATTTTAGTAAATTGTCTAGCTTAGATTTGTGTAAGGTTACCTTAGTAGCATTCCAGGCTCATTGTTGAGTTAGGGTGTTACAAGTTGTATGGTGATTGGTTGGTGGTGGTCAAGTAAACGATAGCGGTAAGAATTTTGGAGACCAAGCTATTTGAAGAACAGCAGAAAGTGAATTGGTTTTGACCTATAATTCTTGGAGAATTTGATTTAAATGGAATGATTGCCGTTGAAATAAAACTGATTAGTGTTACAACTAGCGGAACCAATAGCGAATTATAATCCAAGAACTTTCATTCATGCTAGAATGTTGGGATTATCGAAAGTATGAGAAACTTGATCATGTGTTAGAGTATCGCAATTGGGTAGTTTTGCGAGGTTGTGTAGGTGATCTATGGCGATGTAGTTTAACAGAGTGGGGACTAGCAAAGTAATCCAATTGTTATGGCAATTAATGAGATAGCAGGGATTATTGATCTATTGTCAGGAATGTTTTGGCATTAGCGAGTAACCCTCTAGGAGTTAGAATCTTTATAAAGATAATTTGGTCGAGAATATGTTTACATGTTGAAGTAATGATTGAGTATGTTTGGATTGTGGAATTTACCACCACCGGATCGAGGATTTTCATATGATTACAATCAAATACACTTATAGGAGTCTTGGAGGTGGAAATTGGGTTTGGTGTTCTATGCTAGATCCTTAGTTGCTCAATGATTATGTATAGAACTAGAAGAATAACAATGGATTTCGAATAGTATGACGATCATTAATAGAACTCTTTTGATGAAGTAAATGAGAGTGTGCTGTGGATTTCAGGTTGATTATTCCTTACGAGCGATGCGATTTTGGGTGAAATCTTTGTTGAGGAGCATTGGAAATTATCTATCAAAGTAAGTCTATCGATAAGAGAATTAGCTAGAGTATGTTATTGTAGAGTCAGTAGAGTCTCTCTACAAGGGTATGGACGATGTTTGCGGTTTGAGCATAGCTTGAGGTTGTCAATTTAAGAGTAATGAGTTAGCGTGTGATACAATGATTTGGAATCTCATTGTTTAGAGGAAGTTAAATTCTTAAAAGAAAGATTGTGAAAAAATGGTGTGATCTTGGATAGTGAGATATTCTCTTAGTTCTTACTTGAACTATGTGGTTATGCCGGATGTCAATTACAGATTGAGTTGATTCTTGTCGGTATGTGTGATTCCTTCCAGTTAAGAAAAAAAAGAAATGGTTAATTTGGTTTTTCGAGTGATTTCGATTTTGGCTTATGTGGCATTTATTTCTAAACTACCTATTTGAAAAGTGGAAAAAAATTTCGTGGTAAATCCATTGATTTTGGATTGGGCTCTTCTAAGGGAAGATGGCTTTGAGTTAGATGCATTTTGACTCCTTTGTTCTCAGTTGAGTTCTTCAGATAAGTGAGTTGGTAGGCGAGTTCTTTGTGCGTCCCTTGGTAAAGGAGATGCTGCTTGCATAGGTAAAGTGATCGACTGAGAGTTGGAATAAGAGTTCTATGTGTTTTGTGTAGACGGTGTACCTGCATGCGAAAGGAAGTTTAACCAAAGGTGTGTTGGATAGATTCCCTGTCACGGGAATTTGTAGATTGGCGTATCACTAGGACCGCCTCGAGTACTTGAACGGAGTACGCAATGTCTTGTGTTTTTCGGTGCTGAGAGAGCACATGAGAGGTCCGGAGCTTGAGATTTTGTTAGAGCTGTTGGTCAAGAAGTAAGACCTTACCTTTGAGTCCCGTGTGTTGAGTGTACTTGTAAAGGTAGAGACTAGTGTTGAGGTGAAAGACGTGATATCCGTCAAGGTGATGTGATCCCATAAGCCCAAGAGGGAAGCGACTTGTGAATTGGGGTCTCGCATGTGCGAGCAGTACTCGGAGTGGTTCACGTTGGGTATGTGTTAAAGATTGTTGATTTCAGTTCCTTTCAAGTAGATTGGTGAAAGTAGAATTCGGGGTCGAATTCTTTTTAAGGGGGGTAGAATGTAATATCCCTTTTGTCACTAGTGGATGCAATAAAAAATTAGAGAGGGAATTAAGATAATTAAAAGAGAAAAATCAAAAATTGAGAGAGGAATGGGCCACGCAGCCCATAGTCAAGTGGAGGAAAAACAGGCTTAGTGGCTCATGGCCCATGAGGAAACCAGAAACCAACTAAAGAAAGAGGGGAAACCCTAGGGTGCTACAGTACCTCCACCGTCCCTGTAGCATGGTACTGTAGCAACCCCTCTCTTCCATGGTGGTGCCCCTCTCCTCCGATGCCTCTTCATTGTGGTGGCCGGCCAAAAAAAAGGAAGAAGAAGGAAGAAGGGAGAAGGGAAGAAGAGAGGGAAGGGGAAGGTTCGCGGGCTGCATCGTGGTCTACAGCGGTTCGTCAAGGGTAACCGGTTTGCCCCGAATAGATGCATATTTGATTGTTGTAGCAATGTCGGTATTTCTGTCTCCTCAGGATAGATCGCGTTAGACATACTTTTTGATGTAGTTAAGTGCGGATTCAGTTTTGAGCTTCTCCTAGAGAGTTGTAGAGGACGTCAATAGCTTTCGATGAAGTGCTAGATCGTATTATTTGGACCTCTGTAGCAAAAGTTATGAATTTATTAGTGCGACTCTTCTATGAATCTGTCAGTATTTTGATAGGTTTTTGTAATCTGACTTGAGAGATCAGTTAAATAGATAATTAGAGGATCTCAGTATAACAAAAGTTGTACATAATGGTCGTAGCTTTCAGGGAAGCCCAAGAACGCGAAATTTGAACAAACGAGCTGAAAGTTATGATTGTTTTAGTGTACTGTCCAGAGAACCTGACGTGAAATCGATGTTTTGTTAATCAGCATAAAAGGGATATTAGATAGCCGAATCAGGAAGGCCCACCAACCGGTGAAATGCGACAAAGAGTGAAAGAGAAAAGTTGCATTGCATAACTGCATTCATACATTGTGAGACATGTTTTCGAGTAAAGCTTGGAAATAGAATGTTGATGTTGTAGATGTGAATTTAATGTTTCATTATTGGTACTTGCTGAGTCTTTGGGCTCACCCTTGCTTTTGTTGTGTTTTTAGGTACCTTTTGCAAGAACGGCATGCATGGGAGGGAGTAGACATGAATCGGATTCACACACTGCCATCCACTTTTACAGTTGATAAACTTCTAGATCGTACCTTAAAAAAAAGAGCAAACTGCTTAAGGATTGATTATGATTATGTTTCAAGCTTTGGATTAAGTGTAATAATGTTGAGTAGTGACTTTTGGATATCTCTGAATAGGCTAGATGCTTACATGTTTTGAATGCCTATTAATGATTATGAGTGTTGGTTTATTTATACATGTTTTATTCAAATGCTGGAACCTCCTAGTAGTAAATCATACAGAGGAGGATCTGCCGGAATCTGATAGAATGTTTTGGCTTAGATTTGTTAATTGGGTAACATTCCAGGCTCATGTGGGCTGGGGTGTTACAGTGTTAGATCGATGTTTTGTTGTAGATACGTGCAGATTCAGTTCTGGACGTCTCCTAGAGAATTGTAGAGGACGTCGCTAGCTTTTGATGAAGTACAAGATCGCGTTATTCAGACCTCTGTAGCAGAAGTTATGAATTTGTTAGTGTGACTATTCTGCAAATCCGTCGGTATTCTGACAGGTTTTAGTAATCTGACTTGAACGATCAGTTAAATGGAAACTTAGAGGAGCTCAGTATAACGAAAGTTGTATATAATTGTCGTAGATTTCAGAGAAGCTCAAGAAATAGAGATTTGGACAAACATACCGAAAGTTATGGTAGTTTTAGTGTACTGTCCAGAGAACCTGACGTGAAATCGATATTATGTTAATTAGCTTGGTAGGTGTATTATATGGCTGAATCAGGAAGTCCCACCAACTAGGTTTAGTTGGGGAAATTGATAAACTTTCAAGGAAGTCCAAGAACACCTCATTTGGACTCCTGTACTAAAATATATGAATTTTAGAACGTGACTGTCCAATGAGGGGACAGAACAACATTAGGAATTGGAGTTGGGTTCGCGTTAAATGAACTATTGCAAGTTCGTGTTTGCTTTTATAGTTTGTTTGATCCATTACTGTTGTCTTAGTACGCTTTTAATGAATTTAGGTGGGGGACTGGTCCCGGAGGCAGCACCCTCTTCACATCCTCCGTTCTCACGCGGTTAAGGCAAATACTCTGTTTGGTAGAGTAATTATGGATGGTTTGACAGTGAATGCTAGTATTTGATATATATTAGCTGTGCTTGATTGATAGCGTGATATGCTAGATAAAGATGATGAATGCTTATGAAACATGCTAGTATTTGATATATATTAGCTATGTTTAATTGATAGTGTGATATGCTGGTTAAAGATGATGAATGTTTATGATACGAATCATTGTTATTCATGTATGGTGTTGAAGTTGTTCATGATTATCGCAAAACTGTAATTGTTCATGTGCACTGTGAGAGCATATATAAGACCTGGTCATGTGGTGATCAGGAATGCATATTTGAGGTCCCTATCATGTAGATGACGGGCTTGAGGTCCCCACATTCGTAGAATGTGGGCATTGAGAAGCGTTCCCCATCAAGTAAACGATGGGCTTATGGTCCCCACACTTGTGGAGTGTGGGCTTGAGGTCTCCTTTACTTGCGGAGTATTAGGCAATTGGTCCCTGCGCTTGCGAGCACAGGCATGGGTACGCAGCGACGGTTGCATACCCCGCATTACCGATGTAATGTGCAAAAGAGTGAAAAGGAGAAAAGATGCATTGCACATCTGCATTAATACATCATGAGATATGTTTCCGAGCAAAGTTTTAGAATTGAATGTTGATGCTGTGATTGTGAAGTTAATGTTTCATTTTTGGTACTTGCTGAGTCTTTGGGTTCACTCTTGCTTTTGTTGTGTTTTAGGTACCTTTACAAGAACAACATACATGGGAGGGAGTAGACCTGAGTTGGATTCACATACTGCAACACATCATTAAAAGTTGATTAAAATTTTAGAATGTCCATTAATAAATAAGCAAACTGCTTAAGTATTGATTATGGTTATGCTTCATGCATCGAGTTTTTGTAATAATGATGAGTAACATATTTTGGACAACCTTGATCATGTTCTAGCTGATTAGCATTTTTTTATGCTTAGTGATGATACTGGATGTTGAAAGATTTAGTTTTGATAATCTTACTTCTGTTGGAACCTCTGTATAGTTAACTATACAAGGAGGTTCTACCGAAATTTAGTAAATTGTCCTAGATTAACTTTGTTAATGTTTCATCGGTAGCATTCCAGGCTCATGTTGGGCTGGGGTGTTACAGGCAATGCAGAGGGAGCTATAGAGGGAGGAAACAACTTGCCATACATGTATACATACACAGAGAGAGATAGCCATACATAGAGAGATAGAGAGGGAGCAACAGGGGGCCACTATCATGCATCAACACGAGAGAGACAGGGGCTAGAGAGCTACACATGGGGCACTTGTCATATGCATTCACAGAGAGAGAAGAGACATAGAGCAATAGAGGGAACTCCTTGTTTCAACCCGAAGCAGAGGAGGCAAGGCAGGTGGCACTAGCGGAGGGGGCGATGGCGGCGGTCGGGGTCAGGAAAATGGAACCGGGGAGGGTTCACGATCCTGCGGGTGGTGGCGACGCGGCCGGGGGTGGCCGGTGGCAGCTGGGCAGTGACACACGGCAGCCAAAGCCCGGGGAGGGGATGAGGCGACGACGTCGGAGGGGAAGAGGGGATAAATGGAGGCGAGCATGAGCATCGGAGGGACGAGGAGAACTCACCGGGGCGGTTGATGTTTGTGGGCAGTGGCTCGAGCGGGCCGACGACATGAGCCGACGGTGGTGCGGGTGGTCCACCATAGGGTGGCGTTGTGAAGAGGGGAAGCACGGGTGAGTGATAGAGGAGAGGAAGAGGGGGGTCCTCGGATGCTCTAGGCGGAGGGAATTGGGTTGGGACTCACCGGTGGGAAGGGGCAACACGGGCGATGGATTGTGGCTGGTGGTAAGAGAGACGATGGGAGCACGAGCTCCTGTGAATGAACACCAAAATTGGTTGAGGGAAAACAAAGAAGGAGCTTGGGAACATGTCGTGACGTGGACGGAATTGGATGAGACTCACTAGTTTGGCCGGAACAACGAGGCGAGGTGGCGGCTCTGACGGTAGTGCGACACCGGTGTGGATAAGGATGAGGTCTTCCTGGCACTACGATTGCCGAGGGGAAAAATAGTGGTGGGCACGGAGATAGGACATCGAGGGGATGCTCACCATTGTGTCGTCGTGGGTCAGGGTTCACTTGGAGCGGCGGCGTGGCTGAACGAGCATCGCGACCAGAGCATAGGGTTCTGCCCTTGCTTTTGTGAGTAAGAGGAAGGGAGAAGGAGGCCAGAGGAGGTGTGCTCGGCTTAAGTAAAGGGGAACATGCCGCGTTTTGGTGGTGAGTTCTCGTGAGTGGCTGTTGTGCGTAGTGATGTTGTGCTAGGAGAAAGCATGGGTGCGGGCGGGTGACGTGATGTGTCGTGGTCAGGCGAGACCGATGAGGACATAGCAACGGTGTGGCTGCAGTGGACAGGATGGTGATGGGGGTAGGTCGAGAAGCGTCGGGGTGGTGTGGGAGTAGGTGGCGGCATGGTGCTAGTGGCGAGAGCAAGGTGTGTGGAGAAACATATATGGAAGAAGCGAGAAAGAAGAGAGAAAGATGAGAGGCTAGTAGGTGGGCCTGAGGAAAAGCCAGGAAGAGGAAAGAAAAGGAAGAGGGAAGAAAAGAGGATAAAGAGGTCGAATCCAAGACGATAAAGAGGTCGAAGGGATGCTCGGTCATGAAGGACGTAACGGGGAGCATCATCAGGAGGTTCAGATGTGGGTGTCGGCAAGATACCAGGAGAGGAGACTAGTGAAGGACGAGAATGCATGAAGTAGTGAATACCAGATAAATGAGACGGGTGCTGCAGGAACAAGAGACGACACTGTTGGAGGCAGCACCGGAGGTGGAGGAACAGAAGGAACCACTGGAGACAAACTAGGGAAAGACTGTGATAGTGGAGAAATGGGTGAAGAGTCAGAAAGAGATAACCATGAAATCGACTCAACGGTGGAAACATGACAAGGAGCCGAATCTCGATAGAGGAAAGGTCGAGATTCGTCAAAGACAATGTCTCATGAAATCCTGATCCATCGAGCGAAGGATCATAGCAGCGATAACCCTTATACTCAAAACTATAACCAAGAAACACACACTCAACTGACTAAGCCGATAGTTTGGTGCACTCACGAGGCTGTCAGAATAAAACAAGTACATCCAAACACAAGAAAATGAGTGTACGCGAGGGGGGGGGCTCGAGAGTACAGACGCTCTATAGGACTGACACCCTTAAGAGCAGTGGAAGGCTGCATATTGATGAGATATGCAGCCGTAGAAACAGCCTTAGCCTAGAACTGTGGTGGAACGTGAGAGGCAAGGAGCAGAGCGTGGGTAGTCAAATTAGATGATAATGTTTGCACTCATCAACCCCATTCTGAGCATGGGCACCAGGACAAGAAGACTGGTAAAGAGCACCCTACTCAGAAAGAAACTGTCTAAAAACGCCAGAACAGTGCTCGCCAGCAAATCACAGCGAAAACTACAGATGTAAGAATCAAATTGAGTATGAACCATTGTGGGAAAGCTATGATAGATCGCAAGAAACTGACCACGATTAGACATAGGAAAAATTCATGTAAAACAGGAATAATCATCAATGAAGATCACATAAAATTTATGCCCGCCTTCAGAGATAATAAGCGTAGGTCCCCATACATCTGAATGAACTAAGTCAAAAGGACAAGAAGACAAGGACTCACTAGAATGATAAGGAAGTTATAGCTATTTGCCTAGCTTACAATCCGACAAAACATGGATGTGTCAATAGTAACACATCCAAAAACACCCTGATGAACTAATGAAGAAAGGCGAGTGTCGGGACCCAAAAATGCAATTCTGGACCCTTTGTGTATACTGCACTAGTCGGGATCACACTAGTGTACACAGTAGCAACATCGATGAAATATCATTTCCATATACAAATACGACTAATAAATAGACAAATAACAATAATTATCAGGGTAAAGACCTTAAGGTCAAAGCTTACAATTAATGCCTCAAAAGGCGAATAGCTCAATAAACTACAGCGGAACGTAACAGAATAGCTTCAGTGAAGCCCATCCATATGCCCACAGGCAATCGGCTGGGGTAACACGACCTAGTTCTCTATGATCCTTGTAGTAGACCTTGTTGACCGACGATGATCTGATGTAGCCTTTTCAACTGAAGAATATTGCATATAGCAAGAATGAGTACACAACCGTACTCAACAAGTTACACCACAGAATGCAAATATAGATGATGACTTATTCCAAAGGAAATGGCTTCTGTGGTTATTTTTTGCAGAAATGCAACATTTGCAGTTGAATACAATAATAAATTGAAAGCATAATTCAAAACAAATAGACTCTATAACTTACTAAGTTAGGCCAGTCCCATTAGGCATGTGGTCATACAGTAAGGCTCAGTTTAATGACGCACAAAGTTAAGTCCTTAATTGACCAAGATAAGACTTTCAATTTCTAACTATGCCACAGAGATTATTGTTCCCATCCAACACAGATCCACCATAAAAGCACACAGCACCACATGTCTCAGTCCAAATCTTTTCCCATCATGTTGGTTAAGTGCATCATATGCCATCAACGAGTAATAGCACACAGTACATACAGTTTTATCACATAGTTCCATAATCACTTAGTTAGGTTTATAATTGCAACTCACATGAGATGATGACTCGTAGCATGGCTAAGCAACTACTCGTATCTAACCATCCCACGTTGGTGCTAGAATAATACCAACTAAATAGTGAACCAATCTAGGGTGAGAAAAGATTATGACATACAATAGACATTGTGGATATATAACAAATTGGAATAATAACTAATCCCAAAAGTATTTAAATAAATACTTAATGCAAATACAATAATTTGAATCAATGTAATTTTGAAAAATGGGATTCAATATGATCAAAGGTATAACTTGCCTTGTTATAACAATGACAGTCTTAGTTTATCTTCAATCTTCTACTTCCTTGACCTTCAGCTCCTTCGGACGATTCTGAGACTTCAACGTCTAACGAAAAAGAAAGCGTAAAAACAAACTAAATTCAAAAATACAAATAAAATAAACTCCAAATTGAAATTAAATGGTACTGGAAGGTAGATATTGAATTTAGATTAATTTAGGAACTTCAAATCAGAGTTCGAATGAAGAAGATATGGCTTTTAGAAGATTGAATTTCACATAAAATGATGAAAAAAACTTTTTCTTACATCATGGACAAGGTAAGAAGTTATGAAAGTGACAATTGGATCATCATTGGGAAATATTTTTCCTAAGTTTCGTGACGGTATGTGGTCTCTCTGAAAATTTCACAATAATATTTTTAGGGGTAGTCAAACTGTTTGACTTTCAGTCAAACAAATCAGAGCCTTGCAGAATTTTTGGAGAAATATTCACAGTATAAAAGCCTCTGAACATTTTACACAAGGTTATTATCTGAGTTAGCAAGCTCCAGTAAAAATTTCATAATTTTTGGAGTTGTTTTGCTATCTCAATTAAATCCTCAAAGTTCCTGGTCCGTTTAAAACTCAAAACCTAAATCCACTTTGCTTTGGGTTCGAGTCAGACTCGGGCTCGAGCCATGTGTCTCGGTCCAGTCAACTAACTGCACCGAGCCCCTTTAAAAAGCGCGTGTTGAATCTCCACCGTCAGATCTTAATCGTGCGGCCCATGTTCGTGAGAACATTCGGACCCTCCGGATGCGCTATTCAATTTGAACCGTTGGATCCCCATCCAACCGCGATTCACCAAACATTCGGACCCTCCGTTTTTGTTTGAATCTAAGCGTGCGTTTAATCCAAGGGCTCCGATCTATTCCTCTATTTTCAAATCTCGAAATCGTGGCGCGTTGTCACCGCCTTGATTAAAATCGTAGGGCTCAAAATCGCACGAGCTTTTCCTCTGGTCATCTTCAACCTCCCGCCGTGTGAAAACAGTGTAGGGCATGGGGATGTCATTTCATGCTCCCTACGGCTGCCCTAGTCAACATTAAGGGTTGTGGGAGAGGTGTTCGGCCGAGCCATACCCTATATTGTCAGCTTCACCTTTTTGCTTTCGGCCGTGTCTGGTGCTTTGTGCACTTGTCTCCCGAAGAGCTTTTTGGCAAAACCCTAGTATCTCCGAGCCTTATAAGCACCCTCTCCACCTCCTGGTATTTCTTTAGGCCACCATCAAGCTCCATTTACAGTTTTGGAGCTTAACTCCTCAAAATCCCCAATCCGCCATTGTTGACCCGTGGAACTCCAGTGGTGAATTTGGTGTTCCAGTGGTTCTCCTTCACATTTCTTTACCCTATTCTTATCTCCTTACTATCTTGAACATGTCCCCTCACTTATTGTTGGATTTGACTCTTAGGAATTGTCCAATTTGAGGTTTGTTCAAATTCAGCCGAAATTGGTCATCTTCTTCCTCAGCTCAGGTGAGTGCTCTATTTTCAAATTACTTGCTCATGTAGCTTCTGTGGACCATAATGAAATTATATTAATGCTTTGGTATCACTCACTTGGCCTAGGGTACCATTTTCAACCTTTCTTCTCCGAGTCCGGCGAGCCTCCACCGTGGGCAAGCTTCTCCGGCCGTTTTGAAGCTTCTCTTCATTAAGGTAGCTTCTTATTAGTCCCTAGAGGCTCGCTGCACTTCTTTGACCGCGGCGAGCTTTGCTACTTTGTTAGCAAAGCAAAGCTCCATTTTCGTTTTCGGCTAGCCGCGTTGGTCCTCACCATGCGAGAATGCCACTATTAGGTTCCGGGTGCTATTGCGGTTCCATTTTAGTCCTTAGTCGGCGCCGCCGCGGCCAGGGTCGCCGGCGATAAGCCGTGGAAGTCACTCGGGAGTTTGCCGGCGAGAACTCCCGTTTTCGTCATTTGTTTAAGACACATTAATTGCCCTGTGATTGCTAATCATTAGTTCATTAATTGTGTCTTAAACTATGTCGTTGAGCCAGCGACATGTGGGCCTCAATCCCTTAAATCACATCTATGAGTCATTAGGACACAATAATTGCTAGTCAATCACTAATCATTAGTTCTTTGGTAATTAATCGCGTCTTAATTGTCCCTCCGTCTCAGCGACATGTGGGCCCTCTCGTTAAATCCTCCCGCGCACTTAAGTCCCGTGCGTAGCACTTTGTTGATTGTGGACCGTCGATCCTGTGATCAACGCCCGGATCTAAGTGCATTCGGACCTCCGGTTGCCTCTATCATTCTTGACCGTCGATCTTGCGATCAACGGCTGAGATCCCGTGTGCGATCGGACCATCCGAATGAAGGTGCGCTCTGGGCCGTCCATCTGCAGATCTGCGGCTGTGATTGGTCCAAGCAACCACACCGTCCGAATGCATTCCTCCGCGTGAGCCGTTGGATCTTGATCCAACGGTGAGATCCTTTCGAGAGTCGCGCGCGTGCGCTGTTCCCGGCGCGCGTGAGCCGTAGGATTTTAGATCGAGGGTTGTCAAGCGTCCACGTCGCATATTTTCTGTTAAGTTCGAATCTTTATCGGTAAGCATTTATTTGTCAACTAAAAATTGTATCTAAACTTTAAAAATTCATGACTAATTCTTGTTAACTACTTTTTAGGTAATTCCAACTGTAATAAATTCTGTTGTCACTAAAGTTTAATATAAAAATGCAACTAGGTATGTTTCTGTAGCAGAAAGTAATGAAACTAAAATAACTTGATTTACAATATTGAATATTCGAGAAATAGGTTTAAAACTTGAAAAATGCATATCTTTTACATACAATTCAATTTATGCGAAATCAATTTTGTTAAATTCATCTGTTAGCATACTTTCATATGGAATAAGTTTTGGGCATGTTTAAAATTCTGTAAAATGACTTGCATTAGATTTACAGCTTAAAAAAATCATAAGTAAATGTGTATAACTCCAAATTTAGTAAATTCAACTTTGCTGTTATTAGGATGTCATAATCTTCTTGCTATAAAAATTTTAGACCCTAGATCATTCTAGAAAATTTCACCATAAACAGTACCAGTAATTAATTAGGTTGATTTTAAGGCTGAGAAAGAGTATTTTGGATATATCTTTTTCATGCTAAGTCCAAATTGCATGATTCTTGTTCCTATCATTGTATGAAATCACTCCCTAGCTATTGTGTAAATTTCATTAGATTTGGAAGTCTTTTGCTGTTGGAGTTTATTTGGTGTTCTTCGTTCTTATTGGTTTATCGCCTTTTCGCGTTAGGTTCCAAAGACAATATTATTATTGATTCTGAGCCACAGCCATCAGATCCTGCACTCCAGCCAGGCAAGCAGATGTAGCATCATTTGATCATATTGTCACTACTATTTTCAAATTCTAATATGTTGTTTTCAAATTCTATGTATGCATTGCTATGCTGTTTTAAACTATTGTCGATAGTTGGCCCAGTAGCTGCATTATAGGTAGGAAATGTTTATTCCTCTACTACTGAGCCTAGGATTACTTGCTATGATTTTGGGTTCGCTGGATGAACCCTTGTCACTTAGTAGTTTACGTGTCATTATGCTTAGCCATGCTTAGCTATCGGTAGAAATGGGTGGTTATCGACTTGTCGATAACCTTGATCACACAAACTGTTATAATCTGTATATTTCGGCCTTGTGCTATGTCTAAATTGCAAAACTAAAACTGAAAATGAAAACAATTTAGACTTGGGCACAATGGTAAGATGGTGTGATCTTTTGGGTGTGATTGGAATGGTGCCCGGGTCAATTAAGGACTGAACTTCTTGTGAGTACACATTATCAGAGCATTTCGTGCGTGCTAACCACACTAGAGGGATATGGGACCTCTCTTAGCTGAGTACTTTGGGGTGTGTTAATTAATGAGTCGCGTGGTGGGTTGCATATTTGATTATATGCAATATGGACATGTTTGTGGGGGAGAGGAGCACCCGCCGAGGCGGTGTGTCTGCTCCACGTATGGGTCCTGTGATCCATATTTAGTTGGCAGATCAATAAGGATTAACCCCATACGTGCGTCTCTTGATTAGCATATTCCATTGGAAAGGGTTCAATGCGACTTAGCGTGTCTTGGCATACCAAAGGAAGTGTGCTTAATAGCTTGGCAAAAAGGTGGTTTGAAGTGTGGGTACATTGGTACACCCCTGCAGGGATTACAAACTATTCGAATAGCCTCGTTCTAGGTTATGGACACGCTTGGATAAGCTTTTCAAGAGTTAGACTGCAACCTTTTTAATTAAAACTTGATGGGTGGTATGAATCAGGGATTCATGCTATGTGTGGTGACTATTGGGTTAGTCACTTCTAGGTGGTTCCTGGATAATTATTGTTACTCGTTGTTATTTCAATGCTTAAACTGATTTGTCAAATTGCCTTCAATCTATTACATTATTGCAAATGAAACTTGCTTTGTGCGTCCAAAGAACCATATAACCAAATTCCTTTGATCTGACTTTCATGTAGCTATGTATAGGCTTGTTACTCGTAAGTCTTGCAGTACATTATTGTACTCACCGACATTGCACTGTATTGTGTAGAGGAAGAAGGTGAGCCGATGGGCCTCACTTTTGTGAGTTGTCTTTGTGGAAGTGTTTGGGGCGATTAGTTTGGCGGCGGTCGGTTGCCATACTGGTGTTATGTGGCTCACTGGTCGTCTTTTGGTTTAAGCCATCTTATGGCAACTTTTGCTTCACGCTATTTGATACTTATGTCATTTGGCGGTCGGTGTTACGTAATAACTTATATTATGTATGTCTTTTGGTAGACTTGGTTTATTCTGTTGTATGGAATTGATGCATGCTTTGATATGATGTATGTGTGCTGCATTCTCTGGGAAGCACATGTTCATCGAGGCACGGGTTATTCTGTTTGTGATACTAGAACCAGTGGAAGGTTAAGTATTACAAGCTTAATAAACCGGGGTCTCACAGAGTTTGGTATCAGAGCCATACTGACCGTAGAAACCCCTAGCTTGGTCTTCTTTTAGGATATTTTGAAAACTTAGTTTTTGGAATATCAAATGATTCATGAAATTCTTAAGTAAGAGTCTCAGATTTTACTTCTCATCTATCTTAGCTTGCTCATCTCACCCTGTTCTGGAATGAATTTGGAAATATGTTCTCTTTCTTATCTTCCTTCAAAAGATAGAGAGTTATTCGGTTAAAATGGTTTGGGTAAACCATGAGTGTTACGAATTAAGTATTGGCGGTCGTTTGAAGGAGATTGGGAGTTCCTGGAACTGCAAAATTTCGGCCAGGAGCTTTGAGAAGAAAATCTGGACAGCAAGCAGAATTTCTGGACAGCTAGCTCTTAGCAGGGTAGAGGGCTAAAAATGAGAGGTTAATACAACTAAAACTTGCGGGAATAAAAGGGATAAGAAGTGATATGAATTAGTTATATACCACCACCCTGTTATGTAGTTTTTGCCCTGTTTTGTTGGCTGAACCAAACCAGATTTATGTGCTGAAAATTGATTTCCCGAAAACAGATTGCTCGTCCTCCATACGGGTTAGTCATATTGGGAAACCAGTTTTTGAAAACAGAGTTGTTGTAGTTGTTTCTATGCTGGTATCTGAGCATTTTTGAAGTTAGTTTTGCAAGTAGTAATCATTGATGTTTCCTTGTCTCCTGTCCTAGAGTTTTTGCTGATTTACCTTGATGGAACAGGATTGCAGGAAGAACGCGTGGTAGTCAGTCGGCTGGTCCAGATGAGGAGCTTCCACCTCCTCCGACCATGGTCGAAGTATTGGCCCAGATCGAGAGGAACCGGATGGACCAGAGTCGCATCCTGGAGGTGATCGCGAGGAACACCTCTGCTTCCTCTAATGCCTCCGGATAGGGAGGAGGTGGCCATCAGACACGTGGGGGACTTGCGGAGTTTCTCCGTACCCAGCCACCCACTTTCTCTAGATCTGAGGACCCACTAGACGCGGATGATTGGCTGCGTCTCGTTGAGCGAAAGCTCAACATTGCTCAGTGCCAGGAGCAGGAGCGGGCACTCTTTGCATCCCATCAACTGGAGGGTGCAGCTCTCTCGTGGTGGGAGAACTATCTCGCCATGCAGCCCGCGCCAATGTGGTCTCGTGGGATGAGTTCAGTCCGCTCGTCGGGCCCACATCCCGATGGCCTGATGAAGCTCAAGTAAAGGAGTTCCTTGCGCTTAAGCGAGCGCAAGTGCGTCGGAGTATCTTTACGAAGTTTAATCACTTGGCTCGTTATGCTCGGGTGAGGTGGCCTCGATGAGGCCAAGCGGGAGAAGTTCATGGATGGTTTGTCCGAGGAGCCGCAGACAAGCTATCTATTGTGGACTTTGCGACTTCCGGCCTTGGTTGACAAGGCCATCGTCATGAGCACAAGGCGGCGTTGGATGAGTCCCGCAGCGCAAGTGGAGGCCCATCGGTGCGCATGGTGGCCTCACTCGTCCCCGTGTTGGGCCTGTACCAGGGGCCCGTGCTTTGGCTTCACCACCGTCGAGGTCATCGGCGCCAGTTACTCGTCCCCCGCAGGCCGTGTTTCAGCCACGTGCACCTGCGACCCAGCAGCAGGTTGCTCTCCGCAACCCGGCTGCTGATGTCACCTGTTTCGCCTGCAACAAGAAGGGCCACTATGCTAGCAGTTGCCCTTAGAGGACTGGAGCGGCCCCTCGTCCTAATGGAGGACGCGGGCAAGGGAATGGTCACCCACCTGACCAGAAGGTGATCCAGAAGACCCAGGGTGTCGGGAGTGGTCGAGTCAACCACATCTCGGCTAAGGAGGCTCAGGAGGCGCCCGACGTTGTGTTGGGTACGCTTCTTGTCAGTTATCGTCCTGCTGCAGTATTATTTGACTCTAGAGCATCGCATTCTTTTATTTCGAAATCATTTGCTGCTGATTGTGACCTTCACTTTGTTCCTTTAGGGATTCCTTTGCTTATTCGCTCTCCGGGAGCGGAAATGAGAGCTGATCAGGAGTGCCGGGGCGTTCCCATTGATATTGAAGGAGTGGAATTCTTGGCGAATCTCATCTTACTTGACTCGGCACGCCTGGATGTGATTCTTGGCACGGATTGGTTGTCCCAACATTTGGGGCAAATCGATTGTGCCAGGAAGATGGTTTACCTCACTAGTCCCTCAGGCGAGCAAATTGGGATTTCACCACAGCTGCGAGGGCCACATCTTTGTGCCCTTGAAGCTAAGCGACCTGGAGATTCGGAGGTGCCTGATTTGTGACTTTGTGGATGTCTTTCACGAAGATTTGCAGGATGCCTCGATTCGAGACTTGGAGTTTGTTATTGAATTGCTGCCCTGTCTCGCTCCAATTTGGCGCGTGCGTCAATGCCTCCTAATGAGTTGGAGGAGTTGAAGAAGCGATTAGGTGAGCTTCAAGCAAAAGGCTTTATCCGTCTAGCTCATCTCATTGGGGTTGTCGATTATTTTTGTGAAAAAGAAGGACAAGACCTGCAGTATAATGTTGATTACCGTCCGCTTAATGAAGTGACGGTGAAAAACAAGTATCCTTTGCCTCGTATTGATGATCTCTTTGACCGATTGACTGGAGCTGTGTGTTCTCAAGATTGACTTGAGGTTGGGGTATCATCAGTCCGGATCGTGTGAGGATATTCCAAAGACGGTTTTCACTACTCGTTATGGCCTTTACGAGTACACCGTCATGTCTTTCGGCTTAACCAATGCTCCAGCTTTGTTCATGAATCTTATGAACTCGGTGTTCATGGAGTATTTGGATAGGTTTGTTGTGGTTTTCATTTATGACATTTTTATCTACTCCAAGAGTGAAGAGGAACATGCTGAGCACTTGGAAATTGTGTTGGGCAAGTTGCGTGAGCACCAGCTGTACGCAAAATTCAGCAAGTGTGAATTCTGGTTGGAGGAAGTGGCATTCTTAGGCCATGTTCTTTCAGCAGGTGGAGTAGCTGTGGACCCTAGCAAGGTCAGTGATGTGCTATCTTGGGGTCAGCCTAAGTCTGTCACGGATGTTCGGAGTTTTCTTGGTCTGGCGGGATACTATCGCCGCTTTATCAAGAATTTTTCCAAGATTGCGAAGCCCATGACCGAATTGCTAAAGAAAGACAAGAAATTCATATGGACTTCTGCTTGTGATGAGAGTTTCCAAGAACTCAAGAAGAGGCTAACATCAGCTCCAGTGCTTGTTCTCCCTGACATACACAAGAGCTTTGATATCTATTGTGATGCCTCTTGTCAGGGACTCGGTTGTGTTCTTATGCAAGAAGGCAAGGTTGTGTCCTATGCATCAAGGCAGTTGAGGCCTCATGAGCTCAATTATCCTACCCATGACTTGGAGTTAGCTGCAGTGGTCCATGCACTCAAGATTTGGCACTATTACCTTATTGGTAACCGTTGTGAGGTGTATTCTGATCACAAGAGCTTGAAATATCTGTTCACCCAGCCAGATCTGAACCTCAGGCAAAGAAGATGGTTGGAATTGATCAAGGATTATGATATGGGCATTCAGTATCACCCGGGCAGAGCCAATGTTGTTGCAAATGCACTTAGTCGAAAGGTGTATTGCAATACTTTAGTGCTTCAAGAGCAACAACCTGCCCTTCTTGAAGAATTCCAGCGGCTTAACTTGGGTTTGATTGAGCACGGTTCTCTTGCTACTTTGGTTGTGCAACCGACCTTGGTAGATCAAATCAAGGCTGCCCAGCAGGCAGATGTTGGTGTGATCCAAATCAAGCAGAACATCAAGAATGGGTCAGCCAAGTGCTTCTCTGAGGATGAGCATGGTGTTGTGTGGTTTGGACAGCGCCTTGTGGTTCCAAAGGTCATGGAATTGCGAGATTTGATTCTCCGCGAAGCCCACGACTCCCCTTTGTCTATCCATCTCGTGGCTACCAAGATGTATCAAGACCTTCGACAGAGATTTTGGTGGACTCGCATGAAGCGCGAGATTGCCAGGTTCGTTGCCGAGTGCGACGTGTGCTGTCGCGTCAAGGCTGAACATTAGCGTCCAGCAGGCCTTCTTCAGCCTTTGCCAGTGCCTGAGTGGAAGTGGGATTCCGTTGGTATGGACTTCATCACCGGTCTGCCCAGCACTTCTTCTAGGAAGGATGTTATCTGGGTTGTCATTGATCGATTGACTAAGGTAGCACATTTTCTGCCAGTGCGTACCAATCTCAGTGTTAGTCAGCTGGCGGATCTCTACGTGTCTTGCATTGTATGCATGCATGGTGTGCTACGAACGATTGTGTCAGATCGTGGTTCTCTTTTCACCTCTCTCTTTTGGCATAGTCTTCAAGAGGCGATGGGTACACGTCTTTCTTTCAGTTCAGCTTATCATCCTCAAACTGATGGTCAGACGGAGAGTCAACCAAGTGTTGGAAGATATGCTCCGTGCTTGTGTTCCTTCCTATGGGAAGAAGTGGGAGAAGTGCTTGCCGTTTGTAGAGTTCTCCTACAACAACAGCTTTCAGGCTAGTCTTGGTATGGCACCATTTAAGGCTTTGTATGGGAGGAGATGTAGAACCCCATTGAACTGGTCAGAAACTGGTGAGCGTCAGTTTTTCGGGCCAGATTCCATCAATGAGGCCGAAAGCCAGGTTAAGTCGATTCGTGAGCATCTGCGCGTGGCCCAGTCCAGGCAAAAGAGCTATGCGGATCGTCGTCGTCGAGAGTTGAGCTTTGAGCCCAATGAATTTGTTTATCTCAAAGTCTCACCCTTGAAGGGTCATCAGCGTTTTGGTATCAAAGGCAAGTTAGCTCCTCGATATGTTGGGCCTTATCGCATCATCGAAAGTTAGAGCATTGCATCTGATTGGAGTTGCCGGCTACACTTGAGGGTGTACATGATGTGTTCCATGTGTCACACTTGAAGAAATGCCTCCGTATTCCAATTGAGGAAACTCCGTTGGAAAATCTCGATGTGCTGAGAAAATTTGACCTATCATGAGCATCCTATTCGTATTCTCGAAGAATCTGAACGGAGGACAAGGAACCGTGTCATCAAGTTCCTTAAGGTTCAGTGGTCAAACCATTCTGAAGATGAGGCAACTTGGGAGCGCGAAGATCGTCTTCGTGCAGATTACCCATCCTTCTT
Organism: Ampelocalamus luodianensis; assembly: GCA_036346255.1. Classification (NCBI taxonomy): domain Eukaryota; kingdom Viridiplantae; phylum Streptophyta; class Magnoliopsida; order Poales; family Poaceae; genus Ampelocalamus; species Ampelocalamus luodianensis. The sequence continues at coordinate 36,553,137 of CM070638.1, read as the reverse complement.
CTCCGAGTAAACAGAATCTCGGGATGAGATTCTTGTAAGGGGGGAGGTTTCGTAACATCCCAACTTTGGACTTGTGTTTCAAATGTAAGAAAATGAGTGGAAATTAAAACTTTTTCTTACATCATGTATTTCCTGTATCCTTTGAACAATTGTTGTAAGAAGTTATGGAAATACAAAGTCACAAGCCTTTTTGATCCCTAGCCTTGTCTTCCAAAAATATTCATCTCAAATCTTGTGATCACCATTGGGAAATATTTTTCCTAAGTTTCTGTGATGGTATGTGGTCTCTATGAAAAATTTCACAATTTTTAGAAATTGTTTGAATATTTTTAGAGGGCAGTCAAACCTGTTTGACTTTTAGTCAAACCTTAAATCAGAGCCTTGCAGAATTTTTGGAGAAAGATTCACAGCATAAAAGCCTCTGAAAATTTTACACAAGGTTATTATCTGAGTTAGCAAGCTCCAGTAAAAATTTCATAATTTTTGGAGTTGTTTTGCTATCTCAATTAAATCCTCAAAGTTCCTGGTCCGTTTAAAACTCAAAACCTAAATCCACTGTGCTTTGGGTTCGACTCAGACTCGGGCTCGAGCCATGTGTCTCGGTCCAGTCAACTAACTGCACCGAGCCCCTTTAAAAAGCGCGCAATGAATCTCCACCGTCAGATCTTAATCGCGCGGCCCATGTTCGTGAGAACATTCGAACCCTCCGGATGCGCTATTCAATTTGAACCGTTGGATCCCCATCCAACCGCCCAGATTCACCGAAACATTCGGACCCTCCAATTTTTTTGTTTGAATCTAAGCCGTGCGTTTCTAATCCAAGGGCTCCCGATCTATTCCTATATTTTCAAATCTCAGAATCGTGGCGCGTTGTCAGCCGCCCGATTAAAATCGTAGGGCCCAAAATCGCCCGAGCTTTTCCTCTGGTCATCTTCAACCTCCTGCCGTGCGAAAACAGTGTAGGGCATGGGGATGTCAATTCATGCTCCCTACGGCTGCCCTAGTCGACATTAAGGGTTGTGGGAGAGGTGTTCGGCCGAGCCATACCCTATATTGTCAGCTTCACCTTTTTGCTTTCGGCCGTGTCTGGTGCTTTGTGCACTTGTCTCCCGAAGAGCTTTTTGGCAAAACCCTAGTATCTCCGAGCCTTATAAGCACCCTCTCCACCTCCTGGTATTTCTTTAGGCCACCATCAAGCTCTATTTACAGTTTTGGAGCTTAACTCCTCAAAATCCCCAATCCGCCATTGTTGACCCGTGGAACTCCAGTGGTGAATTTGGTGTTCCAGTGGTTCTCCTTCACATTTCTTTACCCTATTCTTATCTCCTTACCATTTTGAACATTTCCCCTCACTTATTGTTGGATTTGACTCTCAGGAATTGTTCAATTTGGGGTTTGCTCAAATTCAGCCGAAATTGGTCATCTTCTTCCTCAGCTCACGTGAGTGCTCTATTTTCAAATTACTTGCTCATGTAGCTTCTGTGGACCATAATGAAGTTATATTGATGCTTTGGTATCACTCACTTGGCTCAGGGTACCATTTTCAACCTTTCTTCTCCGAGTCCGACGAGCCTCCACCGTGGGCAAGCTTCTCCGGCCGTCTTTGAAGCTTCTCTTCATTAATGTAGCTTCTTATTAGTCCCTAGAGGCTCTGGCAAACGCTTCTTTGATCTGCAGCTGAGCTTTTTGCTACTTTCATGTTTAGCAGCAAAAGCTCCATTTTCGTTTTCGGCTAGCGATTACTCGTCCCTCACCGCGGCGAGAATGCCACCATTAGGTTCGGGTGCTATGCGGTTCCATTTAGTTCTTAGTCGGCGCGCGCGCGGCTTTGATCGTGGCGACAAGCCGTGAAGTCACTCGGGTTTGCAGCGAGAACTCCCGTTTCGTCATTTGTTTAAGACACATTAATTGCCACGTGATTGCTAATCATTAGTTCATTAATTGTGTCTTAAACTATGTCGTTGAGCCACCGACATGTGGGCCTCCAATCCCTTAAATCACATCTGCGCGTCATTAGGACACATTAATTGCTAGTCAATCACTAATCATTGGTTCTTTGTAATTAATCGCGCTCTAATTGTCCCTCCGTCTCACCGACATGTGGGCCCTCTCATTAAAATCCTCCGCGCACTTAAGTCCTGTGCGTAGCACTTTGTTGATTGTGGACCGTCGATCCACGTGATCAACGGCCCGATCTAGAGTGCATTCGGACCCTCCGGTTGCCTCTATCATTCTTGACCGTCGATCTTGCGATCAACGGTGAGATCCGTGTGCGATCGGACCATCCGAATGAAGGTGCGCTCTGGGCGTCCATCTGCAGATCTGCGGTGTGATTGGCCCAAGAAACCACACCGTCGAATGCATTCCTCGCGTGGCCGTTGGATCTTGATCCAACGGTGAGATCCTTCGAGAGTCGCGTCGTGCGCCGCATTCCCGTGGCGTGGGCGTGGGATTTTAGATCGAGGTTGTCAAGCGTCCGTCGCATATTTTCTGTTAAGTTCGAATCTTTATCGGTAAACATTTATTTGTCAACTAAAAATTGTATCTAAACTTTAAAAATTCATGACTAATTCTTGTTAACTACTTTTTAGGTAATTCTAACTGTAATAAATTCATTGTCACTAAAGTTTAATATAAAAATGCAACTAGGTATGTTTCTGTAGCAGAAAGTAATGAAACTAAAATAACTTGATTTACGCCAATATTGAATATTCGGAAATAGGTTTAAAACTTGAAAAATGCATATCTTTTCTCAGTATAATTCCAATTTGTGCGAAATCAATTTTGTTAAATTCATCTGTTAGCATACTTTCATATGGAATAAGTTTTGAGCATGTTTAAAATTCTGTAAAATGACTTGCATTAGATTTACAACTTAGAAAAATCATAAGTAAATGTGTATAACTCCAAATTTAGTAAATTCAACTTTGCTGTTATTAGGATGTCATAATCTTTTTTCTATAAAAATTTCAGACCCTAGATCATTCTAGAAAATTTCGTCATGAACAGTACCAGTAATTAATTAGGTTGATTTTAAGGCTGAGAAAGAGTATTTTGGATATATCTTTTTCATGCTAAGTCCAAATTGCATGATTCTTGTTCCTATCATTGTCTGAAATCATTCCCTAGCTATTGTGTAAATTTCATTAGATTTGGATGTCTTTTGCTGTTGGAGTTTATTTGGTGTTCTTCGTTCTAATTGGTTTATCGCCTTGTCGCTTAGGTTCCGAAGACAATATTATTATTGATTCTGAGCCACAGCCATCAGATCCTGCACTCTAGCCAGGCAAGCAGATGTAGCACTATTTGATCATATTGTTCCTACTATTTTCAAATTCTAATATGTGGTTTGCAAATTCTATGTATACATTGCTATGCTGTTTTAAACTATTGTCGATAGTTGGCCCAGTCGCTGCATTATCAGTAGGAAATGTTTATTCCTCTACTACTGAGGCTAGGATTACTTGCTGTGATTTTGGGTTCGCTGGATGAACCCTTGTCACTTAGTAGTTTACGTGTCATTATGCTTAGTCATGCTTAGCTATCGGTAGAAATGGGCGGTTATCGATAACCTTGATCACACAAACTGTTATAATCTGTATATTTCGGCCTTGTGCTATGTCTAAATTGCAAAACTAAAACTGAAAATGAAAACAATTTAGACTTGGGCACAATGGTAAGATGGTGTGATCTTTTGGGTGTGATTGGAATGGTGCCCGGGTCAATTAAGGATCGAACTACTTGTGAGTACCTGTTATCCGAGCATTTCTGTGCGTGATAACCACACTAGAGGATATGGGACCTCTCTTAGCTGAGTACTTTGGGGTGTGTTAATTAATGAGTCGCGTGGTGGCTTGCATATTTGATTATATGCAACATGGACATGTTTGTGGGGAGAGGAGCACCCACCGAGGCCGGTGTGTCCTGCTCCACGTATGGGTCCTTGTGATCCATATTTCGTTGGCAGATCACTAAGGATTAACCCTCATACGTGCGTCTCTTGATTAGCATATTCCATTGGAAAGGGTTCGTAGGACTTAGCCGTCTTGAGCATACCAAAGGAAGTGTGCTTAATAGCTTGGCAAAAGGCGATGCGAAGTGTGGGTACATTGGTACACCCTGCAGGATTACAAACTATTCGAATAGCCTCGTCTAGGTTATGGACACGCTTGGATAAGCTTTTTAAGAGTTAGACTACAACCTTTTTAATTAAAACTTGATGGGTGGTATGAATCAGGGATTCATGCTATGTGTGGTGACTATTGGGTTAGTCACTTCTAGGTGGTTCCTGGATAATTATTGTTACTCGTTGTTATTTCAATGCTTAAACTGATTTGTCAAATTGCCTTCAATCTATTACATTATTGCAAATGAAACTTGCTTTGTGCGTCCAAAGAACCATATAACCAAATTTCTTTGATACAACTTTCATGTAGCTATGTATAGGCTTGTTACTCGTAAGTCTTGCGAGTACATTATTGTACTCACCTGCATTGCCTGTATTGTGCAGAGGAAGAAGGTGAGCCCGATGGGCTTCACTTTTGTGAGTTGTGCTGTGACAGTGTTTGGGGCGATTAGCTTGGCGGCCCGGTCGGTTGCCCTGTGGTGTTATGTGGCTCACCGATCGTCTTTTGGTTTAAGCCATCTTATGGCAACTTTTGCTTCCGCTGTTATTTGATACTTATGTCATTTGGCCGGTCGGCTGTTCTGTAATAACTTATATTATGTCTGTCTTTTGGTAGACTTGGTTTATTCTGTTGTAACTTGGTTTATTCTGTTGTATGGAATTGATGCATGCTTTGATATGATGTATGTGTGCTGCATTCTCTGGGAAGCACATGTTCATCGAGGCACAGGTTATTCTGTTTGTGATACTAGAACCAGTGGAAGGTTATGTATTACAAGCTTGATAAACTGGGGTCTCACATGGAGTCTACGGAATATTATCAAAATATTCTATTCTAAAAATATTAGAAAACAGCTGAGTGTATGACATGTGGGACCGACTGGTATTTATGAATTTCCAGAATTAAAAGAATTCCAGAAATAAAGTAGAGAGAGCAACATATGGGACCAATAAGATAAAAGAATTTTTTAAGAATTAAATTAATTCCCGAAAATAGGAGTTGGGTTGACTTGTAGGCCACTAGTCTATGGACCAGGTCCATAGAGATATGCTAGTCTACGGTGGACCAAGCTCATGCACTATGGTTGACCAAGAGTTGACTGACATGTGGGACCCGCATGTAAGAGAGAGAAATAATTAGGGTTTTAATTGGGAGGGTGATATGTGGGGTTCATATGTAAGAAAGAGATAGATATGTATGGCTTGACTGTTTGAATGGCAAGTGGGGTCAATATGTAAGTGGGAAGGAATATATTTGTATGGATGGCAAAGGGGTCCACAAGAAAGAAAGGAAAGAAGAGTCAACAGGGAAGACCAGAGAACAACAGATGAATTCCACGTTCTGGACACAGAGAAGCAACGAAGGACTTCCATGGCCGGTTCATGTCGACATGGAGATGGATGCATGGATTCTTAGCACTGAGATGGGAAGCACAGATTGGAGAAAGGAATTAACACAAGGAAAAATAAGATGATGCTTGGCCACACATCAGTGCAGGAAACCAACATCAAGGAAAACAATAGAGAATCATGCGCCTGATACACATGGAACTTCGACAGCACAGACCAGGGAGCATCATCTGTCCATGGCGCAAGATGGTGGCCACAGTTGGCGGCGAGGCGACAAAGAAGTAGCAGAGATCAATTGAGACAAGCATGACATAGAGGTAGGAAGAAAGCCAATGTAGCAGCAGAGAAGAACTACAACAACAAAACGTTTAGACATGAACAGTGCGTAGAGAATAGGCTGGTTCATGGCACAGGGGCTGGACGGCGACCGGAAGCGATCCAACTACGCTGAAGGGGCAAAACGGAAAAGAAACGATGAGGCGGATGCGATGGTGCGATCGGATTTTGGAAAAACTCACCAACGAAGCGGGCAACGCGACGAACGTCATGGCTCGACATGGCCAATAGTGCTCCGATAATCTTCAGGCGAATGGGAAGGAACCATGACGTAGAGCACGACGACGTGAACCCAACACCACAGACGGTTCGCCCGGGGGACGTCGGATGAAGGCGCAGTTCGCCGGAGAAGACCTTTAGTTAGAGCTCAGTATATTGCAGATGGTGACGAAAATAGATTGATTCGAAGGAAACCAAATCTGGGGATTGGAAGAGGAGATCAAGACGGACGTTTGGGCGCAAACGGTTCGCTTTTATATGCAGCGTAGAGGAAGATATGATTTTTAAAAGGTTTGGGTTCGAAATGGATGGGTTCTGGACTCTTGCTGGTTGTCCGGTTCCGAACGAAGGAAAATGATGAACAGTAACACGTAGAGTACTGTAGCAACCGAGAGGAGAGAGAAAGGAAAGATTTTTGGAATTAAAAAAATCCCAAAAATCAAGGGGATCAAATAAGTAGCAAACAACACCGGAAAGATCTCATAAAATACCAAAAAATTTCTTGGAACACAAGAAGCTAAATAACACATGTTTTTATTTAATTGATGTTTAGATTAGCCCAATTAAATGTTTTTAATTTAGGAAATTCCTAATTAAGCTTTATTAATTCAAATAAAATTGGTGAAATTTTTCAAGGACCTAAACTACTAAAAAGATTTTTGAAAACCCAAATTTTAGGACTTTACAGCGAGACCCACATAAGTGACCTAGACGATGATGCCACTATGCAAAAACTCCAGAGGTGGTGGCAGCAGTGGCGGTGGAGGTAGACGTAGAGGTGTTAGGAGCAACTAAAGTGGACAGAAGGTGGAGGCAGTTAAGGATGTAGAGACCCTAACATTCCCTATGGTGCCGACCAGTCTCAAGTACCGTCCGTGTCTATCGGTCCTGGACAAAACAGTAGTGAGAGTCAAAACCAACCCTACAGCCGAGATTGGTAAGCTAACCCGCCGAGAGAAGCTGCATGGTAAGCTGGGGAACATGGGAAACAACTAGAATAAAAAAAACAGTGAACAAAAGAGTGCCTTGACAGTTGACAGACAGAGGAGTACCATCAGCTGTCTGAATAGAGATAGGAAAAACAAGAGGTCTTATTGAAGTGAGAAATATGGAGTCCGGTTTCATGTGGAAAGAGGTACTAGAATCCAGAACCCAAGAAGTATCTAGAGGAGACGTCTGAGCTAGACTAGCATAACCTACTGAGCTGTGAGAGAGCTGCTGAAGTAGAGCCTGAGAACTATTGAACAGAGTCACCTCGCTGAGAATGTACAGACGTGCTGGTCTGTCCTCCCATCGAGGAAGGGCCTCCCTGCCACCCTGGATCGTCCACCCCCACGCGGCTTGTTCCACTTTTTTCGCACCGCATACTCTAGTAGTTGTGCCTGAAGTTCTTGCAATAATTGCATTGAACCCCAGTTAGTACAAAAACAGAAGCGGAAACAGGCACGTGAGGAGGGACTATAGTCGAAGCAGAAGCCATCGGTATAGTTGAAGAAGAAGGGGTAGCAACACGATCGGCTGGCTTCTGTTTGCTAACTTCTGTGGCTCCTCAACACAAAGCATCGAAAGAGCCTCGGTGACTGTCGGTCGTGGTGAGTGACTCAGCAGTTGTGCCTTAATAGGCTCAAACTCTGGGCGAAGGTGGATCGTGACCGCCTTCTGCACCTTATGACACTCCTGGCAGAGCGGAGAAGCCAGCTCATCCAGCTGGTGCTAGAGACTAGCCAGGGCTAAAAAAGTCGTCGACAGAGGAGTCCTCCTAGCGAAGCATCTCCAACACACACTGAAGCAAAAAGAACCGAGTATCGTTGCTCTGCTGGTATCGCTCATGCAAATACTCCTAGATCTGACGAGTGGAACGCATACCAACAATGTTTGGCTAGATGGAGTCGTCGACGCTGACCATCAGGATGGCTCGAACATGTGCCTCGTCAGCACACCAGCGCTCAAAAGTGTCTATGGCATACTGAAAGGCCTCATCAGCAGCGTTAGCAGTAACAGCAGCGGTCTCTACCTCCTTGGCGGCCTCGTCTTCTGTAGGAGGTGCAGAAGTAGGCTATCTGGGAGGAGGCTAAACCGATGACAGTGGACAAGGTCGAGCACCAGTGACATGTCCCCAGAGGCGAAGACCGTCGAGCGAGATCTCCATGAGTGAAGACCATAACCTGTAGTTCATCCCATGAAGCTTTGTTCCTGAGAATGGGAATACAGCTGATGAAACGGAAGCCATCGGTAGGCGGTGCAAGATGGCGCGGCAACCAAGGCAACAAAGTCTAACAGACAGCGTGTCGGGAGCCAAATTTCGATTCAAGAACCCTCTGTGTATTCTAAACTAGTCCCAGATCGGTAGCAAGCTCACACAGGAATGACTTCGGTAGAGCTCGGCTCGGCTCAGAAATCCGACAAGACGAAACCGAAAACAGAAGAACCAATCTAGGGTTTCGGTGGAGGAATGCGAGGCGAACAAATTGATGGGGTTGGGGTTCTTTATAGGCGCCGAGAGGAGGAATCTGAGCTGAGGATGGCCCGGCAAAAGCATGATGCACTCGGACTCAAGAAGTCCAATGCTGAGACAAGGAAGACGCTGAGGTGGCGATACGGGCCCACGGTTAGTGGAACAAAAGAAAAAGAAAGGGCTGATCGGGCTGCTACACACGGCTCGGTCCGAAAGATGAAATGGGCTGAAAGCGAATCGGGCGGGGCTGAGTGTTAGGAACTAGGAATGGGCTTAAGGGAAGGTTTCAGCCCAAGAAGGATTTCTGAGATTCAATTAGTTTTTCTTTTTAGAAAATAGCAGAAAATCCAAAAGGCACTTAGAATTAAAATAGCAAATGAACTCGGAAAAATTCTGGAAAAATCTAAAAAATATATCCAAACACATAGAATCCAAAAATAATAATTTTGACAATAGTTGATGTTGGGATTATTCATATTAAATTGTTTTTTTATTTTAGAAAATCCATATTAAGCTTCAACTTTAGCAGAAAAATTCAAATGGTTATTTTTATTTTTAAAACTTAAAAAACAGACCAAATTTTGGAATGTTACACAGTGGTAGATAGTGCAACGGTTAGATCAACGTGTTGTGTTTGTTTTGTTTTGTTTTTTTTCCAGAAAGTATGAGTTTTTTAGAAACCTCATCGGTTTCTATACGACGCCTCCGCTCGATCCAATCGCGAGCATCGTTAGGGGGAGCAGCAGCGGTCGGGGATGGCGTCAGACAGCGACGTCGGGATGGCAGCGGAAGGAGTTAGGTTAGTGCCCTAGCTCTGATACCATGTTTTGAATATTATGTATGTATTCATGGGGCCAAATGAACAATATATATAGGTAGTACAAAGGAGATATTATAAGGGAATATACTATATACATATAAGAAAATACAAAAGGCCTATAAGGAAATACGAAAGAATTCATATCCTAACAATGTCATCATCATCACCATACAATTATCATTATCATGACATTTAAATATGCATAAATAAAGCATAAATAAATATCATGTCAATTTAACTATAAAGACAAGTGGCAGACAAACCTATGTCTATCGTAGCACATTTTCCTTTCTCGTTTCTCTGATCTACTTTTGAGTTTAAAATTGAAATTTTAAAGGATTATGCAACACTCCATAGATCATGTCCTTAGGTTTTTTTGGGGGAAATTTTTCATATTGATTTGATGATCATACAAAAATGGTTTTGAAGTTTACACCGAAATAATTGTTTTTACTAGATATTTCCCTTTACACACATTAGCATTGCGATATGTTTTCGCTCTATAAATGAGCAGACAACAGGTTTGGAGCAGGTAGAGGATGAGTCTTAGACTCCTTGTAATCGATCCTGTTAGCATGAGCTGGGCAGTTGTCCATCCCAAAAGAAAACAAAGGAGCTGAATCTCTCTTATCTGAAGAATGACTGCATGTACTGCATTCAGATGTTGACATTATTAAAAATGAAGGATGTGCTATGGATAAAGAAATATGTCCAAGCTCGGATGGAAATATATAAGTAACAAATTCCCGAAGGAAATTAAGTAGAACAAAAAAATTGCAAGAAAGATCCTATCTACTAAAAAAAAAAAAAACTCCGTACAGTATCTTTTTATGATAATAATGTAAACATGCTTAGTGGGAATTAGGAAAAGACGTGTGACTAACTGGGATGACGACGACAGACGCTTGTTCCCGGCACCTTCCAATCCCGAACATTGCAAAAATTATTCCCAACGTTTTGGCTTTTGCTTCTGCCTCACTCCCTTCCAGTTGCATTTGGCAAAAATTTCAAGAGAGTAGTCTCAATGCACACATGCCACATTTTATGGCATGGTTTGGTTGGACGAACTTATACAACGCATTAATGAATTATGTTTCCAACACATGGTTGACTCACTACAGTCTACATGTAGACGCACATGAATATTTCTCCTTTTTATGGTACACATGTGAATATTTCTAGTCAGCATCAGTTTGTCCTGCACAGTAATTATGGGTGTGCGTGCACATGATGCGCGGGGTGGGTGCAGTGGTGGGGAGGGGTTACAAGAGCATATACAATGGTACAGACTATTATTATTTATAGTGTGTTTGGTTGTCTATATATATATATGTCTCTAGTTTAAGCTGTATGGGTCATCTAGGCTAAACCTAGCCAAGTTGGATGCATGCAATGGTTGGTTGTTTGGTTGCATGTTTCTGTTGGACTAGGTTGTGCTGAGATGTTGTTTGGTTGGCTGCATCAGGAGAGTGGATGCATATCTGGATGCAATGTTATGTTATTTGGTTGCCTGCATGTGTCATAGTGTGTTCACTTCTTCTAGTGGGTGGTGAGAACACCCCTATTGATATGATGTTTGAGTTGGATGGAAAAATAGCTAAGGATATGATTTCACTCTCAAACTATTGAGCAATCAATAGAGTTAACTCTAAGAATGGACAATCAAGCCGTAGTTCCTAGATAACATGAATGCACAGAAAAATCGCTTTGACTGCTTGGAGTCACTAAGATCGGGCTAATCAATGTCAATCTACGACTATAAGAAATTATTGATTCTGTCACTAAGAAAAATGTAACGGTAGCACAACGAACTTGTATAGTGTACAGTCAAATAGCCAATCAAGGTAAATTCTCGATTCTCTTACTAAGAAAGTTCAAACTAAATATAAGTAAATAATTTATAGAAAAATCTAAATAAATAAAGACCATGCGGTAATCGGAAAAGGTAAACACATTACCAACTGGTTCTATGACATGTAGGCCCAACACAACATCAAATATTTTACTCTATTGAAACATAGTCAATATCGATCTCTTTTCGTTAATCTTGTCGCGTAGAACATGATTTAAACCATTTATAAATCAGATACTCGATTTGAAAGTCATGTCCATTAGAAGTTCCCAAATCCAAATGAAAAGACCCTGTCATAGGCGGACATAACCCACATCCACATGCACCCTTCATCTTGATGCACCCAGCCTCTATTCACTCTTTCCCTGACATAGGGACCATACTTGCATTGACCGCAGTGGAAGCCTCATTTTGTGACTTAGGCCAAAGCCATATGTGCATCATTTTCAACTAAAAAAGGAAGAAGGTACGCGGAATCCACACGTTGTACCTGCACCCTCAGGTCAGGCCCTAGACAAGAGTCTAGCTCACTCACCCGACTAGGAAGCCAAATCCTAAAACTTACATTCACTCATGCAAGCCAAATATGATATAGGCAAACACACCCTACAGTACCTCTCTATGTTATCTATAGACAACACTAGAGAGCTCATATAATGAGTTTCCTTTTTACATGTCTCTATAGATAACTCATTCATATACAATGTGTCTTGTTTCTCGTGTTACAGTCGACTACTGCATGCGAGACGATCCAATTCTCTTTATTCCCCTCTCTCATCTATATCATCTCGTGTCATACGTGTTAAGGCTTACAGATAACTAACGTCACACTATTGTACATGCTCTAAGTAATTTAGTAGTGGTAGTACAAATTCTGACAGTGTGCCAACTAGAAACATAGTTTTTACGTATGGTATTAACAGAAAATAGTAGGCATATGGAATTAATAGGTTCGTAAACCAGAAATACAAAGATATATTTGAATTCCCAACCCCTCTCAAGCCCAAGATGAATGCTAGAGAAAATTCCATGACATTTTGGGGCCATCCAAAGTTTTATGATATCGTTTGGTTTGTTGCAATTATGCAATGCTTCACTGAATGAACTTGAACAATTTCCTAGTCTAGCGATGGTAAGGGAGCATGTGGTTTCTGAAAAGACCCAAAATTTCAAGTTTCCAAAAACTTGTTTTGTGTTTGGTTCAAATTCAAATTTCTTGCCAAATTCTGAAAGTTTCCTCCAAAATCCACTTCCACTTTCGGTTTTCCGCTTCCTCTAGCCTGAAGGCGCCTTTCTCCCATGCGCTTCTCCCCTGTTCTTCTTCCTTGTCGTGTCACCTGGTCATTCGCCCGCACCGCCTTCGTCCCCATCGACTTCTTCCACCACCTTCGCCCGCGCTAATACTTGCCACCTCGTGCGCCAGTGCCGTCCTCCACTCCCGTGAAAACCACATAGCCATATACGCCATCGTCCACGTGCCGAGCGTGTTCTCGCTCTGCTACTAGCGCCATTGCCCTCCACCGGCTATAAAAGCCTAAGCCACCGCACCATCTTCATCCATTGCCTCAACCCAACACCAACACCACATCCGTTCTTCCCCAAAGCTAGCCATCGCCGCTAATCGCCGCCACACCCGAGAAATGGTCGGAAAGCCCCCTTCTTCAATTCGCTGCCACCGTCTACGCATTCATCAAATTGACCCCACCGTCAGCTTCACCTCACCACCGCGAACTCATTCCCTAGCTCCAAGCTCATCCCTGCCGACCCTAGCTCGCTGTCGTCGTGCGCCATGGCCGCGCTGCCTATGGCTCACGCCACCACAGAGCGCTCCCCTAGCCCCGCCACCACCACCGTCATGACCTCCTTGGTCTGCTGGTGCTCAAGCACCGCCCGCCTTGGCTGGAGCATAGCTGGAGCACCACCGCCCCATTCCCCTATTTTAGCCATTCTCTACCATCGTCGTCCACCTCTCCCCGAGCCACCTCGACCCAAGCAAAACCTAAAAATGGGTTGCTTAGGCCGTGGTGATACTCACCACACCTCGTCGTCGCCCTCAGCTCGGGTGCCCTAGGAGCGCGCCCGGCTCCTGAGCTACATGCGGCTCAAGCTACACTAGGCTGGGCCGAAAGCCTGGCCCAGTTAAGCCAGAGCCTAGCAAGCTAAATGGGCTAAGCCCATTACTATGTAGCATGCTACTGTTCATAGCACAACCCTAGTTAGCCCAACATTGTTCATCCAAAACTCATTTCCTATGCAGCCTGTTAATCCTTAGCCTAAACCCATTACTATCCATTAAAGCCAACCTGTCATGAATAGTGTTGGCTAACACTATTCACTAGACCCGTTAATATTCAACCCAAACCCGATATTGTTCATCTAGACCCAATAAGACACACACACACACACACACACACACACACACACACATATATATATATATATATATATATATATATATATATATATATATATATATATATATATATATATATAGGAAAATGGTATGATACTCACAGTACATGCTCCCACGATATACTACTTAAATCAAATGCGATGATACCTCTTTATCAATTTAAGCGTACTCCGATAATGATTATAAGATACCCCAAAGTGAGTTCTATAAAAAATTCATTAAATTCCACCTTTTATAACAAAATTTGTGTATACACTTCTTTTATATATGAAAAAGGGTATATAGCAAAAAATAAAGGGCACCAATGAATTTTTTTTTAATCAAGTTACATTGGGGTATCTTATAATTGGTATTTAAGTATACTGAAAATGATAAAGAAGTATAATATATTTGTTTAAGTTGTATATTCAAAGTAGGAGTATGTATTCAGAGTACTAAACAAAGTCCCTATATAGGAATACACACACACACACACACAGATATATATATATATATATATATATATATATATATATATATATATATATATATATATATATATATATATATATATATATATATATGACGTCCGTTTCGTACTCCAGAGTATGTATTCCTACTTCCAATATACCACTTAAACGAAAATATTATACTTCTTTATCACTTTCAGTATACTTGAATACAAATTATAAGATACTCCAATGTGACTTGATCAGAAAATTTTCATTGGAGCTCTTTATTTTTGCTATATACCATTTTTCATACATAAAAGAAGTGTATACACGGATTTTGGTATAAAAAGTGGATTTTCATGAATTTTTTTTATGGAACTCACTTTGGGGTATCTTATAATCATTATTGGAGTATACTCAAATTGATAAAGAGGTATCATTATACAATTTAAGTGGTATATGAGAGGTGGGAGTACGTACTCCCAAGAGTACCATATCATTTTCCTATATATATATATATATATATATATATATATATATATATATATATATATATCCATTTTGACTGCTTTGAGTTGTGAATCCCATTTTCAACTCCGTTTAGCCAAATCAAGCACCCAATAAATCCTAATCACTCACACCACCTTTCTTTATACTCTTTCCGTATTTATTTATTTCATATTATTCCTAGCTCACTCCTTGTTGAGCTCGGTAATTTTATTTGAATTATTTTATTTTGCGTTAGGTCCCGACTCCGACAACCAAGCTCTAGAGAACGCCAAACAAGATGCAGGAGAAGCAGAGATTTTTGAGGACTTTGAGCAAGGAGGCAAGTTGCATCCATTTGATCATGTTGAGCCTATATTTTATATACTTCTATTATTACTTTTATTATCATATTTATGTCAATTACTTTGTTACTGCAACAATACTTTTGAATGCCATGATGAGTAGATAAATCCTAGCACCCCACTTACACCCCCACCTATTCATTTGTAGGCCATATTCACCTTAACAAGTTTAAGTTACATAAAATAATAACTAATGTTCGACATTGTCACACTATGTTTATAAATACTGAAAAGGAGTATTGGCTAGCCACTAATGGTTTGGTGGAGAGTTGAGGGTTGAGACCAGGAGGATGGACAACCCAGTAGACTTGATAAAAGTGATTTAAAGGTGGGGCCAAGAAGGTAGGTAGCCACGAGTTAGTTGTTAGTTCACCTCCCCACTAGAAACAAGTAAGGACTAGAACCTTGTGCTAGATAACAGAAACAAATATCATTCAACCACGGGTTTGATATATCTAATTTGGCTTAGTACACTTCTCTTCCGATTGAATATCTACAGGATAACACATGTTCTTGTGTACAGAGTAGCCACGGTTTGGGGGTGGGACAGGAGTGGAAACGAAGAAACACTCGTTGGTCTACACAATGGTAGGTGCCGTCAACATCGGACTGTGCATTCCACTATTGACCGGTGGTTTCCCGACTGTTGTATGGCCCAAGAACCTACCGGGTAGAGGCTAGAAAAGTTGAGTAGTGAAAAGGCTTTGTTATCTCAGCTCGATTGCACGGTAACGTGTTGCGTGTTTATGGCTTGACATTGTGAGTCCGTGGTATCTTGTCAGACCCTCGGGCGTGGAATACCTGAAGGCCTTGTATGTATTCTATGCTAGTCCTTAGATCAGTAGGTAGCACACACATTCACAACACTGGGGATTCACAACCATACATTCACAAATACAAGGTAAAGCAAAATGGGAACTTAACTTAAGAGGTACAGGTATTACATTACAAAGGTCGATCGGCCAAATATTAAACAGTACTAACAGAGTAAAGTAGCAGCGGAATATATAACAAAAGTAGCAAAAGCTCCAGCGGCTGGCCCATACAACCCTCAGGCAACCGACAAGGAAACAAGAACCTAGATAGACCCGTCACTGAACCCTTCGGTTCTGGGTGCGAAGAACACGTCATATGGTATCGGCTCCTCTTCATACTCTAAAACAACAATATAATTAAGCAAGATTGAGTACTTGTGTACTCAGCAAAACTTGTAGTGTATCGCAAGATTTATATAGATGCAAGGCTATCAAGAGAAGGCTCTATGCTACAAGTTGTTTTGCATTAAGCAAATTTTATTTGCAATATTCATAAGTAGCACTTCGCAACGAAATTTGAAAGAGCGGTTGAATAAATTTTGGACAGTAATAAGTAATTGAATGCATCCTCAATTATAACATCTACAACTCACAGCCCTCCTTGGTCACGAGCATCATTTCGGTTTAGCCATAACTCGGCAGTTAACTCAACAATTCATCACCCATTTCCCAGATTTCCCTGATAAGACAGTTTTATGAAAATCAACACTAAACCTATGTCGTCTGCACTAAGCATGCTCATGACCGCGAGCACAGCTATTATAATAGATTCACAATCTGCAGCGTTTGTACAGCTTTACCCACACAATACGAATTCTCTAGTTTGTTCAGCACCCGTCGGTGCTACCACTCACTACTGTAGGTAAGCAGTCTAGAGTACGCGTCGAAGCCTTTACATCATCTAGTCCTAACCCTTCACTAGCCCAGCGAATGGATCTTATCCTTCACTTACCCGGATTGCTCCCATTGAGTGAGGCAATCACAGTTATGTCGGAAGGCTTTATCTCCACCCCTTGAGGATGGGAGCCCCTTCGGACATGTCGGTCCTTTTGGCCCTGCCCACACTCTTTAGTCTACCAACGTGCAAGGCTAGTTTTTTGAAGACTTAATTAGCTAAGGCCACCCCATAAGTAGCACATGTGGTTGTACGTAAGGCTTAGATTGGGATTTGTTGGCGTCTGGTCCTTAATTGACCCGGGCGAGAATCTCCCCCTATCTACGAGTGAGAGCCATTCCCCACTCTTTTCATAATATAATATAACTTGCCCGCGTCCATAACTAGGTTTTGCTCTTTGTTTTAATACCAAAACAATATAGGCACACCCCTCTGGCCGTTTTCATAAATCTCATGAAATCACTTTTACCGTATTCTCCTTTTTACATCTTTTTCGAAAAAGTCTATCATTCTAGTAAGCAGTTGTGCAATAACTCGCACTCAAAAATTCCCAAATAACATTATATATTGTCTATCCCATATCCTATTGGTTACAGCAGCAAGGACATCAACATACCAAGGTGATTCATGCAGCAAGTAGGATTAACAATTACCGGCATCCCAAACATAGCAGTTTAGTATTGAACATACACGCATGAAATAATAGAATTTTGCATACAAAGTACAATAAGTAAAATACTAGGATCAATATGATCAAAGCAGGTGCTTGCCTTGCTCAGGTTGTTTTGAATGTGAGGTCAGTTGGTCATCGAAGATTTCAGTCACGCAATCAACGACTAATGCAAAAGAAGCCGAAAATCAATTCAATCATTCAAATGAATCTCAACAGTAACCGAATACAAATATTTTTGCAAAGACAGGTAGATTATGATTTTAGATGAATTTAGAGACAAAAGTCAATTCATTTGAAGTTTTGTGGCAAAAGTTATTAAGGTCGGAAGCGGTTCCGACTATATGGTCGATAGGAGTCTATGACTACGTGGTTGTAGGGAGTTTCAACTACATGAGGTCGTAGGGAACTTTGACTATATGTGGTCGTAGGGGGGCTTCGATTGTATGTGGTCGTAGGGAACTTCGACTACATGTGGTCGTAGGGAGCTTCGACTACATGTGGTCGTAGGGAACTTCGCCTACATGTGGTCGTAGAGAGTTTCGACCACCTGGTTGAAGGGAGTTTCGACCACCTGGTTGAAAGGAGATTCGACCACCTGGTCGATGGGTGTTTTGACCACCTAGTCGAAGGAAGATTCGACCACCTAGTCAAAGGGAGTTTTCATGGTGCACTTAAACCGTGGGGCCCGTAGGTCATAAACTCATCTACGAGAACATTTCAATTTATGTTTTTGACTCGGTCCCACACGTCAGTGAATCAATAAGGCTAGCCCAACAACTAATCATCACTTAGTGTTTAATGACAGGGATTAGGCAACTAACGACGATCTACAGTGTTCGTCACCGTTGTGCCACGCGGTGGCTCTCACGCCCATGCGTCTCTCTAGTGATGTGACACTCGTAGCAGTCAAAGAGTGCCCAAAACAGAATTTTCATACCCTTGCGCACCCACTGGTACCAACGTCGAGGCCAGAGGTGTCCTGACGTGGCGGTGCACCGACGACGAGCAGAGAAGCGAGCATGGCAAAGAGTAGGAGCTTGATTGAGCTACGCCCTTGTCAAGCTAAGGCACGCATGAGCTTCTAGGGGCTACTAGGAGTATAAAAGAAACGAGAAGGAGATCGGGGTGGTCGGAGTCGACAGGTCGACGGTGATCTAAGGCGGCGAGGTTGGTCGCACATGGAGAAGAAGCTTGGTTGAAGAAGCTCAAGGTCCAATGGTTAGAGAAGCTTCAGTGAGTCCGAGCGATGCTTCAGGTACGAGGAATTGGTCCGAAGCGCAGTGAATCGCCGGTGGGGTTTGAGGTGGCGGTTCTGGCCGGAGGTAACGAAGAAGGGTCAATTCGGCTGATCCTATGAATCGAGTATGAAAACGAGTGAGGGGATAGTAACCGTGGTCACTAAAACATGATATGATGCGGTATGGGGGATACAAAATCCTTCACGGCATCGGGGACGAAGGCGGCGGTGCACGGCTGAATTAGGGCTCACGCTCCTTGAGCTCTAGAGCTCGGTTCAGTGGAGTAGAGGAGTGATTGAGCGCTCTAGCTTGGAAAAGATGAGACGAAGCTCTCAGTGTCCTATTTATAGATGGAGGTGGCGGAGATTGACGAGGAAAGCTCGGGCAGGGCAACAGAGCTCTCAGAGGCTCTCGATGATGTACAGGCAGAGCGAGGTGCGACCAGGGTAGGGATGGGCGCGGCTTGATGGAGAGGTGACTAGGTAGGTGTGGCAACCGGTGTGGTGAGAGAAAACCATGGGAGGGGTAGAGCTCTCTCGCACGGTCTGCTGGCGCATGCGAGCAGAGGTGGAAGATGAACCCTACGGGTGGGACCCGCAGGTAAATGATGAGGAAAGATTGGATGCACCAAGCTAGTTGGGCTGCAATGCAGCTCGGCTGACTCGGCCAGGGGAACAACGTGCCTAACGGTGGGGTCTAGTCGACAGTGAAAGGGAAGGTTATATTTTCTAGTTTTTATTTAAATAGAAATGGCTGAGAGTTTAGGAATTTGTTTGACCTAGCAAACTAATTCCAAAACTCCTAACAATTTTAGGGGAGATTTCTGATCTAGAGTAGATCCTTATATAAATTTTTTAGGGCTTTTCTAGTATTGTATTTTTCTTTATAAAACTTTGAAGTTTTCTTTCTTTCTACTTGTATTTTCATAAAATGATGTTTTAAAGTTTTACAAATCCACATAACCAAGAATAGAAGTTCAGATAAAGCAAATGACAGCAGAAAATATCAAAGTTTTTAAAAGAACACACTTTTATACATTTGAAATACAAACCCTTTTATCGGGATCTTACAGACCTACCCCCATACAAAGAATCTCGTCCTCACAATTTAGTAGGCTCGAGAAAGAAAGAGGGGAATTCGGTTATAAGACGGTCTTCTTACTCCCATGTGGCTTCGTCTTTGGTATGATTACTCCACTGGATTCTTAGCATCTTGATGGCGCAATTGCGGGTATGTCTCATGGCTTCTCCTAAGATTCGGATCGGGTGCTACCAATAAGAGAGATCCGATTGGAGATCGATGTTTTCCAACGGAGTAAGTTCGGTTGGGACTCGAAGACACTTCTTGAGTTGTGATATGTGGAAGACGTTATACACATCTGATAGTTGTGGTGGCAACTCTAGTTGGTATGCCACTTCACCTTTCCTTGCGACAACTCGGTATGGATGCCACGCAGCGGTGAAACCTTGAGATAAACATAATCATTTACTTCGAAGGTTAGCTCACGACGACGACGATCAGCATAGCTCTTTTAAGCGCCTCTTTATCACGTCAACTTGCTCTTGTGCTTCTTGGATGATGGCTGGTCCAAAGATCTATCTCTCAACGACTTTAGACCAGAACAGAGGTGTTCTGCACTTTCTCCCATAGAGTGTTTCAAAAGGTGACATTAGAAGACTGGACTGGAAGCTGTTGTTGTAGGAGAACTCGGCAAAAGCTAAACACTTCTTCCAATCTGTGCCATAGGATAGCACACAAGCTCGTAACATGTCCTCCAGAATTTGATTGGTCCTTTTTGTCTGACCTCCCGTTTGTGGATGGAATGCTGTGTTGAAGAATAACTCGGTTCCCAACAGTTCGTGCAAGCTGTCCCAAAATCTTGATGTGAATTGGGGGCCTCGATCAGATGTTATTGCCTTTGGTACACCATGCAGACGAATGATGTTGTTCGTATAAAGCTCTGCAAGCTTGGCACTGTTGTAGGTGGTGCGAACCGGAATAAAGTGTGCCACCTTAGTGAGGCGATCCATAATAACCCATATGGAATCGTGTCCATTCCTGGTCTTCGGCAGTCGAGTCATGAAATCCATATCGATTCATCCCATTTCCACTCGGGAACCTATAGAGGTCGAACCAATCCTACTGGTCACTGTGCTCTACCTTAACACATTGACATACATCACATATTAAATTTGACTAAGTGACTATGGAACTTTGTGTAAAACTGTGTGCTATGTGTTATTACTTCGTGATAGCATGTGTTGCACTAAAACCAACTGGGTGGTAAAATATTTGGACTGAGGCAAGTGGTGGATACTAAGTGATATGGTGGACTTTGTGAATGGGAATGATAATCTTTGTGATATAGTTAGAAAATGGAAGTCTTGCCTTGGTCAATTAAGGACTTAACTTTGTGCGCCATTGAACTGAGCCTTACTGTACGACCACACGCCTAATGGGACGGGCCTAACATAGTAGGTTATGGAGTCTCGACATTGATGTTCAGGTGGATAGGTTAGGCTCCGTGATAGGATGGAGGTGTGACTACCTGGTAGTTGCATCGCGGGATGGTTCGTCGCATCCCTGTCCAGCGGTGTGCGTCGGACTGGCTTTCTTTGTGGGTTGGTCTGGCGGTAAAACACATTGGGAATGTCAATGTTTGAGACAAAGTTTCTGAACTGTTTTGTTATGATTAGTGCTAGCTACACTAGTTGTATCGTGTGGGTAAAGTGTACAAACTCTACAGAGTGTTAAATCAATCTATTCGAATAGCCGCGTCCGCGGTCATGGACATGCTCGGGGATTCACACGAGGGGTAGTTTTCATAAAATGCTTGGGATGGGAGCTATGTGATTTAAGTCATATGGCTATGTGAAATAATCTGTTTAGCTTTCTGTCTTTGTGAAAACAACTGTTAAATTAATATTGTCTATTTGTTTTGAATTATGCTTTCAACCTATTATTGTATTCCATTGCAAATATTGCTTTCATGCAAAAGAACCACAGAAGCCCTTTTCTTTTGGAATAAGCCTGCATCTATAAATCTACAAAAGTACGGTTGTGTACTAACGCTTGTTGTAAAACTTGCGCCCAAACCTACAGAAGAAGAGGAGTCTTTTGCTTTGAGGAGGAGTTCGTTGAAGGTTCTTGATCGTTAAGGTGCGGATCCTAGTTGGTTGCTGTGGTGAATTGATGGGATCTACGTTGAAGTTATTTACTGTTTATTGCTATTTTATTCTCTGTTAGCCCTGCGTGGCTCAATAAGTGTAAACTCAACCATAAGGTTAAAACCAGTATTTATTATTCAAATTAATCGTTTACTTTATTTATTGCTTGTGTGGATCGATATTCACCTATGTTGACATTGTGTGCACTAGCGTGATCCTGAACTAGTGCATTATACACAGAGGGTCCAGAATCGTAATTTTGGGTCCCGACAGAGGTGGTATCAGAGCCATACTGACTGTAGGTCTTGACCTTAGCTAGATCGGCCGTCTTTAGAATGTCCAAATTATTTTCTAAAAGCAAAAATTAACTTACAAGATTAATTAATTGCTTAACTCTTCTCATATCTCTCTCGACTCAACTATTACTATAATATTTTCTCTTCCCGCTGTTTTTAAGTTGCTCTTATCCCCTTCGTCTGTCTTGATAGATGCCTCGTCTCCAGAGCTATGGTGAACGCAAGGGAGGATATGTCGCTGAGCTTTGGAAGCTGCTACAGGTTTTTGGAGGCTTTGATCGCCCATTGTACGTCGGCAACAACAAGACTGTGAACGGTCGAGACCGCGGAGTGATCTATCGCTTGACGATTTACGCCAAGAGGAAAGACAAGGCAAGCCAACCCTAGCACATCTCTGTAAGGAAGATCACCTGGCTGGAGGGCATCCAGGAGTCATCACACTTGGTCATGCTACGTATCTGCAACATCTACGCACGGGAGATTCAAGACACCGTCTTTCGTTACCACCACAGAGCTGCAGCCGTAGATTTGCCAGCATGCTACCCGTCTACAGAGGAAGAGAGCAATGCTACAGTCATTGTCGGGACCCAAAATTACGATTCTGGAACCCTCTGTGTATAATGCACTAGTCTAGGATCACGCTAGTGCACACAGTGTCAACACAGGTGAATATCGATCCACACAAGCGATAAATAAAGTAAACGATTAGTTTGAATAACAATTAAGGGTTTTGACCTTATGGTCGAGTTTACACTTAATACGCCACGCAAGACTAATAGAGAATAAAACGGCAGTGGAACAGAAATAACTTCAGCGTAGATCCCATCAATTCACCACAGGCAACCGACTGGGATCCAGACCTTAACGATCAGCAATCTTCAGCGAACTCCTCCTCGAAGCGGCGTGACTCCTCCTCTTACGAGGTTTGGGCGCAAGTTTTACAACAAGCGTGAGTACACAACCGTACTCGCAAAATCATACCATAGAATGCAATTTATAGATGCAGGCTTATTCCAAAAGAAAAGACTTTTGTGGTTCTTTTGCATAAAAGCAACATTTGCAATTGAATACAATAATAGATTGAAAACATAATTCAAAACAAATAGACAATAATAATTTAACAGTTGTTTTCACAAAGACACAAAGCTAAACATATTATTTCACATAGCCATATGATTGAGGTCACATAGCTCCCATCCCAATATTTTATAAAAACTACCCCTCGTGTGAAATCCCCGAGCATGTCCATGTCTGCGGACGCGGCTATTCGAATAGATTGATTTAACACTCTGCAGAGGTTGTACACTTTACCCACAAGATACAACTAGTGTAGCAAGCACTAATCATAACAAAACGGTTTGGAAACTTCATCTCAAACATTGACATCCCCGATGTGCTTTCCCGCTAGACCAGCTCACAAAGAACTAGTATAACACATACCGCTGGACAGGGATGCGGCGAACCATCCCGCGATGCAACTACCAAGTAGTAACACCTCCACCGTGTCACAAAGCCTAACCTATCCACCTGGACATCAATGCCAAGAATCCATAACTTACTAAGTTAGGCCCGTCCCATACCAGGCATGTGGTCGTACAGTAAGGCTCAGTTCAATGGCGCACAAAGTTAAATCCTTAATTGACCAAGGCAAGACTTTCAAATTTCTAACTAAATCACAAAGATCATTATTCCCATGCACATAGCTTCCACCATATCACACAAGATCCACCACTTGCCTCAGTCTAAATCCTTTCCCACCTTGGCTTGGTTTTAGTGCAACACATGCTATCACGAAGTAATAACATACAAAGACACGCAGTTTACACAAAGTTCCATAGTCACTTAGTCACATTTAATATTTGCAACTTACATGAGATGTGAGACTCGTAGCATGGCTAAGCAATTGTACTCGCATCTAACCAACCCACGTTGGTGCTATACTGTTACCAACTAATAAACCAATCTAGGGTGACAAGGAATTATGGCATACAAAGTCAAGGGATGATATCAAATTGGATAATAACTATGCCCAAAGCATTTAAATAAATAATTAAAGTAGAATGCAATACTTTGAAACAAAGTAATTTGAAAACTGGGTTCAAGATGATCAAAGGTATGACTTGCCTTGGAAAAGGTCTATGTACTGGTCTTGATCTTGGGGTGCTCCTTCTTCTCCAAAGTTCCCCGATGAATCGACGTCTACTCGCAAACGAGACAAACAAACAAAACAAATAAATAATAGAGGCAAAACAAGCTCCAAAAATTAAATAAAAAATATCAGATAAACACAGCACGAATTTAGATAAATTTAGAAATTTGAATGGGCTCAATCGGAGTTAGGATGCAAAAGTTATGGGCTCTGGAAGATTGAAAATCTAAAGAAACCCTAATTTGAATTTTCTGGAATTTCTGAATTATTTCTTAACAGAAAAATCGGATTATTGCGCAATGCTGATGTCAGCACAGGGATTTCGGAAATAAAAGAAATTAAAAACAAAACGTTGACATGTGGGACCCACATGTCAGTCTCACGGCTCACGGTGGACTAAGTCTACCGAGCCGGTTGGATCTGGAACCGGTGGACCATGCCACGCATGCGTTGACGCAGCGACCACGCATGGCGTGGCGAAGGCCGTGGACAAGACGTGGGCGCCACGTGGCTAGACGGGGCCGGTGGCGCTCTGGGCGCCTCGGAGCAACGGCGAGCAGCGGCGCCTCGCCGCGAGGTTCTAGCGGCGAGGACGTCGGGATCGGCTCTCGGTGGCCTTTCCGGTGAAACAAAGGTGACCACGGGTAGCGCAGCTCGTGCGATCTGGCGGTCGCGGACCACGAGGCTCCAGCGCTCGGTTGTAGTGGAAGAGCTCGACGGAGTTGGCAGCGCGGTCGATCTTGAGCTCCCGGCGGCTAGGGTTGGCGTGAGGGCTAAGGCGGCTAGGGTTGGGGTGCGGACGCCGAGGGCTCCCTCCTTTTATACTCGGGGCTCGGGAGAGTCCAGGCACAAACGCCAAATCGGGATTGCGCGGTGGCGGCGAATCCTAATCGGTCGGAGGCGATGAGCGGTGGATTCGATGGGGCCCACTCGTCGGCTAGGCTCGGGCGCGGCGCGTGCAAAGCGACGCATTGCGAAACCAACTCAGAGATCTGACCGTTCATCGAAGATCGAACATCCCAAAATCGAAGGAACAATCGGACCTCCGAATCGATCACGCGCATCCAGCCGTCCATCTTTGATCGAACGGTGGAGAACAAGCGGGGCGTTCGGAAGGAAAGAGAAGAGGCGGAGAGACCGACATGCGGGGCCCGCATGTCAGTTGGAGGCGCGCGCGCGGGCGAGTTGGGCTGCGCGCGGGGAAATTGGGCCGGAAGGGGAATAGGACTAGGCCGGCTTCAAAGAATTCGGCCCACAGCTTGTCTGAGATTTTAAATAGTTTTTCTATTTTAGAAAATACCAGAAATTCAAATAAGCAATAGAAAATAGCAAATGAACTCAGAAAAATTCTAGAAAAATCTAGAAAATATATCTGAGCACATAGAACCCAAATAAAATTGTTTTGGCTATTGTTCAAGTTGGGATTATTCACATTAAATGTTTTTGATTGTAAAGTCCAATATTAAGCTTTTGATTTTAAATTCAAATAAATCCAAATGGTGACTTTTTTCCCTACTAACTATATAAAAGATTTTTAAAGCTCAGAAAATTGGGATGTTACAGTCATGCACCTCGCACAGATTAGTGTCGCTTGAGGAAGCATTGGAGAGGACTCTGCGGTTTGGATTATGTCTATGAGACCTACGAGAGAGTGAAGAAAAGGTTGCTATTCTCGCAAGAGATTCTCTACGACCAAAGCATGACCATGGGAACATGACGAAAAGGAGAAGACCGAGGAGGATCGAGGAGGATCCCAAGAAGATCGGAGGAAGGTGCGGAGGAGCGGTGAGCGATTGCACCAGAGCGCTGTTCTGCTGCACGATCCGAGGAGTATCGAGGATCGGTTGCCAAGATCTGGCTCACTTAGGAGTCTCACAATGGCGGGAGCACCGCCGCCGTAGAGGAGGCTTTCTTGAGTAGTTTGTCTTAAGTTTCAGTTTTTGGGCTTAGCCAGTGTCAGTTTAGTAAGTTGCCCTTTAGGCGGTAGTTTAGTGTGCTTAGGTCGTTGTTTCTTTTGTGTGCAAGTATGAGCTGCAAAGGCCCTTAGGCATTTGTTGTAGCCATGCTAAGACCTTAATTAATAAAAGTATTTCGTTTGAGTTTTTTGAGTTGTGTTTTGTTGGGTTTAACCTACCCCTGCTTAGTCCTTAACTCATCTTGTGCTTGCTACCTCATCTAACCCATGGAGCTTCACCAGATGGTTCAAACTCGTCAGGCTAACGCAATTGGTTCCGACGCGCCCGTATTGGGAGGCAATGAGCAACGACCCGAGAGTAGTTCATACAAGCACCCCGATTGACTTGTAAAATTTCAGAGCTTTCATGGCAGCGCGGACTCAACTAATGAATACCATGATGAATCAGATGCAAGCTATGAGCAATCAGATCAACAACAACAACAATCATCAGCATGGAGCCTCAGCTGCTCATGGTCACCATGGACCGTCTAAACTTGCGGAGTTTATGAGGACTCGTCCACCAATATTCTCTGGACACGTCTCCCCAGTGGAAGAAGATGATTGGCTTCGGGTTATTGAAAGGAAGCTGTTGATCACCTAGTGCAGCGACCATGAGAAGGTTTTGTATGCTACTCACCAGATGGAGGGCATAGCTGCTGAATGGTGGGAGAACTTCTGTGTCACTCACGAGACGCCACAGAATATCACTTGGGAAGAGTTTTCTACAGCATTTCGTCAATATCATGTACCGGAAGGTATTATTGATCTGAAGAAGGATGAGTTCAGCGCTCTCAAGCAAGGAGTTATGTCGGTGTCAGACTATCTCAACAAGTTTTCCTGACTAGCTCGCTATGCACGCGAGAGGATGTCGCCACGGACAAGGCTGCGAGTTGCTTTACGAAGGGGCTAAACATTTGGGTGCAAGTCGGTTTGATCGCCATACTTTCCTTGACTTTGGGTGGTCAATAAAGCCTTTGTTCTAGAGGACAAGCGCGAGGCGGAAGATAAGCGTAGTGTTGGATGGCTCGGCAAGAAACCATCGATCTCGTGAGAAGATAAGGACAGATTCGCGTAGTCTAACCGGTTTCCACCGTAGAATTCATTCGGGAACTGCACCAACCGGCCTCGTCCGGTGCCCGAACTACAACCCTACACTGTCAACCCCAACACGGGAAGCAATCGGCAAAAGCGGACCAAGAGTGCGTTATACGTAAACGACGGGATATTTTGCCAACCGATGTCAGTAGAAGGAACAATCACTCGATCGTTTCAATCTTGGAGCTCGCCATCTAGGGCGCGCCGCCGGGCATCAACCAGGAGTTTCCCAAGTTACTGTCAAGCGAGAGGAGCACCGTATGCGTAGTCGAGGCGTGTCAACCACATCACTCTGGATGGAGCCGGGAAGCACGGGACGTCGTACTGGGTAAGTTTCTGGTTAACTCAGTACCTACATCAGTTTTGTTTGATTCTGGAGCTTCGCATTCGTTTGTTTCTAGAATTTTCGCAACCAAGAATAAACTAGAAGTTGTTCATCTTAAGCATACTCTCTTAGTCCAGTCGCCTAGAGCAGAGCTAAGCACTAAGGTGGGATGTTTAGGAGCTAAGTTACTCATAGCTGGAGTTGAGTTTCTAGCCAACCTGATTGTTCTAGATACCCAAGCTTTAGATGTTATTCTTGGCATGGATTGGTTATCCAAGCACAAAACCGTGCTAGATTGTGGCCGAAGAACCGTAACAATTGAGGATACCAAGGGAAACAAGGTGGAATTTCTAGCCACCTCAGTTTGTGATGGACATCTGTTAGTGAACAGCCTGAAGACCCTCTCTTTAGAAGAGGTACCAGTCGTCAGCGAATATCCAGATGTGTTTCCAGAAGAATTACCAGAAATGCCCCCGGACCGTGACATTGAGTTTGTCATCGATCTAGTGCTAGGGACAGCACCAATTTCAAAGAGACCATATCGGATGCCAGCCGATGAATTGGTAGAGATGAAGAAGCAGATAGAAGAACTTCTTGAGAAAGGTTTAGTGAGACCTAGTCAAAATGCGCCATGGGGAGCGCGGTGTTGTTATTCAAGAAGAAAGATGGAAGCATGAGGATGTGTATTGATTACGTTCCCTCAATGAGGTTACTATCAAGAACAAGTACCACTACCCGGATTGATGATTTGTTTGATCGGTGAAAGGAGCGGAGTGTTCTCAAAGATCGACTGCGATCGAGTTTACCATCGGTGAAGATTTGTCCTAAGGATATCAGAAGACCGCATTCTCAATGCGGTATGGACGATATGAGTTCCTAGTTATGTCCTTTAGTGACTAATGCCCTGCAAACTTCATGAACATGATGAATAAAGTATTCATGGAATTTTGGACAAGTTTGTAGTCGTATTCATTGTGATATTTTGGTTTACTCCAAGGCGGAGGAAGATCACACAAACATTTAAGGATAGTCTTGGAAAAACTTCGAGAGCATCGGTTGTTTACCAAGTTCGATAAGTGTGATTTTGGAAGAAGGAAGTTGATTTCCTTGGTCATGTAATGGCAGTAGTAGGAGTGTGATTGACCGGTAAAGTTAAAGCGATGTTACATTGGGAGCAGCCCAAGACTGTAACCCAGATTCGTAGTTTCTTGGGAATGGCAGGTTATTATCGCCGTTTCATTAAAGGATTCTCATCGATTGCTAAGCCTCTTACGCAATTGTTGAAGAAGGAGAAAAAGTTCACTTGGACCCCAGCCTGTGAAGAAAGTTTTTAAGAGTTGAAGAAGCGTTTGACTTCAGCCCCAGTGTTGATTTTGCCAGATATTCACAAGGATTTTGATATTTATTGTGATGCTTCGCGTCAAAGATTAGGATGCGTCCTGATGCAAGAAGGAAGAGCTGTCGCTTATGCGTCAAGGCAATTAAGACCTCACGAGGAGAATTACCCTACTCATGATTTGGAATTAGATGTCGTAGTGCATGCTTTAAAGATTTGGCATCATTATCTCATCGGTAATCACTATGAAGTTTACACAGATCATAAGAGCCTGAAGTATATCTTTACTCAATCAGATTTGAACATGAGACAGAGGAGATGGTTAGAATTGATCAAGGATTATAATCTTGGAATCCACTACCATCCCGGAAAAGCCAATGTAGTTGCAGATGCTTTGAGTCGTAAGAGTTACAATACTTTGGAAGTGGAAGAGTTTTGTTCAGAACTTCAAGATGAGTTTCAGAAGCTAAAGCTAGAAGTGGTTTCTGAAGGTTTTGTGGCCAGTTTAGAAGTATAGTCTACCCTAGGGAAGCAGATTCGTGAAGCGCAACCAAAGGATCCCGTGTTGTCAGACATCAAGCTCAAAATGGCAGAAGGGAAATTCAAATATTTTACCAAGGATGATCAAGACATACTCTAGATTAATGGTCGTATCTGTGTACCAGATATTGATGGGTTAAGGCAACTAATCTTAAAGGAGGCCCACGACTCGAAGTATTTGATTCACCCTGGAAGTACTAAGATGTACCAGGATGTTAAGACTAAATTTTGGTGACCAAATTTGAAGTGAGAAGTCGCAGAGTTCGTTGCCTTGTGCGACGTATGTCAGAAGGTAAAGGTAGAACATCAGAGACTAGCAGGTTTGTTGCAACATTGAAGATTCAGTGGAAGTGGGAAGAGGCGGAATGGATTTCATTACGGTTTACCCAAGACCCAATCGGGTTATGATTCGATTTGGGTAATAGTCGATCGTTTGACCAAGGTTGCCCATTTCCTGCCAGTCAAAACCACGTACTCAGGAGATCGCCTTGCGGAGTTGTACATGTCAAGAATTGTCAGTTTGCACGGTGTGCCCAAGAAGATAGTGTCAGATCGAGAATCTTAGTTCACCTCTCGTTTTTGGCAGAGTTTGCATGAAGCATTGGGTACTCATCTGAATTTCAGTACCGTGTATCATCCACAGACAGACGGGCAGACTAAAAGAGTTAATTAGATATTGGAGGATATGCTGAGAGCTTATGCTCCAGCTAATGCTACCCGTTGGGATAACAGTTATCAAGCTAGTCTGCAAATGTCACCATTTTTAAGCTTTGTATGGCCGTGCCTGCAGAACCCCGTCGAATTGGTCAGAAATAGCTGAATGTTTGGTATTCGGTCCAGACATCATTCAAGAAGCAGAAGAGCAAGTGGCCATAATCAGAGAAAGATTGAAGATAGCTCAGTCCAAGCAGAAGAGCTATGCTGATAATCATCGTTGTGATCTCAGCTTTGAACCCGAGGATTTTGTTTATCTTTGAGTTACTCCACTCAGAGGTGTCAAAATGTTTCATACGAAAGGGAAGCTTGCCCCTAGGTATGTTGGTCCATTCAAGATTTTGGGCAGTGGAGAGTTGCTTATCGATTGGAGCTACCGCGATCATTAGCGAGTGCATGATGTCTTTCATGTCGTAGTTGAAGAAGTGTGCGTGTGTGCGGAAGAGCAAGCCAGCTAGAATCGATTGACTTGAAGGAGGATCTCACCTACAAGGAGCGGCCAGTCAAGATTTTGGATGTCATGAGCGCCACCACGGGAAGCAAGGCTGTTCATTTTGTAAGGTTCGATGGAGCAACCACTCGGAAGGAGAAGCAACGTGGGAGCGTGAAGAAGAGAGGCTGGCGAGTTCCTAACCTTTTCCCTAGCTAGCCTGAATCTCGGGGTCAAGATTCCCTTAAGGGGGGAGGTTTGTAACATCCCAATTTTCTGAGCTTGAAAAATCTTTTAAATAGTTAGTAGGGAGAAAAGTCACCATTTGATTTTATTTGAATTTAATTCAAAAGCTTAATATTGGACTTTAGAATCAAAAACATTTAAATTGTATAATCCCAACATGAACAATATTCAAAACTATTTTATTTGGGTTATATGTGCTCATATATATATTCTACATTTTTCTAGAATTTTTCTGAGTTCATTTGCTATTTTCTATTGCTTATTTGAATTTCTGCTATTTTATAAATTAGAAAAGCTATTAAAAATATCAGATTTCAGATTGAGCCGAATCTCTCCAGCCCAATCCTCTTTTCCCGCGCGTGGCCCACGTAGCGGCCAATCACTGCCTTCAAATTTCGGCCGATTCGCGCAACCGCGATCGCGCCATGTGGGACGCCTTGTCGATCCCTTCCTCTCGCGCAGCCACACCCGACCCCACCTGTCAGCCTCACCGTGTCATTTGCGACACGGACTCGTGCGAGCCCTCGTCGCTGACGAGTGGGCCCCCACCAAATCCTATCCATCGTCTTTGAATCAGTTGGGGATTCGATCTCCTCCGCCGCGTGGTCGTTCTTGGCGTGCGTGCCTGGTACTCTCCCGAGCCTCCAGGTACAAAAGGGGGCGAGCCCTTGGCGTTCGCACCTCAACCCTGGCTGCTTCCTCGCCCGCGCCAAACCCTAGCCGCCGCAGGAGCTCGAGGAAGCAATCTGCGTCGCCGCCTTCTCCAACGAGCTTTTCCGCCGCAACCAGCGTCGCTGGAGCCTCGTGGGTTGCCTCGTCGACATTGCAAGAGCAAGGGCTACATCATGGTCGCCTTGGTTCCGCCGGATCACCGTCGGAGAGCCGATCCCACTGAGCTCGAAGCCTCTCCGCCGCTCAACGCTCGCCGCCGGCCATCCTCGTCACCCCGATCACCCGTGAGCACACTTGCGAGTTCCTCACGTTCCCCTCTACACACCGGTACCATCCACCGCCGGTGTAGAGCCGCCGTTCGCCGGAACCCTCGGTTCCCAAGCCTCCGCCACCCTCGCTGTCGCCACATCAGCGCCACCTCATCGCCTTGTCAGCGCCCCCGCCTACGTGTCAAGTGTGTGGCGCCGTGTCAGCAGACACGTGTGCGCCCACGTGGCACGGTCCATCGTGCCCAGGTCCCGAGGCTCGGTAGACTTAGTCTACCATGAGCCATGAGACTGACATGTGGGTCCCACATGTCAGTGTTTTCTTTTTATTATTTTAATTCCCGAAATTCCTTGTTGACGTCATGCTTGCGCAATAATACGATTTTTCTGTTAAGAAATAATTCAGAAATTCCAGTAAATCCAAAATTAGGGTTTTCTTTTAGATTGAAACTTCCAAAGCCCATATCTTTTGCATCCGAACTCTGATTGAGCCCATCCAAATTCCTAAATTCATCTAAATTAGAGATCTATTTATTTGAGATTTTTATTTAATTTTTGGAGTTTGTTTTGCCTCTGTTATTTATTTGTTTTTTTATTTGTTTCGTTTGCGAGTAAACGTCGATACGTCGGGGAATTTTGGAGAAGAAGGAGCACCTCAAGATGAAGACCAGTACCTAGGCGTTTTCCAAGGCAAGTCATACCTTTGATCATACTGAACCCAATTTTCAAATTACTTTGTTTCAAAGTATTGCATTCTACTTTAATTATTTATTTAAATGCTTTTGGGCATAGTTATTATCCAATCTGTTATAACCACCTTGGCTTTGTATGTTATAATCTCTTGTCACCCTAGATTGGTTTATTTAGTTGGTATTATCGTAGCACCAACGTGGGTTGGTTAGATGCGAGTATAATTGCTTAGCCATGCTACGAGTCTCGTACCCCATTCGAGTTGCAAATATTAAATTTGATTAAGTGACTATGGAACTTTATGTAAAACTGTGTGCTATGTGTTATTACTTCGTGATAGCATGTGTTGCACTAAAACCAACTGCGTGGTAAAAGATTTGGACTGAGACAAGTGGTGGATACTAAGTGATATGGTGGACTTTGTGAATGGGAATGATAATCTTTGTGACATAGTTAGAAAATGGAAGTCTTGCCTTGGTCAATTAAGGACTTAACTTTGTGCGCCATTGAACTGAGCCTTACTGTATGACCACACGCCTGATGGGACGGGCCTAACATAGTAGGTTATGGAGTCTCGACATTGATGTTCAGGTGGATAGGTTAGGCTTTGTGACAGGATGGAGGTGTGACTACAGTAGTTGCATCGCGGAGACGATTCGCGCATCCACATCGGTGGTGTGTGTCGGGCCAGCTTTCTTTGTGGGTTGATGCAGCGGTAAAGCACATTGGGAATGTCAATGTTTGAGATGAAGTTTACGAGCTGTTTTATTCACGATTAGTGCTAGCTACACTAGTTATATCGTGTGGGTAAAGTGTACAAACTCTCTGAGTGTTAAATCAATCTATTCGAATAGCGCGTCATGATCATGGACATGCTCGAGGATTCACACGGGGTAGTTTTCATAAAATGCTTGGGATGGGAGCTATGTGATTTAAGTCGTATGGCTATGTGAAATAATCTGTTTAGCATTCTGTCTTTGTGAAAATAAGCATTAAATTAATATTGTCTATTTGTTTTGAATTATGCTTTCAACCTATTATTGTATTCCATTGCAAATATTGCTTTCATGCAAAAGAACCACAGAAGCCCTTTTCTTTTGGAATAAGCATGCATCTATAAATTGCATTCTGTGGTATGATTTGCGAGTGCGATTGTGTACTCACGCTTGTTGTAAAACTTGCGCAAACCTCTGAGAAGAAGAGAGTCACTTTGCTTTCGAGGAGGAGTTAAATCGAAGGTTCTTTGATCGTTAAGGTCTGAATCGATTGGTTTCCTGTGGTGAATTGATGGGATCTACGCTGAAGTTATTTCTGTTCCGCTACTATTTTATTCTCTGTTAGCCCTGCGTGGCTCAATAAGTGTAAACTTGACCATACGGTCAAAACCAGTATTTATTATTCAAATTAATCGTTTACTTTATTTATCGCTTGTGTGGATCGACATTCACCTATATTGACACTGTGTGCACTAGCGTGATCCTGGACTAGTGCATTATACACAGAGGGTCCAAAATCGTAATTTTGGGTCCCGACAGCACTGGGGCTGTTGTGAGTCTTTTCCTTAACCCATGAAAGCTCTTGTCACATGTTGCTGACCACTCAAACTTCTTCTCCTTCTTCAGAAGCTAGGTCATTGGTCGTGCAATCTTGGAGAAGTTCTCGATGAACCGGTGGTAATATCCCGCCAGATCGAGGAAACTTTAGACTTCTGGGACAGTGCGAGGTTGTTTCCAAGCTAAGATATCTTGTATTTTGCTCGGATCTACTGCCACACCTCCTTCGGATAAGACATGGCCTAAGAATATGACTTCCTTGAGCCAAAACTCACACTTGCTGAACTTGGCATACAGTTGATGCTCACGTAGCTTGTCGAGCACCATCCTCAAATGTTGCTCGTGTTCGTCTGTGGTCTTGGAATAGATGAGAATATAGTCAATGAAGACCACCACGGCTGATCCAAATACTCCATAAAGATCTTATTCATAAGACTCATGAAATTTGTAGGAGCATTAGTCGGTCAAAAGACATTCACGGTGTACTCGTATGAAGCGTAGCGGGTAGTAAAGCGATCTTGAGAATATCTTGAGCTGACCTTGACTTGAAAATATCAATCCTCAAGTCAATCTTGGAGAAGATACTTGCACCATTCATCGATCAAACAAGTCATCAATCCTCGGAAGAGGATATTTTCTTGATGGTGACTTCATTTAAGTCGGCCTTTTGTCAAGTAGTTGTCATCCTTCTTTATTACGAACAAGCGGGACTTCCCCATGGGGATGAGCTAGAGCGAATGAATCCCTTGTCGAGATGTTCCTTGAGTTGTTTCTTCAATTCGGCTAACTCAACATAATCCATACGATAAGGCCGTTTGGATATAGGTCGCATCTCGGCACTAAATCGATGACAAACTCCATGTCGCGATCTGTCGGTATTCTCGGCAATTCATCCAAAAATACATCGGAATACTCACATGCAACAGGAACCTTACTAAGCTCTGGAATTGATATGGAGTTTAGCGTGGGCTGCTGCGATGGAGCGGCGTAAGTGGAGGTGAAAGCGACGTGTTTTCCGTCAAAGTTGACAAGAGAGACAGTTCGTTCTGCGCAATCTATTACTCCTTTGTGCTTGGCTAGCCAGTCCATCCCAAGTATTATATCTATCCCAGATGTATCTATCATAATAAAATTTTCCTTGAATTCTATCCCATTGATTTCCATCTGGATTACGAAACAACCAGATTTTGTTCGCATAACCGATCCAGGGGAATAGACTATCATATTTGTATAAAGGAGTGTAGTCTCAAATTTCTTCGATATGAATAAATAGGAAGCTCCAGAATTAAATAATGCCAAAGTCGGTACGGAGTGAACAAAAATTGTACCTAGCATCACATCAGGTGACGCGTCAGCCTCTTCTGCGGTCGTATGATTCAGACGGCCACGCCCGAAGCTTTGAGTAGGCTTGGGGGCTAGCTGTCCACCTTGACCTTGAGCACAGCCCTGGGGTCATTGCTGGACACCGGGGGTTTGAGGTTGAGGTGCGGGGAACTTCTTATTTGGGCATGTACTTGCATAGTGTCCGCGCTCTCCACAGTTGAAACAAGTGACGTTTGCTGCACGGTCTTGTGCACTGGACGGCGGTACTCCACGGTTATTTTGTTGAACCGCGGCTTGCTAAGGACGAGGGCCTTGAGCTTGAAATCTTGGCGGTGGCGGTGCAGAAGGATGTGTGTTTGATGGTTGCCAAACGTGTGGTCGGGGCGCACTATCGCTTGCTGATTTTTGAGCAAGCCACTTGCGCTTGCGGCTCTCAACCACTGCTCGGGTACTATCTTCCACCTGAATAGCCTTGTTGATTAGATCTTGAAAGTTGTGGATGTCATGGCAAGCAAGTGACCACTTCATCTCATCGTTGAGACGTTCCCTGAATAGGGCAGTCTTTCTCCCTTCATTTTGTATCTCGGACGCTGCATAGCGGGCGAGGCAATTGAAACGGTGGAGAAATTCCATCACTGACAGGTTCCCCTAGCGGAATTCAATGAATTCCCGCCTCTTGATGTCCATGATGCTTGAGGGGATGTGGGAATTATGGAAGGCCTCCTTGAAAGCGGCCCAGGTGAGAGTCTGGCCATCCAAAAGCATAGCCTGATGATTCTCCCACGGTATTTCTTTGGACCACGAAGTTTGGTAAGATGCGTATACCACCTTGTCCTCATCTGTGCACTAGGCAATGACTAACTTGCTCTCGAAAGTGTGGAGCCAGTCATCCGCGTCAAGGGGATCAGCTGCTGAAGTGAAGGTCGGTGGTTGAGTTCGCATGAACTCACCCATTCTGGATGACGGTCAATTTGCAGCAGCTCCGTTCCCTCTAGCAGTAGTGTCGAGGGCGGTAGTGTTTTGCACTAGTTGCTGGAACAAGAGAGTGTTTGTCTGTCTCCCTTGGTCAATCATGGCCAAGACTTGTGCCATGGTGGGTGGTTACGGTAGAACCTCTAGTTCTTCAGTAGCGGCATGCTGAGGTGGCTTAGCTTGCTGCGTTGAGGCGGAAGGATGCGACGGATTGGAATGGAGAGGAGTAGGATCACCACCTCCCTGTTGTTGCGATCTGGAGGCAGCTCCTTCCGCCATGAGTTGATGAATTGAATGTGTCACAGGCATCCTGTTCATACAAAGTACAGTTCAACAAACATGCGCAAGACAAGGGGATTAAGAACAAATGTGTGCAAGATAAGGGGGATTAAGAACAAGTTAAGAGGGTCAACAAGTATTCTCATCCTAGCTCGATTAACTTGATTAAACTGAAAATATGCATATTTTTGGACAATAAGGGCAGCACACATGAATATTAAACATAAGGTCAAATTTTACATAGCGCACGTGCCCGTTGCTTTTACATTACAAAAGAAGCAACTAGACCAGAGTAAGTACAATATTACAATATTTATACAGCTATATACCACTTAATTCTAGACCTACAAAATGCCAAAAGTTCTCACGCTAAGTCCTATATGTGAGCTCTAGGCTATCTACCTCAGTCCAGTCGTCTAGTGGTGGCCAAACACAAGCAAGCAAGGGTGTCGGACGCTGGACCGAATGGGGAGTTCGGATCCTGGTAACTCCTCGGCAGGTGCTAGTATGGCATCCTTCATGTACATCAGCTCTGGTGTGAAGTACCCCAGAATCGCCAGTGGTGCGATGCTATCCTCGATTTGGGAGATCCTCTGGTGAGCCTCCATCAGCTCGCGGGATAACCGGCAGTGGTATCTGTCAAGAGTCATCACCAGATCGGCAAGGTGCATATGGGGAGTGAGGAGTGGTCTACCCGCTACTCGGTAGATGTGCTCCTCTGATGCAGAGCTGTCTTTGAGAAATAGTAGAACGGGGCCCTCAGCTCTGGCAACTCATGTCGCAGGCGTACGATGGCGACGTAGGCTGCATTGTATAGTGACATCAAGATGGTAGAGCCTCTCCCAAAGTAACAGAAAGACGGATCTCCAGGATGGCGTCCTAGGATAAGCACCCAGGTGAGGTACTCGGTAGATGCCGCGTTGGAGGGTGTGCTGGAGGTCGTATACAAAGGTATATACACCCACTCTATGTGCTGAAGCATCACCCAAAGGGTGTGCGGCAGGGTACCGTCTTCGAAGGCGCAGGTGCGATATTGAGGTTCCTAGTGGGTAGTCATCTACAATTTAAGATCCAGAGAAGTTAGTAAACATGTATAAAGAGACATGGATAAGAAATAATATTAGACAGGGAAAGAAATTTCAGCATAAATTTCTTATTCATTATCTATGTTATTTAACCAATCCCTATAGCTCAAAACTTAGGTCACACTACCCCTTGGTCTTCACATACTATTAAACCTTTGTAATAGCACTCAAGTTAACTCCAAAAGAGGGTAGGAGGGTTTTTAAAGAATATTACAACACCTAATTTTCAGCAAATACTAGGTTCTGAAATTTTGAGGAGAGATCCATCTAAAGCAACACCCTCAGTAGCTTGTTGTAGAATCTACAAAAGAACTTTGGGCAAGTTGTTTTAAGGACTTTTGTAAAATATTTTTAGTTCAATTTTAAGGTCCTACAGGTTGATTAAAAACTTTCATTTTTAGAGAGCACCCCATCTCTCAAAGCTAGAGTTAATTTGAATAAGGTAAGAACAGATGACCAAAAGAGAGACTTGAGGTGAGAGGAGAATGCTAAGAGTGATAAGATTTAGCAAAACTCCTAAGTTTTCATAATCCTTCCTAGGATTAGATTAGGTTACAAATTTTAATCTAAGTCTAATCTATCGACCATTCTATCTAGCGCTTGTCCTCGATCGGTATGGCTCTGATACCAAGCACTGTTAGACCCCCGGGCATAGAATACCTGAAGGCCTTATGTGTGATACATGCTAGTTCCTCGATCAGTAGCTAGCACACACATTCACAACACTTGGGACTCACAACCATACATTCACAAATACAAGGTAAAGCAAAATGAGAACTTAACTTAAGAGCTACATGTATTACATTACAAAGGCCGACCGGCCAATTATTAAGCAGTACTAACATAGTAAAGTAGCAGCGGAAGATATAACAAAAGTAGTAAAAGCTCCAGCGGCTTGCCCGTACAACCCTCAGGCAACCAACAAGGAAACAAGAACCTAGATAGACCTGTCACCGAACCCCCCGGTTCCGGGTGCGAAGAACGCGTCGTCTGGTATCAGCTCCTCTTCATACTCTAAAACAACAATATAAGCAAGATTAATGTAACAACCCCAAAATTAGGGTTGGTATTTTAACTGTGTAAAAGTATTAAATTTAAAAACTTTTGGTTGTGTCTCTTAATCATGCTCCTGGTGTTCCAAAAATTTGCGCACAATTTTAAAATTTTGGAGATTGTATTAAAATTTGTGTTGAAATTTCAAACTTTTAAACTTAAATTCCGTTTCTATTTGAATTCCAGAAAAGTGTGTAGATGAAAGTTTCCAAAAATAATTTATTCAAATACTAGATTATTTATCCTGAATTATCATTATTTTTTCCAAATTTTTAGAAGTCATTTTGCCTTCCCCAAAATTCAAAACAAATCCCAATTTCAGATTTAAACATAAATTGAATCTAACAAATTCTAATATATAAATGGTGTAAAATTATTTTTCCTAAGTACCTTGTGATCCTCAGAGTACCCACAAAAAGTTGTAGAATTTTTAGAATTTTATTTCTATTTCAAACCGCAGGTCAAACTCAATTGCTTTCGGTCAAAACTTAAATTCAAAACCTAACCCGAGCCCTAGCACTGTTCCTC
The DNA here is from genome assembly GCA_036346255.1 of Ampelocalamus luodianensis. Classification (NCBI taxonomy): domain Eukaryota; kingdom Viridiplantae; phylum Streptophyta; class Magnoliopsida; order Poales; family Poaceae; genus Ampelocalamus; species Ampelocalamus luodianensis. The sequence continues at coordinate 36,513,987 of CM070638.1, read as the reverse complement.
CGACCAACCCGAGTCAAACCCCGACCGCGCCACCTCGGTCCGACCAAACCACCTCGCCCGAGCCACTCTCCCTCCCTCGGCACCCGCCCCACCGGCCGTGTCTTCTTCCACGCGGCGCGCCGCCACGCCACCGCCGAGCAACGCCGCTTCGCGCATGCGCACCACGCCCACCCGTCGGCCACCTTGCTTCCTCCGCCCTTCACCTATAAATAGGGAGCCCCGAGCTCGGTCTACACTGCCGCCACCTCCTCCATTTTCATATCTCTGGAGCTCCAAAACAAATGAAGCCCGAATGCCATTTTTGCCGCCGCGCCACCTCCTACCCTCCGGCCACACCAATGAGCTCCAACCTCGGCCAACCGCGTCATGCCGCGTCCCACATCACCAGAGCCGAACCCTCAATCAATTTCGGTTTAGTCCACTAAGGAGCTGCGCATGGGCCTTCTTCTCGACCACGGCCGAATCCGCCTCCACCGTCGCCGCCATTGATTCGAGAGCCCGAGCCCAATTCCTTTGTCGTGAGCATGCTTAGACCTTTCTCTAACTCTCCATATCACTCACTTTCCTCTCGATCACCCAGTCGCCGCCATCGAGAAGCACCCAGCGCCACCGCCGCTCGTCGTCGCGAGCCTCTTCGACCACTCTCGTCATCACCAACCACCTCGGCCTGCTCCAGGTACCTCATGGCTGCTCGTGCTCTCGCTAGTTTTGCTCCAACTCCACCCGACGCCGTCGCCCCTCTTTCAACCCCTCGGTGGCGCGCTTCGCCCTCGCCGCCACCGCGTGCCTCCGCCACCTCAAGACCACCCCTAGCTTGAGTAACCCTCAGGCAATCCATTTTGGTCATCGCCACCACCTCCGCACCACTCCCCTCGCCGGCGACGACCTCAGCTCCACTTCGGCCAGAGCACGCCCGAGCCCTCCCCTGTCTGTCTCTCTGTTCTCTCTCTCACTCTCTCTGGCAGTGGGTCCCCCTCTCTTACACCAAACCCTTCACTGCTAATCAGCTATGAAAATGCCATTTAGGTCACCTAAATGATGTTTGTAGATTAGAGTTTAAGGTTTATATGAGAATTTCCAATTCAGTTCAAGACTTGTGGTCTGTTGTTTGAACAAATGAAAGTTCAGAGTATAAGTTTGATGAAATCTTGATGTGTCAGTATACCTCAATTGCTTAGCCAGCTATTCCAATGCAAGCTAGTTTCATGGCTGACATTTTGGTCACTCTAATGCATTATCAATTTAAGGATAATTTAGTAGCAGCATTACATTTTAGATGTATATTCTTTTGTCGATTGAATGAGCGAGGTTGTACTAGGTATAAAATCGAAAAGAACGACAAGTAACCAATCGATGTAATTTTAGTGGCAACCACATGATAATAGTTAAGTCTTATAACTAAAGATGTCCGTCGGTTGCTTAGGTAGCCATTAACAGCCAAATGCATAGAAAGTAGTAAAACTATGGGTTCCTTAATGATTGTCGTAACAAAGGTTTGGTTAGAAACTTGTTTAGTATCTAGTAGTTGGCTAATTAGCTAGTCAGTGTTCCAAATAGCAAATTTGTTTGTCTAAAAGAACTTATAGCGGTAATAGTTGCATAGAATAGCTAGTTAATTAAAATGTGATAAAATGTTGTAGCTAATAGATGTGCACACAATCACCATCAAAGTCAGTCGAAAGAATAAATATATAAGAGAATTGATTTTGACTATATGATTATCGTGGCAAATAAGTGAGTTTGGAAATATCGCAATAAGAAATCCTTTCTATTTTAAATAATCTCAAGCGACTAATTGTTGTTCCTAAAATTCATTTTCTACCTTTTGTGTTATTAACTTTTGGATCTGTTGGCGTTACGGTGTTTATTCGTTGTTTTCGCTTTGGCGATTTTGTCGTTAGATGGCGTTGTTATCGAGAATGATCCTCTGCGACAAGTTGATTATCTCTAGCAAAGCAAAGGCAAGCGCTTTGATCATATCCAGATTCATTCCCATTATTTTCAAGTCTAATATTTTGTTTAACTTGTATGTATGCATGCTTTTGTGTCAAAGTAATTTTGTCGATTAGAGGTAGTTTATCCCATTGCATTGTTGCCACGAAAATTGTTCACCCACCCACTAACTTAGGAATATTATTCTCACTTTGGTGAATTAGAGCCGGTGAATGATTTAGGGCCTTTTATTTGTATTTACGATATGATGCTTAGCCATGCTTAGAATACCGTAGAATTGGGCGGTTATCGACTTAGTCGATAACTTTGATCACACAAAAATTATTATATAACCTTATGATTCAACATTTTTGCTATGTTTAATTGTGAAAACTAAAAATAAAAACAAAATGATTTCGACGCGGGCACAATGGTAAGATGGTGTGATTCTTGGGTGTGACTGGAATGGTGCCCGGGTCAATTAAGGACCGAACATCTTGTGAGTGAATTTTTATCCAGGCATTTCGGCGTGCTAACCACACTAGAGTATATGGGACCTCTCTTGACCTAGTACTTTGGCGTGTATTGGCTCCGGGTCGCAGGAGGTCGCAGGAGGGATGGAGGTGGGAGCATGGTAGTTGTCCGAAAAGCTTTATCCTGAGTGGGTAGTTGTCTTTCGGCTTTACCATGTAAGCGTATGGATTTCTATCCATACGAGCGGCTCATAGTTAATACACAATATTGGAAAAAGTCTCGTGAGACTTAGTGTGTGCCGATACCTTCTAAGTGTGCTTTGGCTTAAAGGCGATCGAAGTGTGGGTGCGATGGTACACCCCAGCGAGGTTAAAAACTATTCGAATAGCCTCGTCTAGGTGATGGACACGCTTGGGTAAGCTTTTCAAGAGTTAGACTACAACATTTTAATTAAAACTTGATGGGTTGGTATGAGCAGGCGTTCATACTATTGTTGTGATGGCCATTGGGTTGGTCATCTCGAGGATGTCTTTTGTCACTACTCATCAGTATCGTTATTTACGCAAATAAAAATTGAATTGTTAAACCGCCTTCAAACTATTACATTATTGCAAAAGAAAAGCGGCTTTCGCTAAAAGTAAGTCGAGCCCCCTCCACTTAAATAAAGCTTGCATGTAGTTAAATTATAGTTCAGTTACCCTTACACGTCAGTCTTGCGAGTACAAAAATAATTTTTGTACTCAGGTGCTTTGCTTAATGTTTTTGTTGCAGAGGAAGAAGGTGAGCCCCAAGGGCTTCCCTTTTGTGAGATGCGCTTCGGGTTTGACGACTAGCTTGGCGGCCCGGTTGGTTGCCTTGTGGGTAAAGGCACACTAATTGGCTCTTTTATTTATCGTCATCTTATGGCTTTTGCTTCCGCTGTGTAGTTTGTTTTTATCTTGTAATTTCTATCTGCTGTATTCATTGAAGTTTTATTATTGTAACCTCTCGTGTATGGAATTGATGCATAATTTTGTAACGGGGTGTGTATACTGCATTTCTGGGAAGTATACATATCCTGAGGCTTGGTTTATTTGAATTGTGATGCTAGGGTCAATGGAAAGGCTAAGCATTACAAGTCGAATAAACCGGGGTCCTCACAAAGTTGGTATCAGAGCTGTGCTGACCGTAGAAACCCCTAGCTTGGTCGTCATTACGATATTTTGAGAAACTTGTTTTCAAAATGTCAAATGGGTTATGAAAACTTAAGTAAGTTCTCAGATTTTACTCCTTACCTATCTTAGCTTGCTCATCTCGCCTTATTCTTGTTGAATTTTCGAAAAAGTTGTTCCCCTCTCTTCTCTTTTCAAAGTTAGTTGGTTATCGGTTAAATTCAGTTGGGGAATAATGAGAATTGAAAATATAAAGTGTTAGTTGTTATTTAGTGAAGATTTGAAGCACTCATCTCGGAGCTCGGATACAAGATCTGGACAACAAGCACAAGTTTCGGACTGCGAGCACATAGTTCGTCGTTAAGATTAAAAATGAGATGATAAATCAACTAAAACTCATGGAATTAAAAGGGTAAGATGTGATATTAGAAGGCTAGTGCCCAATCTACCCTTATATGGTTTTTACCATGCACGTTAGATGCGATAGAACTTGATTTGTGCTCTGAAATTTTTCGTCTCAAACGATTGCTCGTTCATTCAATACGAGTTAGTCGTACCGGGAAGCAAATCTTTCGTTTTGTGGTTTTGCGCTGGTCTTATGTTTTCATACAAACATTTGGAGTTCATTTCTTGTTATGTGTTTGCAATCGGGTTAGGGTAATGTCTCCTAATCGATGCCTTGCTGCGATATTAGGGTTAAATTAGGGCTTATTATTAGAATATATACACCCTAATGGTATTACTTAGCTTGTAGACGCTGAGTTTTGTAATCGTTTGCTCTCCTTGTTCCAAGTAGTTGCACATCGCCTACGGACGGCATGTATGGCAACTATGTCGGAACTTTTTGGAGTAGTTAGTACATGTTAGAATTAAATTGCATACCCATTGTCATTCCCTCACCTTATGCCCATTCGTTCCTCAACTTATCCTTCATGCCCCAAAATATTTAAGGGGGGTAGAAGATACCTCAAAATACTTATAGGGCATCTTGATTCCTAAACTTTGATCATGCATATAGTTTCTAAATTAACTTAAGCATGTCATGTTACTCAAGTTGCATAAAACAAGAAGCATGGTTAGTAGTTCTTCTTAGTGATCAAAAGCATGAAAATGACTAATATGTAAAGGTACAAATTAAAATTATCCTTGATTAGGCTTTGTCTTAAAATTGTTAACCAACTTAGAAGTTTGACAACTTGCTATGCTCACCTTAACAAAAATGAAATTGTTATGTCACATTGATAGGAGCATGAAAGCATGCATGTAAGCATTTGCACTCTCATTAACCAAAAATTTAAAATTTACCTTAGGACTAATTTACAAACATGCATCCTCTCGTGCATTCATCTTGTGCATTTCCTGTCCTAGCCAAGCAAATAGAATTAGAGAGGTGAGATTAAGCAGGACCACCTTAAAACCTTGCTTGACTTCTCTTTTCTACACTGAGTCCTGGTGTTGATACTAGATTACCATCTAACCAGTCTTTCCGTTCCATCGATCGATGCCCTTTTGATCGAGTGAAGCGAGTCTTCGTACTACGTAAGACGACGTGAAGCATTATGTCAAATTATCTTCGAATCAAGAAAGGAAAGGTTAAACAAAGCAATCGAAAGAAAAATGTGTCAGCAACGTCGGGATAGTGCAACACGATCTTCCAGCACTATCTTTGAAGGAAATCAAGACAATAGATGGTACATTTTGTTTAGAGTCGAAAAGAACCACTTAGGAAACACTTATCAGAAAGGCATTAGAAATCCTTCAACAAAGTTTCCCTCTTTAGCACCTAAATCTTCTGAAGAACCTCTCCGGATTCGAAGTTGAGTTCGGCTCGCATCGAAATCCGAAGTATGACCATGTGACCAAACCCACCTAGGTTGCCACAGCCTTTCGTTTCGACTTAGAACTACCTAATCTCGGGCGAGATTACATTTAAAGGGTAGATTTGTAACAACCCCAAAATTAGGGTTGGTATTTTAACTGTGTAAAAGTATTAAATTTAAAAACTTTTGGTTGTGTCTCTTAATCATGCTCCTGGTGTTCCAAAAATTTGCGCACAATTTTAAAATTTTGGAGATTGTATTAAAATTTGTGTTGAAATTTCAAACTTTTAAACTTAAATTCTGTTTCTATTTGAATTCCAGAAAAGTGTGTGGATGAAAGTTTCCAAAAATAATTTATTCAAATACTAGATTATTTATCCTGAATTATCATTATTTTTTCCAAATTTTTAGAAGTCATTTTGCCTTCCCCAAAATTCAAAACAAATCCCAATTTCAGATTTAAACATAAATTGAATCTAACAAATTCTAATATATAAATGGTGTAAAATTATTTTTCCTAAGTACCTTGTGATCCTCAGAGTACCCACAAAAAGTTGTAGAATTTTTAGAATTTTATTTCTATTTCAAACTGCCAGGTCAAACTCGGTTGCTTTGGTCAAAACTTAAATTCAAAACCTAACCCGAGCCTAGCACTGTTCCTCAGACCGAACCCGAGTCAAACCCCGACCGCGCCACCTCGGTCCGACCAAACCACCTCGCCAGAGCCACTCTCCCTCCTCGCTGACACCCGCCCCACCGGCAGGTCTTCTTCCACGCGCGGCGCCACGCCACGCCTTCGCCGAACGCGGCCGCGCGCGACTTTCCCGCCACCTCGCCGCATGCGCGCCACGCCCACCCGTCGGCCACCTTGCTTCCTCGCCCTTCACCTATAAATAGGGAGCCACGAGCTCGGTCTACATCGCTGCCACCTCCTCCATTTTCATATCTCCCGGAGCTCCAAAACAAATGAAGCCCGAATGCCATTTTGCGCCGCGCCACCTCCTACCCCTCCGCCACACCAATGAGCTCCAACCTCGGCCAACCGCGTCATGCCGCGTCCCACATCACTGGGCCGAACCCCTCAATCAATTTCGGTTTTAGTCCACTAAGGAGGCGCATGGGCCTTCTTCTCCGACCACGGCCGAATCCGCCTCCACCGTCGCCGCCATTGATTCGGAGAGCCCGAGCCCAATTCCTTTTGTCGTGAGCATGCTTAGACCTTTCTCTAACTCTCCATATCACTCACTTTCCCTCTCGATCACCCCAGGTCGCCGCCATCGAGAAGCACCCCGCGCCACCGCCGGCTCGTCGTCGCCAGGCCTCTCCGACCACTCTCCGTCATCACCAACCACCTCGGCCTGCTCCAGGTACCTCATGGCTGCTCGTGCTCTCGCTAGTTTTGCTCCAACTCCACCCGACGCCGTCGCCCCTCTTTCACCCCCTCGGCTGGCCGCCGCTCGCCCTCGCCGCGCCGCCACCGTGCCTCTCCGGCCACCTCAAGACCACCCCTAGCTTCAGTAACCCTCAGGAAATCCATTTTGGTCATCGCCACCACCTCCGCACCACTCCCCTCGCCGGCGACGACCTCAGCTCCACTTCGGCCAGAGCACGCCCGAGCCCTCCCCTGTCTGTCTCTCTGTTCTCTCTCTCACTCTCTCTGGCAGTGGGTCCCCCTCTCTTACACCAAGCCCTTCACTGCTAATCAGCTATGAAAATGCCATTTAGGTCACCTAAATGATGTTTGTAAGATTAGAGTTTAAGGTTTATATGAGAATTTCCAATTCAGTTCAAGACTTGTGGTCTGTTGTTTGAACAAATGAAAGTTCAGAGTATAAGTTTGATGAAATCTTGATGTGTCAGTATACCTCAATTGCTTAGCCAGCTATTCCAATGCAAGCTAGTTTCATGGCTGACATTTTGGTCACTCTAATGCATTATCAATTTAAGGATAATTTAGTAGCAGCATTACATTTTAGATGTATATTCTTTTGTCAGTTGAATGAGCGGGGTTGTACTAGGTATAAAATCAAAAGAACGACAAGTAACCAAGCGATGTAATTTTGAGTGGCAACCACATGATAATAGTTAAGTCTTATAACTAAAGATGTCCGTCGGTGCTTAGGTAGCCATTAATGACCAAATGCATAGAAAGTAGTAAAACTATGGGTTCCTTAATGATTGTCGTAACAAAGGTTTGGTTAGAAACTTGTTTAGTATCTAGTAGTTGGCTAATTAGCTAGTCAGTGTTCCAAATAGCAAATTTGTTTGTCTAAAAGAACTTATAGCGGTAATAGTTGCATAGAATAGCTAGTTAATTAAAATGTGATAAAATGTTGTAGCTAATAGATGTGCACACAATCACCATCAAAGTCTGTCGAAAGAATAAATATATAAGAGAATTGATTTTGACTATATGATTATCGTGGCAAATAAGTGAGTTTGGAAATATCAGTAATAAGAAATCCTTTCTATTTTAAATAATCTCCGAAGCAGCTAATTGTTGTTCCTAAAATTCATTTTCTACCTTTTGTGTTATTAACTTTTTGGATCTGTTGGCGTTCTGGTGTTTATTCGTTGTTTTCGCTTTGGCAGTTTTTGTCGTTAGATGGCGTTGTTATCGAGAGTGATCCTCTGCAGCAAGTTGATTATCTCTAGCAAAGCAAAGGCAAGCAGTTTGATCATATCCAGTTCATTCCCATTATTTTCAAGTCTAATATTTTGTTTAACTTGTATGTATGCATGCTTTTGTGTCAAAGTAATTTTGTCGATTAGAGGTAGTTTATCCCATTGCATTGTTGCCCTGAAAATTGTTCACCCCTGCCACTAACTTAGGAATATTATTCTCCTTTGGTGAATTAGAGCCGGTGAATGATTTAGGGCCTTTTATTTGTATTTACGATATGATGCTTAGCCATGCTTAGATACCGGTAGAATTGGGCGGTTATCGACTTAGTCGATAACTTTGATCACACAAAAATTATTATATAACCTTATGATTCAACATTTTTGCTATGTTTAATTGTGAAAACTAAAAATAAAAACAAAATGATTTGACGCTGGCACAATGGTAAGATGGTGTGATTCTTGGGTGTGATCGAATGGTGCCGGTCAATTAAGGACCGAACATCTTGTGAGTGAATTTTTATCCAGCATTTCGGCATGCTAACCACACTAGAGTATATGGGACCTCTCTTGACCTAGTACTTTGGCGTGTATTGGCTCAGGGTCGCAGGAGGTCGCGGGAGGGATGGAGGTGGGAGCATGGTAGTTGTCCAAAAAGCTTTATCTGAGTGGGTAGTTGTCTTTCGGCTTTACCATGTAAGCGTATGGATTTCTATCCATACGAGCGGCTCGTAGTTAATACACAATATTGGAAAAAGTCTCGTAGGACTTAGTCGTGCGGCATACCTTCTAAGTGTGCTTTGGCTTAAAGGCGATGCGAAGTGTAGATGCAGTGGTACACCTGCAGGGGTTAAAAACTATTCGAATAGCCTCGTCCTAGGTGATGGACACGCTTGGGTAAGCTTTTCAAGAGTTAGACTACAACATTTTAATTAAAACTTGATGGGTTGGTATGAGCAGGCGTTCATACTATTGTTGTGATGGCCATTGGGTTGGTCATCTCCGGATGTCTTTGTCACTACTTCTTCATCATTGTTATTTACGCAAATAAAAATTGAATTGTTAAAGCGCCTTCAAACTATTACATTATTGCAAAAGAAAAGCGGCTTTACGCTAAAAGTAAGTCGAGCCCTCCACTTAAATAAAGCTTGCATGTAGTTAAATTATAGTTCATTGCCCTTACACGTCGGTCTTGCAGTACAAAAATAATTTTTGTACTCAGGTGCTTTGCTTAATGTTTTTGTTGCTGAGGAAGAAGGTGAGCCCCAAGGGCTTCCCTTTTGTGAGATGCGCTTCGGGTTTGACGACTAGCTTGGCGGCCCGGTTGGTTGCCTTGTGGGTAAAGGCACACTAATTGGCTCTTTTATTTATCCCCATCTTATGGCTTTTGCTTCCGCTGTGTAGTTTGTTTTTATCTTGTAATTTCTATCTGCTGTATTCATTGAAGTTTTATTATTGTAACCTCTCGTGTGTGGAATTGATGCATAATTTTGTAACGGGGTGTGTATACTGCATTTCTGGGAAGTATACATATCCTGAGGCTTGGTTTATTTGAATTGTGATGCTAGGGTCAATGGAAAGGCTAAGCATTACAAGTCGAATAAACCGGGGTCCTCACAATTAAGTACTTGTGTACTCAGCAAGACTTGTAGTGTATCACAAGATTATATAGATGCAAGGCTATTAAGGGAAGGCTCTATGCTACAAGTTGTTTGGCATTAAGCAGATTTTATTTGCAATATTTATAAGTAGTACTATGCAACAGAATTTGAAAGAGCAGTTGAATAAATACTGGGCAGTAATAAGTAATTGAATGCATCCTCAATTATAATATCTACAACTCGCAACCCTCCTTGGTCATGAGCATCATTTCGGTTCAGCCATAATTCGGCAGTTAACTCAACAATTCACCACCTATTTCCTAGATTTTCCCGATAAGATAGTTTTCTGAAAATCAACACTAAACCCATACCGTCCGCACTAAGCACGCTCATGACCACGAGCACGGCTATTATAATAGATTCACACTCTATAGAGTTTGTACAGCTTTACCCACACGACACAAATTCTCTAGTTTGTTCGGCACCCGTCGGTGCCACCGCTCACTACCGTAGGTAAGCAGTCTAGAGTATGTGTAACGTCCAAAAATTTAGCTTTTCAAAAATATTTTGAGTAGTTTAGGTCCCTGAAAAATTTCACCAATTTTATTTGAATTAATAAAGCTTAATCTGGAATTTTCCTAAATTAAAAATATTTAATTTGACTAATCTAAACATTAATTAAATAGAAACTTGTGTTATTTGGCTTCCTTGTCTCTCAAGGAATTTTTGGGTATTTTCTGAGATTTTTTCGGATTTGTTTGCAATTTATTTGATCTCCTCGATTTTTGGCCTTTTATTTTAATTCCGAAAATCAGCCTTTTTCTCTCTCCTGTCATGTGCTACAGTAAATCGTGGAACATTGCTCATCATGTTTTCCTCCGGAACCGAACCGAGAGTCTGTGCTCTGTACGCGTTTACAACTAAATCTTTCAAAAATCATATCTTCCTTCACAGTGCATATAAAAGCGAACCGTTTGCGCCTACACGTCCGTCTTGATCTCCTCTTCCAATCCCCCAAATTGGTTTCCTCCAAACCGATCTATTTTCGTCGCAATCTCCAAAAAATCGAGCTCCAACCGAAGGTTTTCTCCGGTGAACTGCGCATTCATCCGACGTCCCCCGGCCGAACTGTCTGCGGCGTTGGCTTCGCGTCGTCACATTCTACGTCATGGCTCCTTCCTCTTCACCCGAAGGTCACCGGAGCACCGTCGGCCAAGTCAAGCCATAAAGCCGAAACGTGTTCATCGCGTTCCTTGCTTCCTCGGTGAGTTTTTCTAAAATCCGACCAAGTCATCTTGTGCCCCTCGTCGATACCTATTTTTCGCATTTTGTAGATTCAAGTTTCATCCACCGTGTGCCGAGAATCGGGCGTTCTCTCATCTCTTGTTCGTCATCCTTCTCCGGCTAATTACTCCACAACCATTGACCCCCTGCCTTCAACTCCACCACCGTTCAGTTATCGTCACCGCGTTCTACGCCGTGCTCACCTTCCTTTTCGCAGAATGTCGCGAAGTGGTACGCACTCGTGAGGCCGCCGTTGTCGCCGTTCTTCGCGTCGCCACCGTCGCATGGAGCCGAATCTCGATGTCTGGACCGCGTCATCATCTCCGCCTCGTCGTTTCCTTTCTGTTTTGCCCCTTCGCCACCGTTGGTTCACCTCCGTCCTCCGTCTACCTGATGCGCCATAACCAGCCAACCCTCTATTAACTGTTCATGGCTAATGTGGTTCTGTTGCTTCGTTCAGGTTTGTGTTGATTTCCTTTCTTTCTCTTTCTCTGTTGTACAGAAGCCTCAAGTCTCTCTTTCTTTCTTTAATTTTTGCTTCCCATCTCAGTATCAACATCTATGCCTCCAAGAATCAGCCAAGCAGCTCCTCTATTCTCTTCTCTTCTGTTGTCTCTGTTCTGCTCTGTCTTCTCTAGACATGGCAAATACAATACTTTCCAAACACTTCTTGGTTGTTTTCTCTCTGTACATCTTTCTTTCTCTTTCTGATTATGGTTCCGATATGTCAGTGCATCAAAATAAATCCCTCCTCTCACTTACATGTAGACCCCACATGTCATCCTCCTAATTAAAAATACTAATTATTTCTCTCACTTACTTGCGGGTCCCGCACCTTAGTCAACCTTTGGTCAACTCTGTTCATGAGCTTGGTCCACCGTGGACTAGCATATCTCTGTGGACCTGGTCCATAGACCAGTGGCCCACATGTCAACCCCTAATCCTATTTTCGGGAATTAATTTAATTCTTGAAAAGTCATTTATCTTATTGGTCCCACATGTCACTCTCTCTACCTTATTCTGGAATTATTTTTAATTCTAGAAATCCATAAATACCAGTCGGTCCCACCTATCATACACTCATTCTTTTTCTAATATTTTCGGAATAGAATATTCTGAGAATATTTCGTAGAGCTTTTTCATCATTTTATGTGAATTCTAATCTTCCGAGGGCCATATCTTCTTCATCCGAACTCCGATTGAACCCATTCAAGGTCCGAAATTCATCTAAATTCATAATCTATCTTCCAGTATCATTCAATTTCAATTTGGAGTTTATTTGATTTGTGTTTTTGAATTTAGTTTGTTTTGCACTTTCTTTCTCGTTAGACGTCGAAGTCCTAGAATCGTCCGAATGAGCTGAAGATCAAGCAAGTAGAAGATTGAAGATAAAATAAAATCATCATTTCTATAGCAAGGCAAGTCATACCTTTGATCATATTGAATCCCAGTTTTCTAAAAAGTACTTTGCTTTAAATTATTGCATTTACTTTAAAGTATGTATTTAAATGCTTTTGGGTATAGTTATTGTCCAATTGTTATAACCACTTTGACTTTGTATGTCATAATCTCTTGTCAGCCTAGATTGGTTCATATTTAGTTGGTGCTATGGTATTACCAACATGGGTTGGTTAGTACGAGTAGATTGCTTAGCCATGCAACGAGTCATCATCATCACCTGAGTTGCAATTATAAATTTGACTAAGTGATTATGGAACTTTGTGATAAAACTGTGTGTGCTATGTGTTATTACTTTGTGATAGCATGTGTTGCACTAAACCAACAGGATGGGAAAGGATTTAGACTGAGGTAAGTGGTGGATACTAAGTGATTGGTGGACTTCGTGAATGGGAATGATAATCTTTGTGGCATAGTTAGAAAATAGAAGTCTTGCCTTGGTCAATTAAGGACTTAACTTTGTGCGCCATTGAACTGAGCCTTACTGTACGACCACATGCCTAATGGAACAGGCCTAACTTAGTAGGTTATGGATTCTTGGCATTGATTACTCAGGTTGTAGGTTAGAAACTCAGTGATGGGTGGAGGTGTGTGCTACCAAGTAGTCGCATCGCAGGACGGTTCGCCGCATCCCTGTCCAACGGTGTGTGTCGGACTAGCTTTCTTTGTGGGTTGGTCTGGCGGTTTGTAAGCACACTGGAAGTGTCAATGTTGAGATGAAGTTTCTGAACCGTTTTGTTATAATTAGTGCTTGCAACACTAGTTGTATCGTGTGGGTAAAGTGTACAAACTCTGCAGAGTGTTAAATAATCTATTCGAATAGCCGTGTCCGCGGTCATAGACATGCTCGGGGATTTCACACGAGGGGTAGATTTTCATAAAATGTTTGGGATGGGAGCTATGTGATTTAAGTCATATGGCTACGTGAAATAATCTGTTTAGCTTTGTATCTTTGTGAAAACAACTGTTAAATTAATATTATCTATTTGTTTTGAATTATGTTTTCAATCTATTATTTGTATTCAATAGCAAATGTTGTATTTCTGCAAAATAACCACAGAAGCCATTTCCTTTGGAATAGGCCTGCATCTATACATTGCATTCTGTGGTATGACTTGCGAGTACGGTTGTGTACTCACGCTTGTTGTAAAACTTGCGCCCAAATCTACAGAAGTGGAGGAATCATCAGTCAACAAGGTCTACTTCAAGGATCGAGGAGAACTAGGTCACACACCCTAGCCGATTGCCTGTGGCATATGGATGGGCTTCACTGAAGTTATTCCGTTTCGTTCCGCTGCAACTTCATTGAGCTATTTGCCTTCTGAGGTATTAATTGTAAGCTTTGACCTTAAGGTATTTACTCTGATATTTATTGTTACTTGCCTATTTATTAGTCATCTTTGTATATGGAAATGATATTTCATCGATGTTGCCACTGTGTGCACTAGCGTGATCCTGTACTAGTGCAGTATACACAGAGGGTCCAGAATTGTATTTTTGGGTCCCGACAGTATGCATCGAAGCCTTTACATCATCTAGTCCTAACCCTACACTAGCCCAGCGATGGATCTTATCCTTCACTTACCTGGATTGCTCCCATTGAGTGAGGATCCTTCACTTACTCAGATTGCTCCCATTGAGTGAGGCATTCGCAGTTGTGTGAGAAGGCTTTATCCCACCCCCTCGGGGATGGGAGCCCCTTTAGACATGCCGATCCTTTTGGCCCTGCCCACACTCCTCAGCCTACCTACGTGCAAGGCTAGTTTTTCGATGACTTAATTAGCTAAGGCCACCCCATAAGTAGCACATGTGGTTGTACATAAGGCTTAGATATGGATTTGCTGACATCTGGTCCTTAATTGATCTAGGGGAGAATCTCCCCCTATGTACGAGTGAGAGCCCTTCCCAACTCTTTTCAGAATATAATATAACTCGCCCGTGTCCAAAACTAGGCTTTGCATTTTGTTTTAATACCAAAATAACAGAGGCACACCCCTCTGGTCGTTTTCATAAATCTCCCAAAATCACATTTACATCTTTTTCAGAAAAGTCTATCGTTCTAGTAAGTAGTTGTGCGATAACTCGCACTCAAAAATTCCCAGATGACATTATATATTGTCTATCAAATATTGGGATCAATATGATCAAAGCGGGTGCTTGCCTTGCTCAGGTTGTTCTGAATATGAGGTCAGTTGGTCGTTGAAGATTTCGGTCACGCAATCAACGGCTAATGCAAAAAGAAGCCAAAAATCAATTCAATCATCCAAATGAATCCCAACAGTAACCGAATACAAATATTTTTGCAGAGATAGGTAGATTATGATTTTAGATGAATTTAGAGACAAAATCAACTCATTTGAAGTTTTGTAGCAAAAGTTATTAAGGTCGGAAGGAGTTCCGACTATCTGGTCGACAGGAGTCTACGACTACGTGATCGTGGGGAGTTTCGACTACATGTGGTCGTAGGGAACTTTGACTTCGTTGGTTGCTTCGATTGTATGTGGTCGTAGGGAGCTTCGACTACATGTGGTCATAGGGAACTTTGACTTCGTTAGGGGGCTTCGATTACATGTGGTCGTAGGGAGCTTTGACTACATGTGGTCGTAGGGAGATTCGACCACCTGGTCGAAGGAAGATTCGACCACCTGGTCGAAGGGAGTTTTCACGATGCACTTAAGCTGTGGGGCCCGCAAGTCATAAACTCATCTACGAGAATGTTTCGATTTATGTTTTTGACCCGGTCCCACACGTCAGTGAATCAATATGGCTAACCCGACAACTAATCATCACTTAGTGTTTAATGATGGGGATTAGGCAACTAACGACGAGCTACAGTTCTCGTCATCGTTGTGCCACACGGTGGCTCTCACGCTCGTGCATATCTCCGGTGGCATGACAATCGTAGGGGTCAGAGAGTGCCCAAAACGGAATCTCCATACCCTTGCGCACCCACCGGTACCGATGTCGAGGCCAGAGGTGGCCTGACACGGCGGTGCACCGGCGACGAGCAGAGAAGCAAGCACGGCAAAGAGCAGGAGTTCGATTGAGCTACGCCCTTGTCAAACTAAGGCACGCATGAGCTTCTAGGTGCTACTAGGAGTATACCAGAAATGAGAAGGAGGTCGGGGTGGTCGGAGTCGATGAGTCGACGGTGATCTGAGGCAGCGAGGTCGGTCGCGCGTGGAGAAGATGCTTGGCTGAAGAAGCTCGAGGTCCAATGGTCAGAGAAGCTTCAGTGAGTCCAAGGGATGCTTCAGGTACGAGGAATTGGTCTGAAGCGCAGTGAATCGCTGGCGGGGCTTGAGGTGGCGGTTCTGGCCGGAGGTGAGGAAGAAGGGTCAATTCGGCTGATCCTATGAATCGAGTATGAAAACGAGTGAGGGGATAGTATCTATGGTCACTAGATCATGATATGACACGGTATGGGGGATACAAAACCCTTCACGGTGTTAGGAACGAAGGCGGCGGCGCACGGCCGAATTAGGGCTCGCGCTCCTTGAGCTCTAGAGCTCGATTCAGTGGAGGAGAGGAGGAGTGATTGAGCGCACTGGCTTGGAAAAGATGAGATGAAGCTCTGGGTGTCCTATTTATAGACGGAGGCGGCGGAGATTGATGAGGAAAGCTCGGGCAGGGCAGCGGAGCTCTTGGAGGCTCTCAACGATGTACAGGAAGGAGCGAGGTGCGACCAGGGTAGGGATGGGTGTGGTTTGATGGCGAGGTGACTAGGTAGGTGTGGCAGGTGGCAAAACCGGGGCGGTGAGGGAAAACCACGAGCGGGGCGAAGCTCTCGTGCGCGGTCTGCTGGCGCATGCGAGCGGAGGTGGAAGACTAACCCTGTGGGTGGGGCCTGCAGGTCAGCAACGGGGAAAGATTGGCTGCGCCGAGCTGGTTGGGCTTCAATGTAGCTCGGCTGTCTTGGCCAGGGGAACAGCGTGCTTGATGGTGGGGTCCAGCCGATAGTGAAAGGGAAGGTTAGATTTTCTGGTTTTTATTTAAATAGAAACGGCTGAGAGTTTAGGAATTTGTTTGACCTAGCAAACTAATTCCCAAACTTTTGACAATTTTAGGGGAGATTTCTGATCTAGAGTTGATCCTTATATAAATTTTTTAGGGCTTTTCTAGTATTATATTTTTCTTTATAAAACTTTGAAGTTTTCTTTCTTTCTACTTGTATTTTCATAAAATGATGTTTTAAAGTTTTAAAAATCCACATAACCAAGAATAGAAGTTCAAATAAAGCAAATGACAAAAGAAAATATCAAAGTTTTAAAAAGAACACACTTTTATACATTTGAAATATAAACCCTTTTATCGGGATGTTACATATATTGTGGATAAAGTTGGATAACTCTGCAGAGTATAATCAATGGTATTCGGATACGTCGTACTTCTGGTTAATAAAGTTGTGTTCATAGGTGATTCCAGTACATGAGGCATAAGTAGAGATTTTTAGATGTTAAGATGGTAATCACAGTTGTTGAGTAAACCCCTGATGTTGTATTAATACGATTTTGTTGTTTTAAAGATAAACTGATTTAACCTAAATGATGCATCCATATATACCTGATATGGTAAACCCTAAACAATCTATTGAACTCCTATCATGTAGTTAATTAGTTTTTTCATATGATTTGCTGAGTATGGTTGTGTACTCATACTTGTTGAATCAACTACAGAGGAAACCTGGGAGAACTTTGAGGATCTTAATGAGGAAGGTTTTGATGGACCTCTGGATGGCAATGATTACTGATATTAGGTCTCGATAGTGCTCAAGCATACCTGTGGTTTAGAAGTTCTTTTGTCTTGTAATATATGAACTTTGGGCTTAGATGCTCGTGTCTGTATCAAAACCGAATGTTAAGCCTTATCCTTGTATAATAAAAGTTTGGCTCTTATTGTGATCGAAAACTTACTTGTGATGCTTTCTTGTTTCACAACTGCATATACTGGGCGGTTGTGAAAAGTTTGAGTCCCAGAAATAGGGTCGTTTCAGTTTCTATTCATAATCACTTTTCTCCTACATTGTTCTGATGATGGTATATTGGACCTTCAATGCAACTGACCCATGGGGTCAAAACTCAAAAGGCATGTTTCCCCTTCACTTCTCTCTGGCATTTTAGCTTAAAAAAGTTTGCATACAGTCTCTGTAATGGAGTGCTTAGGAAAAAAAAACTCAGGAATGTCTTCTTCAGGAAGTAGGTATAATGTGAGATTTTAAAGCACTAGGTCACTAGGTTCTTGGAGCTTCTCTTAGGGCCCAATTTTAGTCAACTAAGCCTCGATACAATGGTCCACAAGCTCCGCAACGCACACCATGCCTGCAAGAAGGATTATTGGTGCTGCTCCAGTGCTGAACTAATAATCATGCTCGGGTCTTCAAGTTGCCGCAAATGCTATTGCTAGCCCAGTTGACTCATGAGAGACTATCTAGTCGTCACAAATCAATTCGGCTAACCAATGCATAAGTACATAACCTAGAATTTATCAGGTTTACTAGCTGGTGAATATATGCAAGTTTATCTAATTAGTGCATGGTCCACATTACATATATAAATGAGCAATCTGTTGCGTTTTCACCCTGGTTCACAAATTACCTGCATTGACTAGAAACAAGAAATTGCAAGCGGATTGTAAATGGGCAGACAAGACAGGTTCGTGCTGCTTGACGAAGTCATTTAGACTTTGATTGACCTTGTTAATTGGCTTGAGCTGGGCGGCTGTCTGTGCATGGAGAGGAGGAGCTAGCTGAAGTTCTCTTGCCTGAAGAACAACTGGACAATGTAAACGTAACATCATTTAGATGCTGACATTAGAGATTGATCTGTTATATGGTACTACAAAGAAAACAACGTGTGCTATGGAAGAAGAAATATGTCCAAGCTAGCAAATATCTAAGAACAACCGAGATTCCTAAGGAAAAATGAAATATAACAAATAATTGCCATGGATATCACAGCTAGCAAGAAAGCTACCGGAAAGAAACACTATCTAGAACATCCTTTAATGGTGGGAACTGGGAAAAGTTGCATGACGAACCTGGAGGATCACTACAAATATGAGTTCCCGGCACCTCCGGTCTAATCCCACGACGAATACTAAAAGGATTATTGTTAACTTTTACTATTGCCTCCTATCCAAACCATGGCATTTCACTCCTGCCTCACCTCTTTCCTTTCCCTCCATGCCACCTTTGTATGGAAAGGCTTGGTTTGTTGCACTTATATATATGCCACTTTACTCAATGGAGTCATGAGCACACTTTACTGGTTGATTCACTACTACAGCAGTGGTTAGGGAGCACACGGAAATCTCTGATTAAAATAATTTCTCCCCTGCGATGTTTACAAAGTTTTGACGCTCGTCTTTTGGACCTTCAATATATACAACTGATCTGTAGGATGGAGAATGCATGTTCGGGCGGGGGGCGCGTATATGTGTGTGACAGAGAGACATGTGAGATTGGCAGAAAACCACACACGGTGGCAATTGCATTGATCTCATATATAGAGAGAGAGAGTACAACCGGGTACAATGTACAGATAAGTTTCCATCCATACAAAGATATGTTAGCTATGTAACAATATCAAGAGATCAAGCTAAGTCCCAAGAAATCAGGGATATAGGCGGTGGATGCCTTGGCATGCACGGCAATACATGTAATCACTAACACACCCCCGCAGTCACATGGTCGGCATCAGGAACATTGAGACTGGCACAAAAGTCGAGGAAGAGCAATGATAGCAGTCTGAGACAATGAGGGTACATGCAAAACACTGATTCCCATAGCAACCTTGTCACACACAAAGTGGAGATCAATCTCAATATGATTGGTACGTTGATGCTGGACCAGGTTGGTGGACATGTACATGGCGCTGATATTGTCGTAGAAGACAATGGTGACCTTGGTGAGAAGATGGTGAAGTTCATGGAGAAGCTCGTGCATCCAAGTAGCCTCGGCGACTGCATTGGCAACAGCACGGTATTCAGTCTCAGCGCTGGAGTGAGAGATTATTGTCTGGCGTTTGGACGCCCAGGACACCAAATTGTTGCCAAGGTAAAGGTAGTAATCAAAAGTAGAACAACGTGTATATGGGCAACCAGCTCAATCTTCATTAGTGTAGGCGAAGAGAGAGTCCGGAGAGGAAGGAGTGATCCGTAGTCCGAACAAGAGTGTACACCTAATATACTGAAGAACTCGTTTCACCAACAAGAGATGACAGTTGGGGGATCGTGCATATGCAAGTAGATTTGTTGCGGTGTATATGCAAGGCGGGATGAGTGAATGTGAGGTAATCTTGAAGGGCACCAATAATATTACGATAAGCAATCAGTGCGCTTAGGTGGACCGATGGTGGTACACAATTTAGGAGAGGTATCAATAGGAGCGGAAGCAGGTTTACATGAGGTCATACTGCACGGTCAAGGAGGTCGGTAGCATACGTGGATTGGGACAAGAAATGACCCACGGATGACCGTGTGACAAAATCCCAAGAAAGTGATGGAGATCACGAGATCGGGTCATGGTGAACTCTAAGCAGAGCACCAATGAAGCGAGTGAGGAGAGCATCGAGGACACAATAAGAATGATGTCGTCAACATACGAACAATGTACGTTGTGCGAGTGTGCTATTGAGAATAAAAGAGAAGTATCGGACTTGGAGCATGAAACCGATGGTGCCAAGGAGGCAAAATGAGTGCACCAAGCGTGTGGTGCCTGTTTAAGACCGTAGAGGGAACAATTTAGACAGCAAACATCGTTGGGAGGGAAGAATCAATTAAACGAATAGGCTGGCAGCAATAGACAACCTCTGAAAGAGTGCCATTAAGAAAGGCACTCTTCACGTCAAGTTGATGAATGGGCCATCCAGAGGAGAAAGCGAGAGAAAGAACAGTCTAGATGGTTGCAGGCTTGATGACAGGATTGAAAGTCTCATCGAAATGAACCCCGGACTGCTCAGAAAAACCACAAAGAGCCAAGGAGCCATCAAGATGGTGCTTATGCCAAAAAATTCATTTGACAGAAAAGATATTGGCATTTGGAGGAGGGACAAGAATCCATGCGTGATTGGACACAAGAAATTTGTCCACCATAGCTGAATTCCAATTCGGGTCCTTGAGGGCACCACGAATGGACTTCGGGATGGGAGACACAGTGGAGGAGGTGGTGCCAGAGAGATTGAGCTTCTTGCGTGGTGGAACCTTGAGACCGGAACTCAAACGCGTACCATACGAATGAGGAAGAACCACAGTAGGGGGAGTAGTGATCGCGATTGCTGCTATGGGGTGCACGACAACTGCGACAGGGGTTGATGATAGTGATATACTTGAATGATAAGTTGTTTGTTTATTTTTCTATTATGTACTTGCTGAGTCTTGGACTCAATATTGCTTTGTTGTTGTTTTAGGTGATAAATAAAGGCGACATGCATGGGATGAAAGTAGTACATATGCATCACATGCTATCAACCACACATTTATCACTATTTAGTTTCTATCATTATATCGAGAGACTTGGCGCTTTCATCTAGAGTGGATTAGTAGACATGGTTTTCATTAGCTTAATGATTTGGGAACTTGATTGATTTAGTTATAGTTTGGTTATTTTGTTTTGTTCCTAATCAATAATCCCAGGCGCATGGTTCCAGCGTGTAGCCTCGAGCGTTCTTAGAAGCGAGGTCCCAAGTCGTGTGAAAGTTAATCATTTATACATTTATATTGATATGATTATCGAAAGGTGACCCGTTGTAGGTTTTATTCTATGCATTGGTTGTTGGAATTAGACATAAATATGGTTTAAATTGAGAGTGAAACATGTATAGGTAACATTTTAGGCTCAATGTTGGCCTGGGGTGTTACGCTTGTGCATGCAGTATTCAATCCCTATTTTCAAGTTTCAAATCAACCACTATGATCAAGGTGGGAAAAGGTTCTATGATGCATGAAATTTCTCCCTAGACTCTCATGCTTCTCTCATGCCTTGACTACGACCATTGAACAGTGCATTTGGTGTTTGCTGCTATTGTGATGGAACTATATGCAGCTCTAATTATTTGGGTTTGAAAAATCATTGAAAAAAGTTATCTGAGTTGTCAACAATGCTACCCCAATTGATTAAGGAAAAAATATATCCACTATGATGTTCATCTAACACTACTACAGAAAAGATCTTCACAGACGGTTCAAAAACGTCATCACAGATGGTTTTGTGAGCCGTCTGAGTTTATAGGTCAGTAATAACATGAGATCATTACAGACGGTTTTTAAACCGTCTGTGATGCACACTATCATAGACGGTTATTAACTCAGAATCGTCTGTGATAGTTAAATAACACAGACAATTTTTAGATGAAACTGTCTATGATAGATGATGTATCACAGACAGTTTGTAGCTAAAACCGTCTGTGATAGTATGAATCACAGACGGTTTGTAGCTGAAACCGTCTGTGATTACTTTTCTCTATAAAGTATCCAAGCAGTGGCTACTTGTGCCTTTAAAACCGACTTCCTATATATATATATATATATATATATATATATATATATATATATATATATATATATATATATTGTTCGTAGTCCCTCAGCCATTTTTGGGGGGTCATCCACGCAACATGAGGAGGAAGGGATAGCAGCCACGGGCAACTTCATCGAGCCCATGCAAATTCAAAAAGTATGGCTGCTAGGAGAGCGCGTGGACATCCAATTACCTGGATGTCATCACTTTTTGAACATAGCGACGTCCAATTACCTATCGACAACATCCGGGTAATTGGATGTCCACTCACTCTCCTGGCTACCATGCTTCTTGAACTTGTAGGGGCTCGATGAAATTGCCTGTGGCTATTGTCCCATCCTCCTCATGCTGCATGGACAACCCCTCGAAATTGATGTGTGAGACTACGAACATATATATATATATATATATATATATATATATATATATATATATATATATATATATATATATCAAAACCACTACTTGGAAACTTTATAGAGAAGAGATCAGGAATGGAATGGTAGGACGTACCTAGGACGCAAGGGAGGAGAACTATAAACATGGTTACACACGCAGGTGAAGAGGTGTTGTAGTAGTTTTAACTCATTTGGTCTTATTTTGGAATGGAATAGCAAATTTAAAAGACATAATTAATATATAAACATGTGAATCCTTCAGGTCATTTAAAAGACACACAATCTATACACAATATCACATCCAATTGCATTTGTGACATCAGTTAGCAATTCAATTGTATATCAGAATGTATAAATTTGTATGTGTACAGCAGTTAGCAAGTTAGCAATTCATTAGAGCTCAAATATGAACTAATTATCAATTCAATTTCAGCATAAGAATATTGACATCATTGAGTAGTTCAACAGAGCATACAAATTTGTAATACCTCCCAGTGCTAGGCACAGACAAATCACACAGAGGATACAAAAATCAGTGATTATGCTAGATTAACGTATTAAGCAACCTAATAGGATCTATCCACAACTAGCAGCACCAGCAATCACACCCGAACACAACCCCATTCCTCACCTCCAGATCCATCCACCCAGCCAGCCATCAGTCATATTGCAGCTCGGTTCACATGAATACCAACAGCCCAAACCAATAAGTGATAGATCTGTCTTACCTCGACGTTGCCGGTGTCAGTGGTGAGGTAGCCGGGAGAGGTCGGTGGAGAAGTAGCCTATCGAGGTCGCGCACGCTGGGGGGAGAGGACAAAGAGGTCGCGTGCGCTGGAGAGAGGACGACAACACCGAGGGGGGAAGCTTCGGGTGGCGGCGTCGAGGTGGATTTGGCCGCAAGGAGGTCGATTGGACCGGCGGCGTCGACAACGAGGTCGGGGAGGAGGCTTCGGGCGGTGGCGGCGTCGAGGTGGGGAGGGGAACGGGCGAGAGTAAGGGCGCTGGGGAGTGATGAGTTAGGGCGCAAACCCTAGTGGCTCCTACTAATAAAGAGTTATCACGGACCATATGAAACCGTCAGTGATATGAGACCATATCACTGATGGTTCTATTATGTTACCATCTATGATATGGTTGTTCAAAGTTCTATATATATTTTGAGCATATATTGTCATGTATACATTTACATGACATGAAGAAATTACATGTTTATATGTTAATTTTGTCATTTAAATATCAAAAAATTATTTGCATATGGTTCAACATATAATATAGTAATTCGATCACCTCAAACTAGATTTTTTTCATTTTGAATTTACATATATATGGCCAAATAGCGTGGTCAGTCACTTCTTACAAAGATTAAAAAAAGTAGAAACCTAAATAAACAAAGTTTTCTAGTGGCGGAGGTAGGCTGCTATCTCCATCCTCAAAACTTCGTAGGCGGCGGTGTCGACATCGGATGGTTCATGAGCGAACGAAACCCGAAATGCGGTCCACCCACTGACGCGCTCATTCGAGTGTCTCTCGAACACCCTCGAACTGTTGAATCAAGAAGAATTGAGCCCATAGGCTCTCTTCCTTTGCTTGAGGGGTCTCAGCATGGTCGACTTAGTCGCCTGCTGCCTCGATTAAGCAGTCCAAGTGACGGTGAGCCTCCTGGAGACGTGCAACATCGTTGTGGAGGACCACGTTAATGACACGGTAAACTCGTCGGAAGTGGGAGATCACTCGGAAGACACGGCGGAGGAGGATATCAAGACAGCGAAAGGTGGCCACCACTTACGCCGGCAAATCCTTGGACAGAGGAGTGAGGATACTGTTGATCAAACAGTGTCCTTCCGCCGCATCCGCCAACGTACGGCTGGAAAGGTGCTCGTACAGTATGACCAGGTAGGTAATCAATGCCGGCGATAAGGAAACAGAAGAGGGAGCCATTTCTGCTAGCTTTAGAAGAGTAGAGTTTATATGTGGGGGATCGATGATGATCATCTTTGATGACAGATGATCCTCTTTATAAAACAAGGAATAAATTCGGTGCGCGTGTGAGACGAAGAGACACATCGGGGAGCCGAAGCAGCATTGATGCGGCGAAGAGACGCATTAGCGACGAAGAAACTCATCGGGGAGCTGAAGGGAAATTATCACAGACGGTTATAATTAAGAACTGTCTGGGAAGTATCACAGAAGGTTGTTTGTTGAAAACCGTTTGTGATATTTCTAAATATCACAGACAGCTATTTTTAAGAACCATCTGTGGTATTTCTAAATATCACAGACAGCAATTTTTAAGAACCGTCTGTGATACTTCATAGACGGTTTTCATCATGAACCGTATGTGATATTACCTCTTCACAGACGGTTTTTAGCGTAGCTAGTAATACAGATGGACTCTAAACCAAAACCGTTTGTGATTACATGTAATATAGACGGTTTTGGTCAACCATCTGTGATGAGATGCACAATATTAACCTTTTTGTAGTAGTGTAACCAATACAAAACTAGAACTTTTTAGAGACTTACTCTTCTATGAAAATATAATATGGAAGTTTCTCAACACAGTTCATGAAATGCATTACATAAAATAGCATTTTGTTGTATTTTCACCCTGGTAATTCACAACCATCTGTCGAGAAACGAGCTTCTCGAAAAGGATAAATTGCAAGCTAGTTGTTGTAACACCCCAACCCTCCATGGGCGCTAGGATGCCACTACTACTCACTACACCACGCTTAAATATAAATGTAATTAAATTCAAGCAAGTTTTTTTAACTTGGTAAAAATAGTATTTTAATACTCTAAAACAACTTACAAAAATTACACTAGGAGAATAAATAATTATTAATTTAATATAAACATACGAGTGTGTGCGTGTGCTCCACCTACTTGCTCCCATCATGCACATCTCAAAGCATTCAAACCTGGAATGGGGGAAGAAGGGAGTGAGATATAAATTTCTGCAAGCATCGGTCATGAAACAAACATACCTCACATGAAGTTGATCATGAGTTTCAATCAACCTAAAAAATCAACCAAAAAAATCAATATTACAAAATTCATTTCACACCTTTAACTCCAATACTCCAAGTTGATAACATTGCAATGATGCAGATTTACAAATATGCTATGAAACACCAAGAGCACTCTGAAATAGTCATATAACTTTCTCAGCTCATGCACTCCGAAATAGTTATACGACTTTCTCACCGACCTGGCTCATACGCACTCCATTGTACCAGTACGAGGTTGCGGTGAATTGCGGCAACCCGGTCTATTACTCCATATGCATGCATATGCGATGATACAAATGCAATCATGATGCACCATTCTCCACAATCAACATACTTCAAAAGTAACACCAATATAGCACACACAACACTTGCACCGAATAAACAACTACCACTCAACACATAATCACCGTGGGAGTGACAATAAACAATCACAAATAATGGCATGAATTATAAGCACCAATAATTCATAAAGTATAAAACTTCAGTAAAATGCAATTTTTTGTAATAAAACAAAATTTAATTATAAAAGAGACTGTAAAGCATGTGAGTTTCACAACAAAGTGCAACCACCACAACGCTACTTGCCTGAACCATGAAGGAGAACTAGGCGGCCGGCGATCAACCACCGGAGCGAAACACTTGGACCTGGTGACAACATGGTATAGCACCTCAATACACACCCATCACATATAAAAAGGTAAGACATGCGATCCTATGCTTAAACATGCCACTCTCTTCTCCACTTTGTTGAACCGGTTACCCGAAGCACATAGCTCGCACTTCCAAAGATATAGAACATTATAAATCGTGCATATATACCCTAAATTTCATTAACCACAAATGTCCAATTCGAGTTATTCTAAAACCTTCCTCATTACCCCTAAAACAAGTTGCAACACTGCCTTGCTTCCTCCAAAGCAGTGCGACTTACAAAAAAGATTAATAAATGATAAAAACTCCTAATTACATGAATGAGCACAATAAAGGCAACTATAGTGAATTCCCTATCTTTGACGAGTTGTTTCCATGACCTAATTATGTCATCTACTATACTTAAAACCATGAATTATCATGACACCTTCCAGGCGCGACGCTTGGCGGAACAGCAGACTTGCAATTAAGGTAGTGTTCGGTTGCCAGGATCAAGTGGGTTCGGATGGGATCGACCCAGGACAAGGAGGCATACCTGTGTGTGTTTGGGAGGATGGAACGGAATGGTCAGGGATGACGGTGGTTCCACTTGAGGGAATATTCCGCCCATACCTGCGACTGTGTGGTTCGATGTATTTTGCCAGATGAACTCGTCCCAAATGGAACCATGGACGCACGATGGATGTGGTGCCCACCCACAAATGGGTGGTAGCTGCAGGGGCGATGACGTGGTACCAGTTGACAAAGCTCGAAGACATGGTAATGGCCGGCGGAGCTTGAAGAAGTGGTGGAAGAAGGGCGTAGGGAGATGGCGGGCCGTGGTCGGCGCTGGGGAAAAAGGAAGCGCGAGAGACGGCTCTAGCGGTGAGGAAGAAAGGAGCGTAG
Organism: Ampelocalamus luodianensis; assembly: GCA_036346255.1. Classification (NCBI taxonomy): domain Eukaryota; kingdom Viridiplantae; phylum Streptophyta; class Magnoliopsida; order Poales; family Poaceae; genus Ampelocalamus; species Ampelocalamus luodianensis. The sequence goes on along the minus strand of CM070638.1, from coordinate 36,487,183 downwards.
GAGGCGGCTCCACACGGTGGGGAAGAAGGGCGCGCGGCAGCGAGTGACACATGACGGGCAGTAGCGGGGCCGGATTTGGGTGGGTAGGGTTTGGGTTTAGAGAGGTGAGAGAGAGAGAATTTACATGTTTTAAGAAGATGGGTTGAAATTCGTTAGATCGTGATCCAATGGTCCAAAAGAGAGGGGGTATTTAGGGATACTCTCACCACCTTGTTACCACATCCAATGCCATCTCTCCAACCAAACAATAAAAAGGATCATTTCATCCCATCCCATCCCCAACCAAACAAAATCCGTACTATCCTATTCTTTCAACCAAACACCTAACTCGAATCATCACATCCCATCCCAAAAAAATAAGACCATCCTATCCATCTCACTTCATCCCACCAACCAAACACTCCTTAACATATCTTTTAGATTACTTAGCCAAATTTTACGAAGGAGAACTCTGCGAAAACATAAAAGAGTGATCTACAACTTTACTATCACGTTTCAAGATCAGGCTCGGAAAGGCCTCAAAATTATGAAAAGCTCTACCGATGTGCAATTAATCTGTTAAAAACGGGCCTTTTGACACCCAATCGCGATCTTTCGCATCTACCAATACCAATCTAATCTATGAAATTAATCTACAGGGTTCCATTGAGAGAACCAGATTTGGGTCGTTACCCTATATGCGAATGTAGAATACGACGGCAGCCACGAGTTCTTCTCTCCTTCCTTCTCTCTTCTCTTCCTCTCCTCCTCTTTTTCCTGCACTCCACGCGTCCCTACTACCAGTGCAGCCAGCAGCAGCAACCTGAAGGTACCAACAGGCTGCAGCATGCAGCGGCAGCGGTTAGATGAGCAAACAGAGGAAGCCCTTGGCCGTTGGCCCTCCTTGCCGTGCGGCCGCCGCGGCAGCAAACAACAGCGGCAAGTGCATGGCTCGGCAAGAACTGGCAGGGACATGGGCGAGGCTTGAGGCGACGCTGGCTTCTTCCGTGCACGCGAAGGCTCGCGCGACGAGGAACGAAGGGAGGGCGGCTACTCTGATTCACGCAGACGTGAGAAAAGGGCACGGGCTAAATAGGGTTGGCTAATTAGGTTTAAGGTTAAAGGTAATTAGACTACTAACGGCCCATCAGGCCCAATTAGCATTAAATAATTATTAGATTGACTAATAATTCACTATTAAAATTTGGGATGTTAAATATCAGTGAAAATTATCTGACCTAGAGCATATATAGTAATACTGCATGAAGTGATTTGAGTGTGTGCACTGAATTTCGTTATTTCAACAATATCTGCTATGCTATTTTCCCCCACTCTCGGGTGAAATAAAAAGCCCTGGGCATCCTGTGCCAATTCTAGTGGATTTTCAAAATTTAGTGCAAAATTCATGCGTTCCAAATAACCCCAAAAACAAAGCGAAGAACTGAAGCCTAGAGGCCTCCTGTTTTGGCCTGAGTCGTATTACCTGCTGTAGTACCCGCGAAAGGTCAGCTTGAGCGGTTGAGTTTCGTAGCATGGATTGCACAATGTAGACGATCCAGATTGATCAAGCGTCGCCCAAAACTAATTTGAGCCAATGTGACATTCTGTGACTAGCATCTTGCAGTCCTTACTGCAGTAGTACCAGTACGTAGGCAGATGGTAACAGCCGTTTCTGACTTTTGATTAAATCTGCCTACAATTGCTCGTTTCTATGCCAGAATGAAGCATTTCTTTTCCTCTTGACGAAGAGCAAACCAGAACGAAGTTGATTTTACTGATCCACTAATACTGAGTTAGGTTTTATTTATGCTGAGATATAATTTGTAAATATCATTATTACTAGTATGATCAGGATTTTGCAGATTCTGGCCCCCTGATAGCTGTGTTGTTGTGTGTTCTCCAAGATTATTACTGCATTGGCAATCCTCGAGTATTAACGTCAGATTCACATCCTCATCGTTCCGAGACTCAGATTCACCGATTTGATTTCAGTCAAATTGCGTCATTAGCATAAACTGGACGCGAGATGGTCCCAGCGCGACAATTTCTCGCCAATTCGGCAAGTTTCTGTTCCTTCTGAGCGTAACTCTGTTAACGAAAAAAAGCACTTGAAAAAAAAACGCCAAGATTGCAAGAAATCAGTGACAATAAATAGACAGATGTAGCAGCTAGTTCGGGGCCGTCGCAAAACAGAGGAAGTGAAATCTGAGCGGCACGGAGAAGTGCAAAGATGTGGCCAACCTGCAATCCAGGTTGAGCCACTAATCTAGGCCCCTTTTCTCTGCAAATCGGCATCTCAACCAACAACTCACCAAACAACAAGCAGACGAAATCCGATGTCAAACTAACTGAAACAAATCGGCGACAAACGAAATCGATAACGAACCTATCTAGCAGACGAAAACTCGAGACGAAATCGGCGTCGAAAAATCAAAGAGAACGAAGGGACGTCCCAAAGGTATAAGATAAAGCGAAATCTTGCGAGGCGAATCGGGCAGAGGAACCAAAGAAGCGGGTGGAGACGCAGACCTAGCACGATCACGAGGTGTGCGCTGTGTTTCATCGGGATGGGCATTTATTGGGAGGCGGGAGGGGTTTTCTCGGAGCAAAAAACCTAGGTAAGTTTCTAAAGTTCGGATGGGCCTGTTGCCATATGAGCGGCACGACCTGGCCCGGTATGGGCTAGGTCAGGCACGGCCCCGATTAGGTACGGCACGATCAGTCTGGTTAGGTAATTGGGCCGTGCCGTGCTAACCCGTGGGCTTGGTCGTCGGCTCAGGCACTGCACGTCGAGCGCACGAGTCGTACCGGGTCTGCCTAGCTACAATGCTAAACACGATTAATCTGATCGCTGCTGTGCCCCGCACCAGCTGCCTCAAGCACTCAGGCCTGGCCTCCTCTGTGTTGGTCGCCGCCGTGCTGTGTGTGGCGTGTCGGGCCAACAGTCTCGTGATTCGGGCCAGCCTAGGCGGCCACCTCTATATGGGCCCACAGTGCAGCAGCATAGGGCCGATGCGATTGGGCTGTTTTGTTTGGGTGGGCTGGGGCTAAGTTAAACAAGCCGAGCATCTTCTGTGGTTAACTATTAGAGAAGGAGATCGCTTGTTTACAGAGTAAAGGCTACCGCTGCTAGATACTACTATCATTCAACATACAACTTGGGCTGACACTCAATCTAAGAATGGTGATGCCTTCGTCTCTGTGTTTGGATGTGTGAATGAGATCATCTCTTCCTGGATAAACTCATCCATCGAAGGGGAATATTCCATTAAGATCCTACATTGCGTGATACGGTAAAAAAAACATCGAACGAACTCATCCACCTGCGTGTGCTCGTCCACAAGCGAGGGGAGCCCAGGCGCCAGTGCGCAGGCGTTAAGGATGTGGGCGCCAGTGTGCAGGAGGCGCGGCCCAAGCGACGACATCGACACGGTTGGAGTAGCGGTCGACTGGCGTGAGCCAGCGACGGCTGAGCCCGGCGTTGCAGCGGTGGCCCGGCGGTGGAGAGGTGGCAGCTCAGTCGGATTTGGCCGGCCAGAGGAAGAGGGAAGAGAGGAACTGGAGAGGGAAGGAGGAGGGAGATGTATGCTGGAAGAAAGAACGGGAAGAGGAGAGAAGAAAGAAATGAGGACAAAGAAAAAGAGAAGGGGGGAGAATGGCTGTCGGCTCGAGAAAAGGAAAAGGAGAAAAAGAAAAGAAGGAAAAGAGAAAAAAAAGAGAAAGAAAGAAAAGGAAAAGAAAAAGGAGAAGGAAGAAAATAAAATTGTGGGATTATCTAATATAAGCAACCAAAAAAATCTTGTATCATTCTAGCCCACCAACCAAACACTAAACTTGTATCATCCCATCCACGATCATTCCATACATCTTGCACCATCTCATCCCATTCACTCATCCAAACACACCCTTGGTGTCCATATGGGCAGCACGGCCTGGCCCGACATGGGCCAAGTCGAGCACAAGCCCAATTAGGCACACCACGGCCACCCGGATAGGTGTCGGGCGTCTTTGTCGCCGACACAGGCTTGGCGTCGCCCGAGCACGCGCGCGTCGAGTGCACGTGTCGTCTTGGTCCGTCCAACACGATGCCAAGCACAATTAATCCGATCGCCACCACGCCCCGTGCCAGCTGCCTCCACTTACTCGGGCCTAGCCTTCTCTGTGTTGGTCGCTGTCGTGCTGTGTGTGGCGTGTCAGGTCAACAGTCTCGTGATTCGGGCCGACCCAAGCGGCCACTTCTATATGGGCCCACGGTGTAGCAGCACAGGGCCGATGCGATTGGGCTGTTTTGTTTGGATGGCTGGGGCTAAGTTATACAGGCCAGGCATCTTCTATGGTTGGTTAACTATTATAGAGGAAGATTGCTTCAGGATCGAGTGCTTGCTCGGTTGGCTCACAGCGCAGGTGTGCGTGCAGTCGGTATAGGATCGATCCCAGGTTGCCCCACCTATCAGATGTTTATTCCTTTATGAATAGTACACGCACACATAGGTGCGTTCACTGGTCAAAGTACATGTCCGCGTTCCGTGGGGTCTTAGTCTCCGCTCTAGATTAGACGTGTGTTAAGAACGCACCCATGTGTATGTGACTGTGCATGTGGTGTGTGTGTGTGTGAGGACGTCCCACGTGTACTTAAAAAAAAAAAAGAGAGAAGGAGATTGCTTGTTTACGTAGTACAGCTGCTAGATACTACTATCATTCAACATATAACTTGGGCTTGACAATCTAAGAATGGTGATGCCCCCATCCTCGTCTCCCAGTAGCTTCATGATACGAGGCATCTGCCGCAAACAACATCTAGAGTGCGGCAATATGAACTCATGAGCCTAACTGTGTAACCAGTATATGCATAAGTTACATTACATAGATATAAAATTCTGGTCATTGGTATGCCTCCTTATGAGATGCTTGCAACTTGCAAGTAAACTTAAAGATGACATATGCACTAGTTCTTCGATAGGCAATCACATGTTTGCAAGTCTGGCTCACAACATCTACTTGCAAGTTGTTTACCTACACCAACGGAATTAAAAGAAGAAGAACTTTTGCACACATCGATTTATGTCGAACGGAAACGAAGCAATTGTCAACGGCCAGCCGAGTCATAAACATGACCGTCCGTACCCAAGCTGCCAAGATTGCCGAATCATCCCCCAATTCCTTTCCCCTTCCCCCCTCCGCTCCCCACCCTGCGAACAAAAACCATGGCCGTCTCCTCCTCCTCCTGACTCCAATCCATGAGAATTCCCGCGCCAGAACCCGATCCTGCTGCCGCCCGAGGATGTCCCAATCCGACGTCGTCTACAGGTGATTGCCCTCGATTTCGCCACTAATTCCGTGTTCTTTGCCCAATCTGTCCGATTTGGCGCGGTGGGAAGTTGGGGGAATTCGGGACGGGTTCTTGTAGGCCCGGGCGAATTGGGGGTGTGTTATGCTCTCAGATGCGCTGGGCTGCTATGCTATGTAGGTGGCTTTCCTAGGATTCTTGGCTTTTGGAGTGGGAATCGTTCTGTCATGTTAGTTTTGGAATCAAGAACCTAGAATATAGAATCCGTAACCTTTATGGTTGATTGTAGGATTGGTTTATCCGGTTAATTTATTTTGCATATGTTGAATTATAAATATGCGTGCAACTGATACATAGTGAAAGAATCCATAGTTTACATGCGCTTGTTCAACAAATTGGGGTGCTTTGGTGATACAAGTTGATAGGGTGATGTACAACGTTTGTAAGTAGAATGTCTAGTGGATAGCTTGATAGTCAACTTTGCGGTATGAAGAACATTTGTGGTGCCGGAGTTGTGGGAGCACAATTAATTTCTAGAGGGGGTATAATTAGCTCTCCATGCATCGCTTTAGGGCGTTTTCGGACTTCTTTGGGATTCTCCTTGCAAGATTATGTTTCATGGACAGTCATGTGAACATGTCACACGTGGACTTGCTGACGTGACCATATGAAACTGGAAATTTTGTGTTGTCGCAGAGTTAATTCCTTTAAGCACCAAAAGTGAGCTAGAACTGCAATGTAACTACCATCCATGATTGGATCTCACACCACTACGCGTGCTACATGTATTACAATCTTATGATTGGCCAATGGAAAATTTGCCACGTTGTAAAAGTAGAGCGTAAGAGGCATCTCCCGAGATTGTTGTGTAGTTTTCTGAATTCTGACTTTTGCTTTGGCGTGACATGTTTTGGTTTTAATGTTCTTCAATAATAGCAGTGATATATGTAGGTTTACGTTATTGATCCAACACATATATATCTGCTACAGTGAACAGTCTATTGACTAATTCTACCAGTAATGCCGTGCATCGGTTGAATTGTGCTTTATCAATGTTGCAATACAAATATTGTGGTAAAATAAATCTTGGCCAGGCTCAAGAGTCGATACAAGTTGTATGAATATAAATTGTTATCCATTACTTCCACTTTGTATGTAACTGTATCATAATTTTTTGCTCTACTTGGTAAGATGCATTAATACAAATCTTATTTGTGTTAGCATTTTTGTTTTGGAAAGTACTGAGATGGGATGGATTGTCTTGTTATGCGAAGGAGCAATTGCTCCATCTGTCCCATGATTTGCTGGTGGTCTTGAATTTATTGCATGTTCTATCTCACAATTCCGATACCGTACTTTTACACAACCTATTAGATTACGGCCATTGGAAATGTTTGAAGCCATAGATGCATATTAAAATTTTAATTATATTATAAAGTCCAAACTAGTTATTCTTAATTGCTGGGTTGCTTATATTATCTAATACAACAACTTTATTTCTTTATCAACAGCAAGACAGAACCTGTAAGTGGAATCAAATTAGACTAAAAAATAAATGGTAGACTATTATTGTTAAAGTCTTTTACATATATGCCATTAATGGAATTATATTTTCTCATTGGCTGATTGCTTCATCTGCCAAATCCACTAAGCTTTTATTTGCTGGGTTTATTACTAATAGCAAGATGGGTACAATAAATTATTTAATTGCATTTTGTTTTTGTAATTTTACTGACCAGAACTTGTTAACTAATTATGGAAGCCTTTCAGCTATCTGTATTGTGTTTAACCTTTAGTTACTAATATCATGATTTCTCAGAAATGAAAATAACAAACCAGGAGTTTTCCTTCATTTTGTATGCTATTTTCTTAGGTCACAGTCATATATCTTCAAGATACTATAAAAAAGCAGACTTTATTGTTTGATTAGTGGGGAGGCTGGTCACTCCATTTATCCTTATTCTATGTAATCAAAATTGCATGATATCCTCTATTTGATTTACGATACATGTGATGGATTGAACACTGCTCTTAATGCAATAGTACACACAATTATCAGTTTGCATAACATAAGCTTATTCTCAAATCTCTGTGTATTGTTGAATGACTAGCTTTCGTACTGTGCTGATGACTTAATGTTGCATAGTTCTTATTATTAACAGCTAAGTAACAGCTTGATTGTTCCACCAACTTTTCAACCTAATACTATCTTTTGAATGCTATATCCCTTCTATATGAAAATTTTTGGGTATTTTTGTAAGTCTTTTCCTTTTTGTCTGCATGAGTTTATGACAATAATTACATGTCTATTGGCAGCTGTGGATCTTGTGGATACCCTCTAAACCTTTCATCTTCTAACCGAAGCACATCTGATGTAGGATCCTCGTACCAAAAGTCTCTGAAGAAAGGTCTGATTTCGTTCATTTCTGTTGATCTCAGCCGATTTACTCAGGTAGACGAGATATCTTGCTTTCCCCTGACCTGGCGTAGCTACCGGCCAAAAACTAAGCTTCTCTGCCGAAAGTGTGGAGCATCTATTGGCTATGGATATGGTGAGCCAGCTGTTTTGTGTAGCTTTGATGCAGCAAGTTCATCCTCTGGTAAATCCCAAAAGTATTTAATAAAGATTCGGGCTCTCCAACCTTCCGACGGAACTCATTAGTCTGTCAATTTTAGTGAAAATTTGGAAAGAGGTACAATGGATGGCAGCTTAGGAAACTATATCAGTTGCCTATCTGATGATTGCTTGCTTTCTATATTTAATAAGCTTGAAAATGAATCAGACAGGGATGCTTTTGGGTTAACTTGTAAGAATTGGTTCAAGGTTCGAAACATTGCTCGCAAATCACTAATATTCCAGGGTTCTTTTAACCCTAAAGTATATAAGGAGCATTCCCAGTGCCTTCCAAAGATATTGGCTCGTTCTCCTTATCTTAACTTGATATCCATTGCAGGGCTCAGAGAGCTACCTGACTCAGCTTTGTATGAACTGAGAATTTCTGGATCATCTTTGCAATCCCTTTCATTGTACTGTTGTTCTGGTATAACGGATGATGGTCTAGCACATGTGTCGATCGGATGTCCTAATTTGGTGATTGTTGAACTTTACCGCTGCTTTAATATCACAGATCTCGGTTTGGAAAGTCTTTCCAAGGGCTGTCATGCTTTGAAGAGTTGTAACTTTGGTTATTGCATGTCCATTTCAGATCGAGGGATTGGTGCAATGTTTAGGAATTGCCCAAACATTTGCACACTTATCATAACAGGTTGCAGAGGCTTATCTGGTGTTGGATTCAGAGGTTGTACAAATACACTTTCTTATCTAGAAGCTGAGTCTTGCATGCTTTCTCCAGAGGGATTGTTGGATGCAGTGAGTGGTGGCGGACTCGAGTACCTAAATTTGTACAATTTAAGAAGCTTAGCTGGGCTGGATAGCCTGGGTGGAGTTGGTTATGTGAAAAGCTCAGGTTTCTAAATCTCAGGATGTGTTGCTATCTTACTGATGATTCCGTGGCGGCAATAGCTAGCGGTTGTCCATTGATTGAGGAGTGGAGCCTTGCTGTCTGCCATGGGGTCCACTTACGTGGTTGGTCTGCAATTGGATTGTACTGCAACAAGCTGAGAGTTCTGCATGTGAACCGTTGCCGAAACATATGTGACCAAGGATTGCAAGCTCTGACAGATGGATGTGCACGCCTTGAAGTTCTGCATATACTTGGCTGTGGCAAGATTACTCTTTATGGCCTGGCATTATTTAGCATTGCTAGGCCCAATGTGAAGCAAAGGGTGGATGAAGTTATGTCCATTGGCCCCTCAATTCAGGATTTATTCCGATTGCAATGATCAGAAATCTCAGAAAGTTTAGTTAGAATTTCGAAGTTTGGGCTTGACAAGGTGCCAGCCCTTGTCCCCAGAGTGATTGATTCAGTGGCCATTATGCTGTGCATTCTATTTGTTCCGTGCATACTTATTTCGTCATTGTAAGATGTCATAGTAAAGGATGTTGCAGACAGAACATAAATATACAAATGAACTGTAAGAAGTCAGTTTGGTGCTGCGGTTATTTGAATGTCGTGGCTCTCGTTTATGGGTGAAACAGATTATGGTTGTGAAATGTTCTCATGTATTTTATTAGCTAATCTATTTTCTCAATTAGTAAATTATCATGTTCAAAATTGTCTTGTCACCAGGTTGTTACACTGCCGATTTCAAACGTTTTTACATCAGGTCAGGTCTCATGAAACTCAGATATAGGAATATCACCAGACTATCTACCTAAAGTGAAATTGATTTCTGTTTAGATGGACAAATATAAATAATAAAAAACTTCAAAATGCCGGACGAATATAAAAGTCACACGTTTATCTTGGAGGGAATTGCATAGGTTTGCACCAAACTGGATTAACAATTGTATTCAGGGAAATAGGTCGATCACTTCAACTCAACACCATGAGCTAGCAATCTCAGATGTCAAAATAATTATATACTCAGAAACCTAATTTAAACATTCTTTTCCTCAAAGAAAAATGAACATTCTTCAACCCTGTTGCAAGGTTTACATGAATATGTTATAGACCATAATATGTTCTTTTTTTAGTGACCATAACATGTTCTGAGTCCGCCTAAAGCCATAATTTGTTATAGACCAGCGCCAAGCTTTCTTCTGCTCTAACAGAATACCTACGTACTTTCTACAATAATAACTACAGGATTAGTTTTGCATCATGTTGAAACCAACAACAACCCTTTACGCGATAGAACAATCGCAACAAGCACACAAGAGATATGAGAACTTATTTACAAGGTATGGCAAAGCCTACACCCCTAGGAGCCGAAGCGCGGCTACTCCGTTTGTACGAGGACTTTCTAGAGGTCGGTAGTATATATTTATACCCCGATTATATGTTCGACTCGGACTCAGTCCGTACCACGGGGGCAATTTCGTAACCCCACGTAACTCCATCTCCTCCGTAGGGTTGTGTCAGGAAAGTGTACACTGTGTAAGATCTCAAATTTGGAGTTCATTTAAAGCCTTAAAAATAAAAATAACTATTTGAATTTTCTTGTCTAAGTCAAAGTTTAATTTGAATTTTCAGAAATCAAAATAATTTAATGTGATTAATCTAAACTTCAATTAATTTCAAATCCGTTTTATTTGGGTTCCTTGAGTTCTAGAGTATTTTCTAGGAATTTTTGAAGTTTATTTGCTATTTCTTTGAGCTCGGTTTTATTTGATCTCTTTTCTGAAATTCGGAAATCTTTCTTTTTCTCGATTTTCCTTTTGGGCTGAATTCCTTTTCTTTCGCCCTTTTTCATTTCTTTTTTGGCCCAGCCGCCTTGGCCCGTTTCCTTCTTTTCTTCCGTGCGCCAGCCACCTTTTTCCTCCTCCTCCCTCCCTCTAACCTGCGGGCCTTGCCTGTCAGCCACCTCCTCCTTCCTCCTTTCCTTCCTCCCGTTTGTCAGCTCATGTATGAGCCGGACATGTCTCGTTGCCAGCCTCATCTCAATCCTCTCATCCCTAGCCTATTTAAGTCGTATCGCCCGCGTCAAAAATCTTACCCGGTCCTCTTCTTCTGAAGCCCCAAGACGACGTCGTCGGTCTCGCCTTCGTCTTGCCGGATTTCGCCGAAGAAGCCACCGAACCGTCGAAGGACTCCATCGCTCATTCCGCTGCCGCCCGTCGTCCTCCGGTCGTGCCTCCGCCACTGTTGAATTCTCTCACGGTGCTCTACGTGGTGCTCGCCTTCCTTTCGCCCGTGCGTCCCCGAGTCGTCGTTGCCTTCGTCGTCTCGAAGTCCGACCGAGCCACCTATTCTGATCTCTCTCCTCGGTGAGTCCCTCGCCTCCCCAAGCGCGTCATCGTGTGTTCCATGCCATCCTCCTCCGAGCCCCTCTCTCCTTGTCCTCTCTCTGCCACCCTAGCATCTCACCTCTGGGCATCGTTGTGTCGCCGCCTCTATCCTTCTCTGGTCATCCCGAGCTACCCATCGTGTTCCTTGTGTTGCCGCCCAGCTGTAGCTCACCTCCGCTCCTGCTGGGCACTTATGTTTTGCCGTAGCCACCAAAATCCCATGTCGCTCCTCCGTCGCCGACATTGCCACCTCCTCGTCATCGCTTCTTTGCCGCCGCAAGCCTTCCTCTCCTCTTTGGGGTTCTGTTTTTCCTGTTCCCGTCACTCTCTCGCAGCCGTCCACTGTCGCCGCCAGCGCCAGCACCACTGCCACCACATCCTCTGTTCTGCCCTACTATGTTCTCTCTTTCTTACATGTGGGTCCCACAGGTCAGCTTCTTTCTTTCACTTCTAGCCTGGTCTCGCACGTCATCCTCTCTTTCATCTCTCTTTCACTTATAGGTGGACTCCATTTGCTTGTGCCTTTTTCCATTTTATTTTTCTTTTCAGCCAAGAGAATATTCTCTGGAATATTCTTTTCTCTCTCTTTTTTCCTTTCTAACAAATCCTCGGAGAGTCCGTTCTCCTCCGTCCAAACTCCGATTAAGTTTGTTCAAATTCCTAAATTCCTATAAAATCAAGCTCTTTCTTTTAGAGTTAGTTTTTTTGTTTTAGGATTTTATTTGATTTTTTTGGATTTATTTGTGCTTCACTTGTTGTTTTCTCTCTTGTTAGATGATCTATTTCTAGGAGCAGGAGCAGAAGCAAGCTTTGAAGATCCAAGTCCGGTAACTGAGCAAAGCCTAGGTAAGTCATAGTCCTTTAATCATATTGAACCTATGATTTCAAAAATATCTTGTTTTATACCAAATTTCATGCTATTTTTTATATCATCCGCTTTTAGGAATAGTTAATCACATATTTATCATTATACCACCATTGATTATTTGAATACCACGAATCATTTGTCACCATAGGATGGTCATTATTAGTTGAAAATGTTTATATCACCAACATGGGTATCGTAGAGATGCTTAGTCATGCTTGGCTGTGCGTTGGGTTCATGTCACATGTTCAATAATGTTAATTTAACTTAATGAGATATAGAATTATGACGGGTAGCCACTGTTGTTAAAATTTGTGTACTATGACATGGTATGTCATTGGTCTTGGTTGGACAAAATGATTTCAGCTCAGGCGAGCGATTATGCAGTAAAGGGGTGCGGTGAGCACATTGATGGGTTGTGGTAGACTCGCCTGAGTAATTGTCAAAGACTTAATCTTGTGCGCCATTGAACTGGACCATATCGTACAACCACTTGTCCAGTATGAGATGGATCTGGCTAACTAATTAGCAATGTCTTAATTTTAGTTCTGTCTTGGAAACGTGAGTTATGGGATAGATGTATACTCATAATGGTGCAAGAGGGGGTCACATGCAGTTGGAAAGACATTTAGTGTTGAAACCTTAGCGCAGAATCGGGTTATGAAGGAGCTTTGTAAAGACCTTGTGATGATCACTTAGTCGCACACCTATGAAAGTGTGGTCAGACACTTTGAGTTGATTTATCTCTTAGGGTTAAAGCTGTACAACCTCTGCAGAGTAAAAACTGTTTAAACAGCAGTGTCCCCAATTATGGACAACGCTTGGGGATTTCACACGAGAGGTAAAGTTTCTTTATAAAAATTTGTCGGAGTGTGAATGGGAAGTTCACTCGGTAAATATGATGTTCGCTCGGTGGTTGAGATGTTTACTTGGTGGTTTGGTTGGGAAGTGAATGGAAAGTTCACTGGTTATTTCAAAGCAATTGTTTGTTTATTTATTAATCTTTTCAATTACGCACTTCAATCTATTTATTGTATTTACCATCAATACTGCTTTCTGCAAAAGAACCATACAACTATTACTTTGATCAAGAATTACATGAATATTAACTGCATACTGTTCCTTACGACTTGTTGAATACTTTATGTTCTCACGGCTTTAAACTTTGCTGGTCAGTTGAAGAGTATCGAGTTGCTCAAGAGTTCTACGAAGAAGAGTTATGTGAAGACTTTGCGAATTAGAATGTGATCTCCACTCGATTGCCTGTGGGTATGTTGATTGGTCTTTCTAAGTTTTTTCGTTCCACTACAAGAGTTATTTGTTTCTTTAGCCCTGCATGGCGAGATAAGTAAACGTTGATCATTAGGTCCAGCTATTACTACTATTTGTTATTTTGATATCCCTTCAGTTAAATCAATAAATGGATGGTATTTCATCGATGTTTCCTGTGTGAGCTAGCTACTGATCTAGGACTAGTTCAGAATATGTAGAGGATTTTAGATGTGTAAATCCGGGTCCTGACACGATGCGCTCCCGCTTTCCAAACACAACACCTTCCTTTCACCTTGTTATATATGATCCATACACAACAAATCTTCACCTTGGCGAATACATCACCTTGAAAAACACACACACACACACACACACACACACACACACACACACACACACACACGAATGCTTTAACACTCCTCGCGCATGCGTGGGCTGGGGGTTACCTCCTTACTCAGCAACTTGTGACTCCCAACAAATCGAGGCAATGCTCAAACTTGTTGGCGGTGACGGGCTTGGTCAATATAACTACAACATTATCATCAGTGTGCACCTTCATCAAATCAATCTCTTGAGAGTTGATCCACTCCCTAATCCTGTGATACCTTGAATGAATGTGCTTCGTCCTGGCACGATACACTTGATTCTTGGCCAAATAAATTGCACTCTCACTATCACGATGCACCTAAACTCCACCTTACTCAACACCTAGTTACTTCACTACTCATGCAAGCCATAACACTTCCTTTGCAGCTTCAGCCACAACCATGTACTCTACCTTGGTTGTAGACAATGCAACAATAGACTGAATTGATGACGTCTGACATATAGGCCCTCCACCTAGAGTAAAAACATACCCTGTAGTAGACCTCCTATTTTTCAAATCACTGGCATAGTCCGAATCCACATATCCAACAACCAAAGGATTACCTTGATGTCCACCGAAAATAAATACCATGACTTGTTGTATCTCTTAAGTACCTGAATATCCACTTGACTACCTCCTAGTGTCGTTTTCTTGGTTTTGCCATAAACTTGTTGACTTGACTAACAACATGTAGCAAATCAGGCCTTGTACAAACCATAGCATACATTAAACAGCTAACTACACTAGCATATAGAACCTTCGCCATCTTTTCAAATTCATGGTCTGATTCAGGACAAAATTGAGAAGAAAGTTTAAATTGTTGTGCTAATGGAGTACTTACTAGTTTGGCCTTGCTCATATCAAATTGATTCAAGACTTTTTCAACATACTCCTGCTAAGACAACCATAGTCTCCTCGAACTTTTATCCCTGTGTATCTCCATGCCCAAAATTTTCTTTGCTGCCCCTAAGTCTTCCATATCAAATTCTTGACTTAGCAAACCTTTCAAACTAGTCACATCATACATGTGCTTTGCAGCAATTAATATATCGTCCACATATAGTAGCAGAAAAATAAATGAACCATCATCAAAGCGTCGAATATAAACACAATAGTTATACTTACATCAACTATAGCCAATCTGCAACATGTAGGAGTCAAAATATTTGTACCACTGTCTTGGAAACTGTTTCAACCCATACAATGACTTCTTTAACTTGCATACCAGGTGCTGATTTTTCAGTTCAGTTAACCCTTCTAGCTACTCCATGTAGATTTGCTCATTAAGATCAGTATACAAAAATGTCGTTTTCACATCCATCTGTTCCAAGTGCAAATCCCAATTGACTACCAATGCAAGAACTGTTCTAATAGAAGTATGCCTCACAACCGAGGAGAATATATCATAATCAATCCCCTCCTTTTATAAATAACCTTTTGCAACTAATCTAAACCTCCAATCTCCTATGCCACCTCCTCTTTGTTTTGTTGTAACCTTGATTTCTCATCAAAGACAACATCTCTACTTATCACTACCTTCTTCGATGTCGGATCCCAAAGCTTGCACCCTTTAATACATTTTTTGAAATCCAGAAAAATGCACTTTGTTGATTTTGCATCAAGCTTCGACCTTTCATCTGCTGGTACATATAGGTTGGGCAACCAAAAATTCTTAGATTAGTAAAATCAACCGAATTACCAGTCCACACCTCCTCTGCAACCTTACCACCCAAAGATGCTGATGAACCACGAAGGTCCTGTTCTGGCCCGATCTTTTGATGAGAAGGTAAGCTCAGTAGTAGTCACTCAACTCTCTCGATCCTGGCTACGAACTCGTAAGGCTTGAAACCACGCAATCGCTGAATTGCTCGACAAGTCATTATCAACCATGCACGAATACCCAGAAGACCTGATCACGAAGATCAATTCCTACATACACCGAAGAAGCACACAAGAACGAGATAAATATCAATATGAAATTGCGAATAGGAATTAAGATTATATTGATAAGTGGGGTTTTGAAGAACAATATCGCTGTTAATCTCGCCGAAAAAGAGGACAAAGTATAAAGTAGCAAAGCTAAACTTCAATCAACAAAACCTGAGGACAACTAGAGGGGTGCAGCCTCCTTAAATAGGAGAGGGGAGCCATACATAGCTAAGAGATAAGGGGTGATACTATTCATAGTACTGTTCATGTGAACAGTATGGTCATGAATAGTGCGGCCCGAGGGGGCAGCCAGGGAGGTGGTGGCCAGCCCAAATAACCTAAAGTGGTGGCTGCTCTTTGGACCCAATAATTGATACAAGGCCCTCGGCCCAATGTGAGGTGGCGCAACACCAGATATAAGTGAAGTAAATTCGTCGGCCTGTTGGAGTAGAGTTTGGTGCAGCCAAATTGGTGGAAGTAGAGTAGCTTGGTTGGAGGTGGAGTAGCGGTCGTATCTGAAGTGTTGATGTCCTCATCAGATGCCCGTGGTGATCTGTTTATGAGATAGCACGCCATGTTCATAGCGTCTGCCAAGAAACATTTAGGAAACCCTACATTTAACCTCAAACACCTTGCTCATTCACATATAGTCTTGTTCGCCCTTTCTATCACACCATTTTGCTACGGTATTTTGTGCACTGTAAAATACCGCTAAATACCATGCTTCTCACAATATCTCTGGAATTGTGAATCGGTATATTCAGTACCATTATTAGATCTCAGATACTTTACCTTCTAGCCTGTTTGGTTTTCCACCTCAGCTTTCACACCTTGAACTTGGCAAACACTTCAGATTTCTGCTTCATGAAATACACCCACACCTTGCGGGAAAAATCATCAATAAAAGTAACAAAATACTGAGCTCCACCCATTGATGGTTTTCTAGTAGGCCCTCATACATCAGAGTGTACATAATAAAGTATTTCTTCTATTTCATGTTTGCCACTTGTGAGAAGCTAACCTTAGAGTGTTTTCCAAGAACACAAAACTTACAGAAACCTAACTCGCAACTTTTAATTGCTTCGAATAGGTCACTTTTATGCAATTTCATCATCGCACAAACACTAAGATGGCCCAACCGCACATGCCAATGTTTTGCTATCATTATGCGACTCCACTGAACTGACTCCGCCTACAACAATGCTCTCTAGCAATATGTAAATATTTCCAGTAGTTCTCCTACCCTTCATCACAGTCAATGTACCTTTATAAATTTTCATGGTTTCTTTATCGTTATCAGCTTTATAAGTAAGACAACTATTATGTGAGGAACCTAGAGAGATCAGATTCTTTTTCAACCCTGGTATGTGCCTAACATCATGCATTGTTCTAACAATATCATGATACATCTTAATTTCGACTTCACCTATCCTGACAATACTATGGAATGTATTATTACCAAGGTAAACTGTAACATCCCAATTTTTCGGGTCTTAAAAATCTTTTAAATAGTTAGTAGGGAGAAAATTCATCATTTGGTTTTTATTTGAATTTAATTCAAAAGCTTAATATGGACTTTTAGTATCAAAATAATTTAATATGTATAATTCCAACATGAACAATTGTCAAAACTATTTTATTTGGATTTTATGTGCTCATATATATTTTTTAGATTTTTCTACAATATTTTTCTGAGTTTATTTGCTATTTTCTATTGCTTATTTGAATTTCTAGTATTTTATAGAATAGAAAACTTAATTAAAATCTTAGAAAACCTCTTTGGTCCAAAATCCAATCCTTTTCCAACCCTGGCCCAGTCCTGTGCAGCCCGGCGTGCCCACGCTCGCACCCGCCTCCACTGATAGGTGGACCCCACCTGTCAGTCTCTCTTTCGTCCCCTCTCCTCATGCGCTCAACTCAGTCCGGGCCATCCGATCGTCTTTGAACGGTGAGATGGTGTTTGGGCATTCGGCGATCCGAACATCACCAGCGTCTTGAGCCGTCCGATCTGTTTTGAAGGGCTCGATGGAGTTAGGACGTTCAGTAGTCTGGATGTTCATATCATTTTGGATCGTCCGATCGTGGATGGATGGTCAGATCAAGTTGAGTCCGAACGCAAGCGCTCGCTTTCGTCCGCTGACACGTGGGCTCGTGCCCTTCTCTCTCTGACTGGTGGACACCACCGCCTTTGTCTCTGAAGTCGCCTTCTTCACGGACTCCTCACCACGTCCGCCATTGCCGCCTTCTAGAATCTCGTCCGGCAAATCAAACTTTCTAACTAAATGATCCTGATAAATCTTTCCAAAGTTAATCTTTATCTCTTCTGCATCTTTTGGGATCACAATCGCATCTCGATTTGATCTCTATCTCTAAGAACCGGTGAGTCCGTTTGAACCTCAATTTGGGGATTTTCTTATCTCGTGCATCCCGAGCCCTATATAAGGCGCCCCAGGATCGCATTGTCACCTACACCACGAGCCCTAGGTCAATTCCACCCCAAGAGCCGAGTGCCGCCGCAAATCCAAGTTCTAGGGTTTCGGCCGTAGATCGTTTTCTTCAAATTGCGCCACTGTCGTTGTCACCCTGCCTCCATGAGGCACGCCGCCGTGTTCTACGTGGCTCAGGCTACCTCCAAGACCCTTCGCCGTCGTGAGTACCTCGTCGAAACTGTCGTCCGACAATAACCGAAGGTTTCTGCCGCTTCGAGCTCGCCGTCGGCCACCACCGACATCCTCAATCGCTTGGAGTTGCACCCTGAGGTTTGCAATAACCTTAGCTTCATTTTGGTACCACTCACCACCGGTAGATCGCCTCCGTTTGCCGCTGCCGTTGGTTTCCAAACACCGCCGCAGTCGATCTGAAATGGCCTTCCACGTACGCAGCCATCTCAGCGCCCCCGTGTGCGTGTTGTGCTACATGGCGCCGCATCAACACCATGTGTGTGCCTGCGTGTGCAGCTTACCAAGCCCAAATCCAATTAGCTCGGTGGATTTGGTCTACCGTGAGCCTTGAGGCTGACTTGTGGGTCCCGCATGTCAGTATTTTCTTTTATTTATCTTATTCCCAAAAATCCTTTGCCGATGTCATCGTTGCACATTAATCCAATTTTTCTATTAAGAAATAATTCAGAAATTCCAGTAATTCGGTTTTTAGGGTTTTTCTTTAGATTCAAACTTTCAGAGCCCATATCTTTTGCATTCGAACTCCGTTTGAGCCCATTCAAATTTCTAAATTCATCTAAATTCGAGATCTATTTATTTGATATTTGTATTTAATTTTTGGAGTTAGTTTTGCTTTTATTATTTATTTGTTTTGTTTATTTGCTTCGTTTGCGAGTAAACGTCGATACTTCGGGAAGCTTTATTGAAGGAGTGCCTAAAGATCAAAATCAGTACCTAGACTTTTTCCAAGGCAAATCATACATTTGATCATGTTGAATCCCAGTTTTCAAAACTATATTGTTTCAAATTATTGCATTTACTTTAAGTATTTATTTAAATGCTTTTGGGTGTAGTTATCAATCCAATTTGTTATATCCACCTTGACTATTGCTATGCCATGATCTTTTGTCACCCTAGATTGGTTCATCACTAGTTGGTAATACTATAGCACCAACATGGGTTGGTTAGACGCAAGTAGATTGCTTAGCCATGGTACGAGTCATCATCTCATGTGAGTTGCAATTATATACTTGACTAAGTGATTATGGAACTATATGATAAAACTTTGTGTGTACTATGTGCTATTACTTGTTGATGGCATATGTTGCACTTAACCAACAGGGTGAAAAAAGATTTAGACTGAGGTGAGTGGCTGTGTTTTGTTATGGTGGATCTATGTTGGATGTGAATGATAATCTTCGTGGCATAGTTAGAAATTGGAAGTCTTACCTTGGTCAATTAAGGACTTAACTTTGTGCGCCATTGAACTGAGCCTTGCTGTACAACCATATACCTAGTATGGGACGAGTCTAACTTAGTAAGTTATGGATTCTTGACATTGATTACTTAGGAACTAGGTTAAGCTGTGTTGGAATGGGTGGAGGTGTGTACTACCAGGTAGTCGCATCGTGGGATGGTTCGCCGCATCGCTATCCAACAGTGTGTGTTATACCAAAGAACTATGTTGGGTTTTTGTATAGCGGTAAAGCACACTAGGAGTGTCAATGCTTGAGATAAAGTTTCTGAAATGTTTTGTTATGATTAGTGCTAGCTATACTGATCGTATCGTGTGGGTAAAGTGTACAACCTCTGTAGAGTGTTTAATCAATCTATTCGAATAGCCACATCCGCGGTCATGGACATGCTCGGGGATTTCACACGAGGGGTAGATTTTCATAAAACTTTAGGAAGGGACACCTGTGTGACTTAAGTCATGTGGCTGTGTGAATTAATCTGATTAGCTTTGTGTTCTTTGTGAAAACAACTGTTAAATTATTATTGTCTATTTGTTTTTAACTACATTTCAATCTATTACTTTATTCAATTGCAAATGTTGCATTTCTGCAAAATAACCACAGAAGTCATTCCTTTTGAATAAGCTTGCATCTATAAATTGCATTATGTGGTATGTCTTGCGAGTACGGTTGTGTACTCATGTTTGCTCTGCAAACAAATCTACAGAAGAGGAGGAGTCTTCGCCTGCTTTCGAGGAGGAGTTCAATGAAGGTTGTTGATCGTTAGGGTCTGGATCCTAGTCGGTTGCCTATGGTGAATTGATGGGATCTACGCTGAAGATTATTTTGTTTCGCTGCTGATTTCTTTATTGTTAGCCCTGCGTGGCTTAATAAGTGTAAACTTGACCATAAGGTCAAAACTAATATTTGTTATTCAAATTACTGATTTATGCTATTAATCGCTTGTGTGGATCGATATTCATCTTTGTTGATACTGTGCACACTAGTGTGATCCTGGACTAGTGCATTATACACAGAGGGCCTAGAATTGCATTTTTGGGTCCCGACATAAACATAAACAAAATTTCCTGACATGTATGAAGTGAACACTCCTTGTTAGGCGTGATGTGATATGAACACCCTGAATAAAGAATCCATGCATCTATCAACTGACCGTTTGAAACTAAGAGAACATCTGCATCGCTGCTATCTGAGTCATTTTTCCTAGCCACATTTACAGTCTTCTCATCACGCTTCTCATCATTATGTTCTTTCAATTTTGGACAATCCCTCTTCATATGCCCCATCTCCTTGCACTTGTAGCACTCGATATTCTTTATATTTCTTGACGTTGATCTGGATTTATGCCTTCCAGATCTCTCCTTGTCTTGTTTCCTTCCACGATAACCCTTCGTATACAAACTATCACCTTGAGAGCTCTCCCCTGCGTTCAACTCTCATTAGTTATGCGCCAACAGGGCCGCGGTAATCTCATCAACCTTGATAGTATCTTTCCCGCATGTCAGAGTGGTGACCAAGTATTCATAGGAAGGTGGCAATGAACACAACAGAATAATCACCTTACCTTCATTTTCAATCTTCACATCCAGACGCCCTAAATAAGTGATCACCTGATTGAAGACATTCAGATGATGTGCAAGATCAGAACCCTCCTGTATCTTCAGCCCGTACAACCTTTGCTTTAGATACAACTTGTTCGTTAGGGATTTGTACATAAACTAGGTCTGCAACTTGTCTCAAATTTCTTTCGGCGAGATCATATCCATCACATGAGACATGACCTGATCCGAAAGACACAGTCGTATGATCGCGGCTGCCTGCTCCTTCAACTTCTCCCAATAATCATCATCCTCCATTGTCTTCGGCTTTGCTTTGCGCAACCGCTTGGAACCCTACTGCACCAATAGATCTTTTACCCTTATCTACCATAATCCAAAGTTACTAGTCCCGTCGAACTTGACTACTTCGAATCTAGCACCTGGCGTCGCCACCTCAACCTTGCTCTGATACTAATTGTTGGAACCGGCGACAACCCTTTGTGCGAGAGAACAATCACAGGAAGTACACAAGAGACACGAGAACTTGTTTACGAGGTTCGGCAAAGCCTACATCCTCGGGAGCCAAATTGCGATGGCTCCATCTGTATGAGGAGTTTCTTTCTTTTCTTCTGATTAGGGTTACAAGAGGTCGGTGGTATATATTTATACCATGATTACATGTTCGACTCAGACTCATAGTCCGTACCACGGGGGGCAATTTCATAACCCTACACAATTACGTCTCCCTTGTAGGGCTATGTCCGGAAAGCGTACGCTGCTCTCTCGCTTTCCGGACATAGCCCATTCCTTTCACCTTGTTATATATAAGCCATACACAATACATAAGTTATTCCAGCAACATCTTGACCTATGGACCCAATAATGAGCTACTACCCGATGAACTTCCGGTAGCACATGGAGCATCTCGTACTAGAACTTTTACAATATGTGACTTGTTGATGTCTAGTATATCAAGGCATTCCTAGAGATCAACATCGCTTGCTAAAATCACCAATTCATCCTCATCATCCTTGTACATAAGATAAAAAAATGTAGTGTGGATTATTGGATCCGATCCTCTGCATTCTCACAGAGTCCACTGTGTGAACAGTGTTTTGTGATGAGGTGAACAATGCTCTACAGTGAATCGTAGTAAAATAGTGTAGCAACAGTATGGTTTGTAGCAAATTAGTGTAGCAACCATAGCAAAATCACTGTAGTGCTTGATATCGATTTTTTATTTTTGATCGGACGGTGGAGATCGCTCCTAATGCCAATGCACGGCAGATCCTCTGCATTGATGTAACATCCCAATTTTTTGAGCTTTAAAAAAATCTTTTGAATAGTTAGTAGGGAGAAAATTCACCATTTGGTTTTTATTTGAATTTAATTCAAAAGCTTAATATGAACTTTTAGTATCAAAACAATTTAATGAGAATAATTCCAACATGAACTATTGTCAAAACTATTTTATTTGGATTCTTTGTGCTCAGATATATATTTTCTAGAATTTTTCTAAGTTCATTTGCTAATTCCTATTGCTTATTTGAATTTATGCTATTTTCTGAAATAGAAAACTAATTAAGAATCTAAGATTTGGCTTTGGGCCGAAACCCAACTCTTTCGTCCTAGTTTCCCACGCGCAGCCCAGCCGCGCGTGAGCGCCGCCTCAGATTGACATGCAGGCCCCGCATGTCAGCCTCTCATTTCCACTCTTTGCGTACAACCTTTTCGTCCACCGCCGTTCGATCATTTTTGAACGGCCCGATGGAGTTGTGCGTTCAGATGGTCTGAACGTCACAATTGGTCTGAGCCATCCGATCACTTTTGAACAGTTCGATGAAGTTGTGCCCTTCGGGCGGTTTGAACGTTCAAATTAGTTTGGGCCGTTAGATCAAGGCTGGACGATCAGATCAAAAGTATGAAACACGTCTGCGCCCTTGTTTCTCCGTCAAGTGGGTCCTGCCTTCATCGTCCCCGCCGCGTCGTCAACCTCGCGGGGTCCTCACTGCATCTGCCATTGGAGCTTCTAGAAGCCCTGTCTGACAATGGAGAATCTCCAACCAAAACCTTCCCGATTTTCTTACAAAATCCTATCTCCTAGCTTTCCGCATCCATATCTGCCTCCAATCGCATTCAAATCAAACTCTATCCCGTCGTAGATTGAACAAACCTGAGGAAATCCCGAATTTGGGGATTCCTTATCTCGTGTAGTCCTGGGCCTATAAATAGGTCCCTTGGGTTCGTAATCTTCCCCGCATCTTGAACCCTCAGTCAATTCCACCCCGACCGCCCTAGCGCCGCCGCAATCGACGATTTAGGTTTTCGGCCGAGCTTTTGTTTTCTTCGTTTCGCGCCGTCGCCAGTGTCATTCTGTCCCCGTAGAGCACACCGCTGTGATCAGCGTCACCAGAGCTACCTCCAGCACCCGTCCCGGCCGCCAGTACCTCATCAGAGCCACTTCCTAACAAAACAAGAGCTTCGTCTTCCACTCCGGCTACAATTTCGGCGACCTCCGTTGTCCTCTTGAGCCAAGGTGGGTACCGTCAGGTGCGCAATAGCGAGAGCTACCCGATGCAACCACTCTCTTTCGACGAACTGCCGCCATTCGCCGTTACCGTACAAACATCCCACTTTAGAACTTAACTTTGCTCCAAGCGAGTAACTTAGTTGGGTAAAGTGTTGTGATCAGCTCTAATCCAGTTGATTGCATCTTGTGGGTAAAGTGTACAACCTCTGTAGAGTGTTAATCAATCTATTCGAATAGCCGTGTCCGCGATCATGGATATGCTCGGGGATTTCACACGAGGTGTAGATTTTCATAAAACTTTGGGAAGGGATACCTGTGTGACTTAAGTCATGTGGCTGTGTGAAATAATCTGTTAGCTTTGTGTCCTTTGTGAAATAACTGTTAACTTATTATTGTCTATTTGTTTTGAAATATGTTTCCAATCTATTATTTGTATTCAATTGCAAATATTGCATTTCTGCAAAAGAACCACAGAAGCCATTTCTTTTAGAATAATCCTGCATCTATACATTGCATTCTGTGGTATGTCTTGCGAGTACGATTGTGTACTCATGCTTACTGCAAACAAAATCTAGAGAAGAGGAGTCATCGCCTGCCTTCGAGGAGGAGTTCGTTGAAGGTGCTGATCGTTAGGGTCGTGATCCTAGTCGGTTGCCTGTGGCGAATTGATGGGATTCCGCTAGAGTTTATTTGTTCCGCTGTTGATTTCTTTGTTGTTAGCCCTGCGTGGCTTCATAAGTGTAAACTCGATCATAAGGTCAAAACTATTATTTGTTATTCAAATTACTCGTTTATGCTATTAATTGTTTGTGTGGATCGATATTCATCTATATTGCCACTGTGTGCACTAGCGTGATCCTAGACTAGTGCAAAAAACACAGAGGGTCCATAATTGCATTTTTGGGTCTCTACAATTGACTACTTCAATGCAGATGATCCCTTTTCATGGATTATTGTCATAGAATGTTCTGAGGATCATCCTCATCATCCTTGTACTTGAGCTAAAAAATGTAGTGTGGATTATTGGCATAGATCGTCCTGATCTCCTTCATGGTTTCGGAGCCAAACTGCCAACCAGGGTTTTGAAAACTGGTATCAAAATTTTATCGGGAGGGGGTGGTAGAATCAGAAATTTTTGGCCAAAATTTTCAAATCAAAATTTGAATTTTTTTAAAAAAATCAACCAAAAATTGCTAAAAATATCGACCAAATTTTTTGAAAATATTTTTTGGCACAAATTTCTTCTATATTTGACAAAAAATCATGCAAATTGGACCTAGTTTCAAAATTTAGCGTGGGGGGAGGTGTCCAATAGAAACGATTATCATCCATTTTCGGTGATAATCGGCCGAAATTTTGAACCATGCTACCAACCAAACACTTTCATGGCTAGCTCTAGATTCTGTTTTGGAGTAGATCACTTAAGGAGCAGGGACAAGAGTTAGAAAAACTTGGAGCTAGAGTGTCGGGACCCGAAAATACATCTCAGGAACCCTCTGTGTATTCTGAACTAGTCCCATATCAGTAGCTAGCTCACACAGGAAAACAGTGATGAAATACCATCCATTTATTCGATTTAACTAAAAAGATCTTAAAATAAATAAATAAATAATAATAATAATAATAATAATAATAATAATAATAATAATAATAATAATAATAATAATAACTGAACCTTATGGTCAACGTTTACTTAACTTACCACGCAGGGCTAAAGAAACAAATAAACTCTTGCAGCGGAACGAAACTCTTCAAATGGCCAATCAACATGCCCACAGGCAATCGAGTGGAGAACGCATCCTAATCCGCAAAACCTTCATGGGCAGCTTGATATTCTCCCTCTGTGGAGAACGCATCCTAATCCGCAGAACTCTTGGGCAGCTTGATATTCTCCCTCCACTGCTGATCAAACAGAGGGCATAAAGCCATGAGTACTTTGAATGTACTCAGCAAGCCGTGGAGAAATGTATGCAAATAGTATTCATACAAGGCTTGAACAAAGGTTAGTTGTATGGCTCTTTTGCAGAAAACAGCATTTACGATAAATATAATAAATAGATTGAAATGCGTAATTGAAAACAATAATAAGTAAGTAAACAGTTTCTTTGAAACAACAAGTGAACTTCCCATTCACTTCCCAACCAAACCAAAGATAAGTGAATTCCCCATTCACCCATCGACACAACCCACCAAGTGAATGACCTATTCACTAAACGAACATTATATTCATCAAGTGAACTTCCCATCCACACTTCGACACATTTTTGAAGAAACTCTAACTCCCGTGTGAAATCCCCGAGCACGTCCATAACCGCGGACACGGCTATCTGAATAGTTTTACACTCTGCAGAGGTTGTACAGCTTGACCCACAAGAGATAGATCAACTTATAATGTCTGTTTAACACACTTCCGAGGTGTGCGACTAAGTGATCATCACATGGCTTTTACAAAGCTCCTTCTTAACCCAGTTCTGCCCGCTAAGGTTTCAACAATGAATGTCTTTCCTACCAGACAGGCCCCCCCTCTTGCGCCACCGTGAGAACACGTTTCCCACGACTCACACTTTACATGACAGAACCAAAATTAAGACATTGCTAATTATTCAGCCAGGCCCGTCCCATCAGGCATGTGGTTGTACGGTTAAGGCCCAGTTCAATGGCGCACAAGATTAAGTCCTTAACAAGTTACTCAGGCGAGTCTACCACAAACCCACAATATGTTCAATCCACATCCCCACTATCCACCAACCACTCGCCCAAGCGAAAACTATTTTGTTCAACTAAAACCAATGACAAACCCCGTCATGGTACACAAATTTTAACAAGAGTGGCTCACCACCACGATTCCATAAATCATTAAGTAAAAATTAATTATTAAGACACATGTGATGACAAACCCATCGTAACTAAGCTCAACTAAGCATATGTACGATACCCATGTTGGTGATATGAATATATCCAACTAAAATTACCCATGCTAAGGTGACAAAGGACTCATGGCATTCAAATAATCAATGGAGGCATAATGACAACAGGTAATAACTATACCCAAAGCAATTTATATAAAGATAGCATGCAATTGTATAAAACAATATACTTTTGAAATCATGGGTTCAATATGATCAAAGGGCCACGACTTGCCTGGGAATAAATCCTGGGATTGATCTTGATCATGGTATGCTACTCCTTGCTCAAAACTTCCCGAAGTATCGACGTCTACTCGCAAACAAGCAAATAAACCAAATAAATAAAAAACAGAGATAAAACAAACTCCAAAAATTAAATAAAAATCTCAGATAAATATATCTCGAATTTATATAAATTTAGGAATTTTAATGGACTCAATCGGAGTTTGGATGCAAAAGATATGGGCTTTGGAAGATTGAAATCTAAAGAAAAACCCTAAATTGGATTTTTAGATTATCCCGAATTATTTTCCTATTGGAAATTCCGGAATGTGACGCACACTGACGTTAGCGAAGAATGTTCGGACGGAACGAAAATGAACTGACAGGCGGGTCCCACTTGGAAGTGGCTAGGCTCACGGTGGACTTGGTTCACCGAGCCAGGCGGTTGGGATTGGATCTGCATCACCACGTGGCAGTGCTAACTGGGCTCCACGCGGGCGACACGAGGGCACCGAGCTGAGATGGCTAGCAAGGTGGCGCTGATGTGGACGACGGCAAGAGAAGTGGCGTTCGGATCCCGACAGTCCCAGCGAACGACGGCTCGCTGGTGGCGACGGGTGGCACAAGGAGGTAGAGGACGAGATGGGGATCACAACGGTGGGCTCACGTGTGCTTGGGGACAACCCAGATGGCCAGCGGCGACGATTAGGCAGAGATTGGGCCACGGGTTCGACGGATCTAATGCTCCGGTGGGCTTCTGGCGAAACCAAGGTCGCCGGGAGGTAGCCCTCGACCTTGCGAGCTTGAAGAAGGCGGCGGCGTGGCTTTAGCGGGCTTCGACGGCGAAGAACGAGCTCATCGGAGTTGCGGCGGCGCAAAGCTTCCTTGGTGGAACCTGGCGGCTAGGGCTTCGCTCGGGGTCGAGGCGGCCGGGTATGGGATGCCGAGGGTGCGGGCTCTCGGTCCCCTTTTAAAGCCTCGGTCGGGAGAGTCCGAGGCGGCTACGCGAAGAACGCGGTGCGGCGAAGGAAAGCGGAAGGGAGGAGAAGGAGTCTGCGAGGTTGACGACGCTGACATGGTGGCGGGACCCACAAGACAGCGGAAGCGACTCGGTTGCAACCGTGTGCGAAACGACACGAAGGCGACTGACCGGTGGGGCCTCTCACGTGCACGTGGGCGGAAAGAGATGGAGCGGGCTGCAGCGAGAATGGGACGGAAGCGAGGAGAGTTGGGCCGAGGCTTAGGGTTTCAGCCCAAAGGACTGTTCTGAGATTTTTATTAGTTTTTCTTTTTAGAAAATAGCAGAAAACACAAATGGCAAATAGAAAATAGCAAATGCACTCGGAAAAATTCTAGAAAAATCTAGAAAAAATATCCAAGGACATATAACCCAAATAAAATAGTTTTGTAATAGTTGATGTTGACATTATTCATATTAAATTATTTTTGATCTATTAAAATTCAGGTTAAGCTTTTAACTTTAGCAGAAAAATCCAAATGGTTCTTTTTCTTTTAAAACTTCAAAAACAGACCAAATTTTTGGGATGTTACATAGAGCTTTACCAAATAGGCCCTTAATCCAGTTGCAGACATCCTTTCTATAATTATTAACAAAGTTGTAGATAAAGGACTTTTAAAGGTGTTGTTTGTTCCACATTTGGTAGACGGAGGTTTAGCAATATTACAATGCTGATGATACTATCTTTTTTATTCAAAATGATTTGGAAAGTGCTAGAAATATGAAGTTCATTCTCTATATCTCTGAACAAATGTCAAGTTTGAAAATTAACTTCATAAAGTGAAATTTTTGGCATGGGTAGTGCTATTTCTAATAGACTAAGTTTGGAAGAGATCTTTACTTGTTGAAGTGGAGAGTTACCCATGAGATATTTAGGAATTCCAATTAATAAAAAAAAAGGCTTAAGAATGTGCATTGGAAAAAAAAACAAATGTGTAAAACAAAATGGAGTCAAAACTTAGTTGCAAGATGGGGCAGGTTGACACTTGTAAGCTCATGTTTGAGCAATGTCCCTTTCTACATGATATCTTTTTATAGATTACCTAAGGGAGTTAAAAAAAGAAAAAAAGAATATAATTGTTCAAGGCTAGATTATTGTGGCAATATAATCAGGGTGTCAAGAAGTATAATTTAACCAATTGGCCTTTAGTGTGTATCCCTAAGGATCAAGGGGGTGTGGGGGTCACTGATTAGACACCATGAGCAAAAGTTTACTAGAAAAGTGGTTGTCTAGTTCTTTATGCAATATGGAATCGACCATGCATGTAGCTGATATGATCTGGGACCATGCATGCATCCTTCCCTAGCTTGTCCAGTTCTTTAGAATTTTTTTAAACAATATTAATTTAAAAGATAATTACAAAAAATAGTCAAATTTTTTTTTCAAAAATAGGCCACTGTCGCCATTTGGAATGACAAAAATTTTCTGTCACCATTCTAATTGGCGACAGTATCCCCATCACCAATTGGAATAGTGTGAAGAGGTTCCTATCGCCAGTTCGCTAATCGAATTGATGATAGGACAATTTCGCTAGTTCAATTGGCGACAGGGATATTGTCGCCAATTGGAATGGTGATAGTGTTCTATATTTATTTATTTTTAAAAAATTATATGTTGAGAATTTAGCCAAACATTTACTGTATTTCACGTAGTTTTTTGGTAATACCTTAAATTGTTTGCGTAGGTCAGAATCCAAAATTGGAGAAGATAAAAAAATGTGAAGTAGATAATGCGAGATCAGCAACGCAATTTGGAATGCGAGTTTGGCGGCGCAATAACACAAATAGCCCCCCTTCGGAGCAATGCCATGCGCGTTGTTGTCCCGATTGTATTGTTCGTGGAACCAATTCCTTTGAGAAAAGATTACGTAATATTTAATAGTCGAAATATTTGAGAAAAGAGATTTAGGTTTCAAAGACTTCATAATTTAATTGCGAAATACATGATGTGCTGGGTTTGGTTACGTAGATTAGAAACACCAACATGCACGAATCAACAAACCAAAATACACCTACGATACCTGTGCGCCTTTTTGGAATCGGAAAAAAGGTTGATTGGAATAAAATCGATCAAGATCGTAGCCCATCGCCCTTCCTTGCCTCAATCGCCGATGATGGTGGCTATTCTCGAAGTCAGCCATGTTCTGCGAGACGAGCTGACGATTGAATGATGTTAGGATAGCACAATGTAGGGCCAAATTAATAATCAGGATGCAAACTGAACATACCTTACATCTTCGATCCGAACTACGCTTGGGCGACGGGGAGCGCTAGAACGGTCGCTGGTCTCACTAGCAGGAGCCTTGCCCTTATGCGTCGCGTGCTCAGCCCAATCGTACTCAGCTTCCTATTCGGGGGTCCTCCACCACCACCCTATTTTCCTAGGCTCCCCCAGTGCCTTTTTAGTAGGGTCGGGTACGTAAGGTTTCTAGCGTTTGAAGGTCTTGGCTCACATTGCATAGTTCAACATTTACTTCTGCTCGATGAACGCCATATCGTACATGTTTGGGCCGTCGATTCATTCAAAGAAGTTGCATCGCATCTCCGGCTGCCATTATGCACAGATGTAGTTAGGGATTTGTGGAATGGAACGTAAGATGTGAAAAATGTATGTGTGTACAAGATTCTCTTACGAGGACGTTCTTGCACATGCAGTATGCCTAGGCGGCCATCGCCGCATGTGGACTGGATGATCTTAGTCGGTTCTTTGCACACACATTGTGGGCGTGAGAACTCCGGTGGTACTGATGCATCCTTCATAGAACAATCTGGGTAGTGTTTAGCCCTCTTAGCAAGTCACTTGCGCTTCCACAATATCTTCGTGTAGAAGTTCACCGACAAGTCCGACATCTCCTTCCTCTCAGTTGTTTGAACCAAGCTTTGGTAAAGTGTTGGGTGTGGTGGTGTAGTGTTCTCCTCCAGCTCTCTCCTCTAGTTCTCTTCTTCTTCCTTTTATAATGGGTCTTTTCGGTCTAAAAAGGTTGTGTAGCAGAGTGTGGTATTTTCGGTCTGCAAAGGTAGCGTTGTAGTGTGTTATCATCTCGATCTGCAAATGTGGCAGTTTGTGGAGTGTTGTGGTGCGTTCTTTTCAGTCTGAATAGGTGGCGTGGCGGAGTGTGGCCTTTTTGGTCCGAAAAGTTAGCGTCGTTGTGTGTTATCAACTCGGTCTGCAGAAGTGGAAGCGTGTGGCATGGTAGAGTGTGGTCTTTTCGGTCTAAAAGGGGAATGTGGTGAAATGTGGTCTTTTTGGCGTGGAAATGTAGCATCGAAGTATGTTGTTATCTCGGTCTGCAAAAGTGGCAGTGTGTGGCATGACCAGGTGCGGTCTTTTCAGTCTAAAAAAGGGGCATGCCGGAGTGTGGTCTTTTCGGTGTGAAAAGGTAACATCGAAGTGTGCTATCATCTCGGTTTGCAAAAGTGTTAGTGTGTGGTGTGACCTGGTGTGGCCTTTAAGGTCAAATAGTATTGAAACACAAGACTAGCATAATGTAAGTTTTACATAAATTTATATTTACATGACATGACTGATATTTAAAAGAACAAATATCTACTCGATGGCCCTCTTGGGCCGTACCCCACATATGGCTCTTGGCCTCATCCGGGACAACTACGGGTGCTGGTACAAATAGGTCAAAGGCTCTGGCGGGTGAGGCACCCTACCGACAGGAGTAGTCTGAGGGGGTGTCACGTGAGGGTGCTGCATCGGCTGGCTCACTTTGAACGTACCGTGCAGCTGTGAAGCCCCCACGGAGACCTGGCTGCTCTCACTGTGCGAAGGTCCACTGGCACCCTGATCAAAATTCAAGTCCCCGGAGCATGACTCCTCGTGCAACACCAGCTCCTCGTCCCAAAGGGGTGTACGAGCTGTGAAACAATACATTATGCATATAAACATGGCGAAAATGATGAAATAGTACGTTGTGCATGCAAACATGATAGACATACCTCGTCGTACGAAGGTAGCAGACTGCTCCACGTACTCCTGCCCCGTGTACAAGTGGAACTCAGGACCTATCAAAGAAAATTGTTGTTAGTAACTAGTGGAGTTCAAAATAAACAACCAGACGTGAGTGTTTCATACTGACTTGCAAACTATGCTGGGGTACTCCCAGTGCGGTGCCACGAGGACCCACCCGCCACGTCCGGGTAAGGAGACATGGGGTGTGATGCACCGTGGCTAACCCCCCATCCACGCACAGGTGGGTCCACCAACTCCCTCGGCCTTTGGTAAGACACAATCTGGATCCCTTGTCTCGTCTTCTCGATGAACTGGTCCATGACTGCTCTGATCTCCAGCACGTCATGCTGAAGCACTCCTCGAGCATCATACAACGCATGAAGAAGCACACCTCGAGCATCATACAATGCATGAAGGTCACCAACTCGTGCATATCTCATTGCAGATTGACCGGTACACATCATTAACAAGTTTGTAGGATCGTAATGGCAATCAGAAGGGGGGAGGGGTTGAATGATTGCAGCGAATTGACCCCCAAATTCAAACTCCTGTTTGAGCGCTAGAGCTTCTGGATTCCTATCGGGTGATTCTTTGAAGAACCTCACAGCAAGGGCTTCCTCAGGCGCACAGCAAGAACAACAAATCAAGAGACAAAGTTAAACAAATCTGAACTTAATTAATCAAACTTGATTTGTGTCTACAAAGCGCTCATCAAGCACCCCCTCAAAGCCTTCAATCGAAAGACCTCTCAAATTTCGCTAAATCTACGTAACACAAAAGCTACGAGTTCTCAGCTCATCTGAAAACTCGCGCAAGTCCCCCAAAAAGCTCATGGGTTAGCTCCTAACCCGCCTCTATTTATATCCTAGGGTCCTTACACACACGCATAAACACTATCATGCATCATGTAATGTAACACCCCAACCCGACATGAGCCTGGAATGCTACTAAACAAACTCTAATAATTCTAATCTAGACAATCTTAATAAATTTCATGTAACCTCCCTTGTAAAGTTAATTACACGAAAGTTCCAACACAGATTAACTGGATATTAACTAAAACCTTCATCCAAAGACATCAAAAGATAATCGAAGACATGCT